>PVLD010000268.1:262988-325334 GCA_004027595.1 Dinomys branickii | reverse complement strand
TAGTCATTTGAAAATGCAAATTAACACAACTTTGAGAATTTATCTCACCCAAGTAAGAATGGCTATCATTAAGAAATCAACCAATAACAAATGCTGGCTGTGGAGACATAAGAACAGTTCTCCACTGCTGGTAGGAATGCCAACTGGTGAAACCACTGTAGAAATCAGTTTGGAGATTCCTCAGCAAACTAGGTCTAGAGGTCCTATTGAACCCAGCTATTCTCCTTCCGGGTATTTTCCCAGAAGATCTGAAAACATCATATCACATTCATATATGCACACCCATGTTTATAGCAGCACAATTTGTAATTGCTAAATTGTGGAGGCAACCAAATGTCCGTCCACTGAGGAATGGATAAAAAAATAGTGGTATTTTTATATAATGGTATATTGCTCAGCTCTAAAGAAAGATAAACTCTAGGCTTTTACACGTAAATGGTCACTACTAGAGACCATTCTCTTAAGTGACATAAACAAGACCTCCATGTGTAAGCAACATATTGTCTCGCTAGTATAAGAACGTGAAAGAGTGAATAAAAGTTAGGAAGTATGACAGACATTGTGAAATGAAAGAAATATTCTCAAAATTGGGATGAGGGAAAACAGAAAAGAAAGACAGGTAAATTATATATATACATATATACAGAATAGCTAACATAGTAGTACTACTGACTTCTATTGCTTTACTGAAAGGAACAGTTCATGATTAATTATTTGGTCAATCTTGCCTGTCTCTATTTCTTTTCCCGAGAAAGCACCTTGAAGATATCAATATGTGATACAATAACCATTGTTAATTTCCTACCACTTTGTCTCTAACTCTGTATTACTTTGTTTTTTATTCTACTTTGTAAATTGATATCTGTTTGTTAATATGTTTTCCTTCTTTTATTTTAAAAATAAATTTAAAACATATCATCCTTCATGAACAATTAGGCTTTATCCCAGGGATAAAAGAATGATTAAACATATGCAAATCAATAAATATAATATATCACATAAACAGAAGCAATGATAAATTTCACATGTTCACCATAATTAAATCAGGAAGTCTTTTACAAAATTTAGATAATTGCTACATTTGAATTTTACTATAAGCTATCCAGGTGTGGAAGATTGACACAGACCATATTTTTCATCATGTATTAAACTAAAATTCAAATGTAGCAATAATCTAAATATTAAAATAGAAACAATCTACTGGAATATAAATTAGGTACAACTCTTAAAGACTTAATGGTAAGCAAGGACTTTCTGAACAGAAGCCCACTTCCTTAAACAACACTGAGAAACAACAAATGAGATCATGTAAAATTTAAAAGCTTCTGCACAGAAAAGGAAACAACCAACAGAGTGAAGAGAAAAATATTCAGAATGAGAATATATATTTGCTAGCTACTCCTCAAATAGAGGACTAATATGCAGACTATATAAAAAACTCATAAAATATACATCCCCCAATAAAAGACTCAATCTAAAATAGGCAATGGAAATGCATAGACACTTCTCCATAGAAGTGCAAATGGACAACAATTACATTTTTTAAAAAAATGATTTTTCAAGTGGCAGTTATAAGAGAAAGCAGAAGTGCTTATGGTGTCTTGGAATCTAGGTTTGCTTATGGAAAGTATGTCACATATATTTAACCTAAAGTAAATTTTGAAGTTAACCCACATATGTGGGTTTGGTAAAATAGTCTCTAAATCCTTGTATATATTTTTATTCTTTGATATTTAAAATATAAAATAAAATATATAAAGTACATCAAAAGTTAGATATAATGAGTATTAATAGTGCCTGTATTTGCATATTTTCCTATTCTCCTTTCTCAAGTGTTGTTTAACAAGGGATGAGGAACCATTCTTTCAAACCTAAATAGATTTTTCAAGATTTCATGAGCACTATTGAATCATAAACCAGGATTCCCATAACTAGAGCTTGACACAGTAGAAGGATAATTTTTTTTTTCTTGGTGCACATGAGTAAATGCACTTTCTTCAGCTGTGTAAGAGGATGGTTGGCATACACCAGAGTGGGTTCTACATCTCAAGTTGATTGATGTTTGACACTCAGGTTCAAATTCCATTTTTCTCTGTTTCTTTTCTCCAGCACCAGCAAATGTTTATTGAGTCATCCATTACTCTCTTAAAAACCCGTGTACTTATGGGGAGGTTTGCATTACTCAATCCTCAAGGGATTTATCCTGGCAAGGCTAAGGTAGTTAAGGTGCTTTCAGTGCTGTAGTGAGTCATTTGTTAAGGTCAAGGTATATGGAACAACTATGGTCAGGGAGACAGCTCTTCTGGCCTTTATGAGAGTTAACTGTGCAACTATTCCAACGAGGGAGCTGCAGAGAAAAAGATGGTCTCTTCCTCCTTCTGGATTTATCTTGTGTTTGAATATAATGTTTGAGCCACTACAGGAAATATTGTTATTCCATGGACAGTTATAATGAAGGTATTGCCAACTGACAGAGACAGTATAACTAAAGGATTTTTTAAAAACCTTGAATATTCATGATAGCATTGAACAAAATGCAGATAGACACATATACACATCTGGTCTTCTGCAAATATATAATGTCGAATTTTTCATTAGCCATGCACTGTTGCTGGTCTGCTTAGTCCCCAAATCAAAAACACTGCATTATTACCCTCAAGTCCAAAAAATAAGCAAAACAAAGTATTGGATTGCATATTAAGGTGACACAAATCTCTGAATATCAAGTATTTTAGAAATGGAAAAGTTATTGTCTCAGTTACTTTTCTCTCACTGCTGAGACAAAATACCCAATGCCCAAAATCAAGGAAGGAAAGGTTTATTTAGCTTATAGTTTATGGAGGTTTCAGTTCATAACATCGAGATTTCATCTCACCCCAGTAAGACTGGCCAGTATGAAAAAGTCATCCAATAACAGATGCTGGCGAGGCTGTGGAGAAATAGGGACTCTATTACACTGCTGGTGGGAATGCAGACTGGTGCAACCACTATGGAGAGCAGTTTGGAGATTTCTCAGCAAATTAGGTCTAGAGGCTCCATTCAAACCAGCTATTCCTCTTCTGGGTATTTTCCCAGAAGATCTGAACACATCATATCACTCTGATATATGTGCACCCGTGTTTATAGCAGCACAATTTGTAATAGCTAAAACGTGGAAGCAACCCAAGTGTCCATCCACAGAAGACTGGATTAAAAAACTGTGGCATTTTTATATAATGGAATATTATTCAGCTATAAAGAAAGACAGTTTTGGGGACTTTGTAGGCAAGTGGTCAAAACTGGAGTCCACACTCATAAGTGAAATAAATCAGCGTGAGCAGGCAACATATTGTATCACTGGTGTAAGAACCTGAGGGTGGAAATATAAACTAAGAGACATGAAAGAAATCTGTTCAAAAACAAAGAACAGATGGGACGAGGAAAAGGAGAAAAGAAAGAGACAAAAATGTATGTATGTATGTATATATGAATATACATATATGCAGGAGGGCTAACATGGTTCTACTATTGTATGATATCACTTAAATTTGATCAATCTTGTATGTCTGTATGTGTTATCTTGAACACACACTTCGAAGAGATCATTATGCAAAGCAGCAACTATTGGTGGGGGTTTTTTTGGGTTTTTTTTTTGGCTTTGGTTTTTTGTTTTTTGTGTTTTTCTGTTGTTGAAAGGATTAATTGTCTGACCAATTTTGCATGTCTGTATCTGGGTTCATATATACATACACTTCGAAGATATCAATAGGTAAAGCAACAACCACTGTTGAGCCCATGTCACCTTGTCTATAGATCAGTTGTGATTGTACTATTTTTTATGCTAATTTGTGTCTGTGTGTTAATAGGTTTTTGTGCTTTTATTTTTCTAAAAATAAAAAAAAAATTTAAATTTTTAGAAAGGGAAAATATCAGACGGCTCTGTGGGGTTGTCTCACTCTATGAACTGACACAGAGGCGGGGTGGAAAACCTACAAAAATGAGTCTCGAGAAAACTCCCATTCATTACAGCAAAAGTGCACAACAGTCCAGCCAAAGTATAAATGTGTTAGAGTTTCCATAAAAACTGGCACAATACAGAAAATGCTCAATATGGGAAATATTAGAATGAATCAGATAATGAGATCTCACCTTATTAAAAATCTTTTCCATAACAACAGAAATCAACAGAGTGAAAAGACAACCCAAAGAGTGTGAAAAAATTATAGCCAGTTGTTCATCAAAGGACTTATATTTAGAATATATAAAGAGTTGAAAAATCCCGACCCTCAAAATCAAATACCCAGTCCAAAAATGGATGTCTGGGATGAATATGTATTTCTCAAATGAAGAAATTCAAAAGGCAAATAAATATATGTAAAATGTTCAATATCTCAGGAATGGTCATTCATGAGATGCAAACTAAAACAAAACTGAGATCCCTTCTCATCCCAGAAAGAATGGATATCATCAAAAATTCAACCAACAACAAATGTGAGCAGGGCTGTGCACACAAAGGAATGTTTCTTCACTATTGATGGGAGTGTAGACTGGTGAAACTATTGTGGAGATCAGTTTGGAGATTCCTCAGTAAACTAGGATTAGAGGTCCCATTCAACCCACCTATTTCCCTTGTGAGTATTTTCCCAGAAAAAATTTTTAAAATCATACCACAGCAATGTATGTGCACCCATGTTTATAGCAGCAAAATTTGAAATAGCTACATCTTAGAAACAACCCAAATGCCCATCAACCAAGGAATGGATAAAAATGATGTGTGTGGGATTTTATATATATAAAATGGATTACTACTCTGCCATAAAGAAATATAAACTGGAGACTTTTATAAATAATTGGACACAATTTATGGCCATATTAAAAGTGAAATCAGACACATATGTGTAAACATCATATTGTCTAACTAATATGAATGAGTAAATAAGATCCAAAATGTACCATAGATATTGTAAATTTGGAAGAAACTGTTCAACAGAAAAGACAGAGTGTGAGGGAGGAAAGGGGAAAGAAAGGGAAAAATAAATCTATATATTTATACAGCTAATTGCTCTTAGTTCATTGAACTAAAGGATTTTACTCATATAGTTTGGACGAGATATCATGCATGTATCTTGTACTCTGAATAACTACTATGAAGAAACAACACAAAATGTATTAATTATCATAACTCATACTAAACTGTTTTGCAACTCTCTCTTCTTTTTTTCTCTTTAAAATAAAAATACGGGAGCTGGGGATATAGCTCAGTGGAATAAGCGCTTGCCTAGCAAGCGCAGGGTCCTGAGTTCGATCCCCAGTACCGAAAAAAAAAAAATTACCTAAAATAAAAATACCATGGGAGGCTGGTAAGGTGGATGTCCTTTGACCCTAAATAACCACAATACAAACACAGGAATTCAAACGTAAGGCAGCTTTTATAATTGAGATAAAGTTATATTTAAAATGAGATGGTTCTACAATGTAACTGAATGATTAATTCCATGGTCAGGTTCGAAGGCTGCATAAAACTGCATAATAATCCCTGGCTTGCCCAGGTGGCCAGACAAGGAAATGAAGAGTTTGGGCACCAAGAAGAACCCTAGAGTCTCTTAACATCAGGGTCCTTAACCACCGCAGACCTCAGCAGAACGCATACTGTGTGCACAGGTGAGCGTCAGCGTCGCTCTGGCGGGATAAGCAACCTTTTGAAGGCTACCGGAGGCTTTCTGCATGTTATTACTATGAAAATCCCATAAAAATATGTTCACATAAAAAAGACTTCTTTTAATATGAATTCTTTAATTATTTTAGTCTTAAAAATTTTTGTCAGCAAACTACTATGTAATCTTAAGGACATTTATTCATATTATACTATTTACACTCTAACTTCAATATGATTGGAAAATGTATTTTCTATATAAGGAAATGAAACTATCAGGTTTGTGAAGAATATATTTTTCAAATGAAATGTCCATATTATTTCCTAAGGAAGGAGTAAAATCAAAACTGAATTTTTTATACATTCAATTTTTTAGAAAATTAAAACTAATGTCAGAGAACAGAGTATTTGTTTTTAGTTTAAAAAAGCTTAAGTGTTGATAAAATACACTAATATATCACCAAACAGGGAGGGCAAAAGGACATTACTTAACATCCTGAAATCCACTGGCAACTAGCAGGGGTAAGGTCATAAAAAGAAAATGCAAAATGTAAGGACTACAAAGGGAAAAAGGCAGTATCTAAAATAAACAACTACCACTTACACTCTAAAGAGGATATTGTATTAATATTTCAAACTTTATTTGCATTTGGAAACTCACTGTTCTGTGTATATTTTTAGTCACATTTACATATTCAAGAATATTCAAATTACATCTATCCAATTAATGATACAAAATTATGATGGTAAGACACATGCCAATTTATAATATTTAGCAGAAGAGTATTTCTCAGGCATTTGGTCAAATTTTCACATTATATTTTTCTACCCCTCGAATTCACACATGTACACACAGAGTGGGAATAATGAGAGTTTTAAAGCATGTTAAGTTTTGCTTTCCAATAAATTTCAATATCAGCATTGATCCCTATAAAATATTTTTGTTAAGGATTGTTTCTTTACTACCCCAATTAATTTACAAGAATATTTAGAAGAATAAATCCACTTACTTGGTTATATAAACAATGTGAAAAATGACAGCATGATTAATAAAAATGAATTTAATGAATCATTAGACTACATCAAAAATTCCACCCCCTTCATATTTTGATTTAGAAGTCAGTTTTCTATATTGTTCAGAAAATAATGTAGTGGTGATTATCCTGTGGTGGTGTGGGTGATTATTGCATCAGTGTTAAAAATAACCATCTAGCATTGAATAGTTATCAAATTCACATGTGCTTTCCTTCTTAATTAGATAAGGTCATATACTAACAATTTGGAAAAAATTCTTTATTAAATCAATATGAACTGAAATAATACAACTGAGAAATAACACTATCACTTGAGGCAACGTTTTTGTAGATATTTAAATATATGAAAACACATAAATTCAAATTCTAACGATAAAATACAATATTTAAAATGAACTTATGCTCATATCACAAACTTGAAGTTGTATAAAATCACAAAAATCACCACAATTTCATTTTCTCTCCACTTATGTTATATATGTTCTTATATGCTAGAAAGCAGAATATTTATGGAATTTTTTTACTGCTTTCTCTTTTGTGGGGAAATCACAAACGCAGTCCCCCACTGCCATATATTAGGCAGTTGAGTTTCCCACATTTGGAGAAACCACATGGGTCAGCACATCTGGAATGCAATGGCTAAACCTCGCCCTAGGGAAACCACTTTCCTGATCATGGTATCTCCCTTGCCAGTCACTGCATTCTTTTAAAGAATATTTTATCACTTTATTTATTCCATATTTAAGATTGTAGACCAGGTTTAATTTCAAATAGTATTTATATTTTAAGCATTATATGATTTTATCATTTGAATGAACCCTCTGAGAGCTAGAGCTAAAGCTTAAGATTCTAGTAATGTCATACAGTGCTGGTAGCTGAGTACATCTACTATCAGTAAATGACAATAAACATCAGCTTATAGGAGTTTTACTAATTTTATTCTTTTGAAGGGTACAGAGGACTATTATCCCTGTTCTTATTCATAGATTAAAAAATAATCCTGCTAGTTTTTTCATCTATTAATAGATGTTTATTGTATTATTTTTCCAAAAAGCCAAATATACATTTTATTTTTACTCATTTGCCTGGTTTCATTGAATTCTCTTCAATTTTTGTAGAAAAATAAACTTTTTCTTTCCTTATATTTTTTGTTATTTTTTTATTTTCCCCTTCTAAATACTTTTACAGTTTAAGCCATGTCCCTGAAATTCCCAATCCCAAAAGCCATAATTCCAAATTTTGAAGTTAAAATATCAAAATCTATAAAGTCTGAACCTCCTATATTATAAAATTTCAAATGACCAAAATTACAAATATGTTGTGAAATGAAAGAAAATTGCCCAAAAGTAAAGAGTAACTGGGATGAAGGGAAGGAGAAAAGGAAGAAAGGGATAATCATGTATGTACGTATGTATATGCAGGATGGCTAACATGGTTGTACTACTGACTTAAGTTGGTTTATCGTAAGGAACAGTTAATAATTAGTTTGATCAGTTTTGCATGTCTATATTTGTTTTCCTGAGTACACACTTTGAAGTTATCAATATGTAATACAGTCATTGTTAAATTCCCTGTCACCTTGTCTGTAATTCAGATTTGATTGTACTATGCATGTGCTATTTTGTGTCTGTCTGTTTGTTAATACATTTTCATTCTTTTACTTTTAAAATAAAAATGGTACAAATACATAATTATAAAAAGAAGCAAACATTATTTTAAAAATCTTTTTTTTTTACTCTAAAAAATATTTGTTTGGAAAACCTATAAGAATTTGGCAAATGCACATGTCAGCACATACACAGTTGCCCAAATAACTGAAAACTCAAGAAATTTTATCCTTTGCAAATGCAGGTATAAAAACATGACATCTCTTCAGTGCCTGAGAACACTTTATTATCCCACATAGTGCTCACACACATCAACCCTTGGATGAAATTTGGAGAATGAAATTTGCAAAAAATTGCATTAGAAATGTATAAAAACAGTATAATATATAATGATACCTTCATATTGAGAGTGATGCAGAAATGAAATACATAGAATAGCAATTTGTATAAAAATGCAGACAATTTAAAATTGTGGTATCAAATCTTATAAATATTTGAGAAATCTAGTACAGAAATTTGAACTAAAGAAAGGTAATTACAGCATTAGACTATGGGCAATTGCATACAGATGGCACATAAGCGTGGTCTGACAGTTATGTGCTCTTTATATATTGAAGTCTCTTGTTAGATGAAAAGATGTTTAGATTTTTAGGAAATCATTTTCTGAGAACACATATCCATTAATCTTTTAGGTGACAATGCTTTTATTCAAAGTCTGCTATAATTACATATACACAAACACGAGTGTTCCCGACTAAATATCTTTTGTGCCATCTTTCTGTGCTGCTCTGGGTGTACAGAATCCCCCTTCATGGACACTGACAAAGGATGGATATGGTAGAAACCGTGCTGGGGGCTGAACAGCCACACAGTGGAATAAATGTCTTTTACTATGTATATGTGATAATTACTTTTAAATCAGTCAATGACTTTGCTGGTTTCTCCTGCCTTTTCTGGTTTTTAATTAAAACTGCTTGAAATTTGGTAGGAGAGTGATTGATGGGTACTAAATCATAGTCAGATATGAGAAAGAATTTCTGGAGTTTTACTGTGAATTGGCATGATTATAGAAGCTGATGAATTGGTATTTTTAGGAGGGACATAACTAGAAGCAAGGATTTTGAAAGTGTTCACTTAAAAGAACCATGGATATTTTTGGGGAGATAGTTTTAACTTATTTAAAATTTATGCAATATACACGTGTCAAAATGTTACCTTTTCACCATAAATATGTATAATTTTTGGATTTATATATCAGTTTATTTATATATATAAAATTCAAAAAATACACTAATTTGATACACTTACAATTCTCTAATTATAAATTTGAGATTAAATTGAAATCCATTTCCTTCTGAAAAATCCATCAAAATCCATCAAAGCATCAAATCAGATTTTGTATATTCCTTCTTTTTCCAGTCAGTAGTACAGATAAACATACACACACACACTTTCAGATCCAACAGAAATATGAATTATATATATTTAGTAGAGAACAATAGTTTGGAAAGTACAATTTATTATGCAAAAAGCATGCACTAGCTTTTTCTTTAATGTTAGATTTGGTGGTATATAGAATAATGCTTTCTCAAATCATTATACAAGGATTGTTCATGGCTTAAAGTATTTCTCACATCTGATTAATCTATATATCAGCAAAGGTTTTTCTTTCAGAAAGTCACTGAACTTGGTGAATTCTCTTTTTTCTCTCTAACAAAGGGATATTTTTGAGTCAAACATGGTATTATCTGTGAAGGGGCAGAAGTAATGAATCATTGAATTATTTGACAACTATCCTGTGCACAACTCAAAAGCATACAATTCCTTCCCCAGACTTCAATTTTCTATTCCCTCATAGAGTCTTATGTTTTTCAGTGGGTATTGCCATTGTCTGGATTTCAGATCTCAGGATTGCAAGTATTTAGCTTTCTAGAATTATTATTTGTGAAATTTTAGACTTTAAAGGTTTTAATCTTCCAAGATTTTAATGTCCCAATGGTGCTATAGAATGTGTCTTCAGAGATTCTGGTCAACACTACTAGTTTTCTTCTACAGTAGCGGTTACTGTAGTAGCCTGGTTCTTGATGTGTGTTATGCATAGTTGTAGTTTATTAGGTACCATGAGTTCATACTGCTATCTCCAAATGTAACCAAATACTGACAGTACTATTCTACACTTGCCCTGCTTGTCTGCAACCTCCTGCCACTATCAGGGTGGAATGTGAATTTCAGCTTTAGCCATACACATCATTCATTTGCCCATCCTGGTGTGCGTATGTATGGAATCAGAATTAGCATATATTCCTCTTTCCTTCAATCTTAAAATATCCATCATTTCCCAGTGAACATTTACTTATCTCAACATTTTTGTTTTACTTACTTCTTTCTGTGGGTGTGTTTCACACATTGTTCATGAAGTTAGAGCACGGTTATAGTCCGCGTTCCATTTTGTGATTCCTTGTCTTATCACATGTTCTTATGTGTGCACTTAGGATTCATTCTTTAAATGATAAAGTTTAAGATTATTAAATACATCAGGAAATATCAATTGTTACATAATAAAATAAACATAAAATCTTATATCTAAGAAGGAAATTATTACAATAATAGGAATTTAAAAGGAAAACAAAAATTGCCATTTGCCTCAGCATATCAGTAATGGGATTCACAGTCACAGAATTTGTAGAAATCACTATAAAGATACTGTAAAATTAATTTTAAAAGACAATTAAAGTGACATAAAATGTGAAAATTTTCTTGTGTTTGAATTTTCTCTTGATACTTAAATATAAAAATCTATCTAAACAGTCATTTCGTGAATTGAGAAACTCTATGTTAAAGAAAATTCCACATTTGATTGATTTCTATAAGCTTTTTCTTTTTTTTTTTTTTTTGTTCCGGGGATTGAACTTAGGACCTTGCGCTTGGCAGGCAGGAGCTTGTGTCACTGAGCTGTATACCTGGCCCAGATTTGTATAAGCTTTATAAATACATCCTGACAATTAGTAATATCTGGTTAAAAAATATGTTATACTGAATAAATTTATTGCCTTTTTCTACAACATAACGCATAAAATAGCTAAGCATTATTCTGATTAAATATAATCTAAATTGGTAATGTGACTATTCCATATTTTTCTATCTGTTCAAATGATTTTTCAGGAAAAAATTGATTTTGGCATTTGTATTCAGACTTATTGTCATTAAGTCATAGGATAGCACTGTCTTAAAAGATGAATCACAAGCAGTTTTTCTACCCTGCTTATTGATTATCTTTCAGCTTTTAAAGAGCTTGTAAGGTTAAAAAGCATTTAAAGATTTATTACCAGTATTGATCCAATTTTGAGCAGTGTTGAAAGCAAATATAAATCTGGTTCCAGCAAAATATACAGCAAATTCTACAGTTTAAACACCAAACTATAGCAATTTTAGAAATATTTTCACCACATTGTAAGATATATGATTTTCCTGCTTATCACATATACAGACTAATTTTTATTTCATTACCAAGAGTTCCTTTGGTGTTTAATGTATTATTAACTTAGGAAAAATGACACAAAATGCAATGATGGTCCAGGGAATACTTTTTAGATTGTGGATGCTTTTCCGGTTTGAACCTAACTCTCCTCTTTGCTGTAGAGATAGTATTTTAGAAAGTGCTTGAACACACTAGCTCTGCCTCTATTTTTATTTCTATCCTGTTCATTCACATACTTATATTTGCTTTTCTTTATCTCTTTGGAGTCTCTATATTTATGTGAATCTTTACTTAAAACATATTATGTACACAAATATGTCACATGTGCTTACATATATTTATATGGTGTATGCACATAAATAAATATGTATGTAACTGTAAGAGCATTTCTTAATAAAACATGACTTTGCATCTACTGCTACAGTGCTACCAGTTTTTAATGAATTAAGATATGTCATTCTTACTTTCCTGTCATATGTTTTATGTGATTTTTAAACAAGACAGCAATTGTAACTTGAAATTTGTGAGCAGAACAAATCAGTATTAAATATTTTCAGACTAATAGATTTTTTTAGAAACAAATTTAAAAATTGAATTTCTTTCATAAATTGAAATATTCTTCATTATTCTAGAAGATTGTTTAATAATATTGTCTAGGACAAACATTCAAAATAAAATTTTCCAAGTGACCCACATTTTAAGGGGCTCATTAGGTAAAGAATGAGGGAAGGATTAAGTGATCAAATGATTTGTGAACATTAACATCTGAATAAGCTTTTAAAGGCATCTGTGTATCTTACATAGGAATCATGTACCGCCATTATTCCCCAAAATTTCTATGAAAGGAAACTCTGTATGAGCTATACTGTGTTTGCATATTACTCCATTAATATATTATGATTTAAGCATGTGTCTATATTTACAAATACTTAATGCAGTACATTGCTATTGACCCCCATTATTTCTCACTTCTGTGTTTTAATATTAATGATACTTATTATGATGATAATAATTGAAAATTCAGATCAAACATACATGCACATAAATAATATCAGACATGAGATGTAATTAACTCTTTTAAGGATGTCAGAAATTGTATTGAACTTTTTCAACTTCTACCCTAATTAGTAGAACTACTTTGACTGGAGCTTTGAATTTCCTCTTACTCTTGAGATTATACTCTTAAAAGAAAGTAATAACCTAAACAGCCACCTATATCAGCAAGTTTAATTATTATGAGAATTAATTTTAGAAAGACCAAAGACACACTTTGAATAATTTATATATTATATCATCCTTCAATATTTCTAAAGTAACAAATGGGTAAATCAGAAGTGTTCACCAATAGTCTCTGAGACTTTAATATATTTTATTTCCAAGTTTTGCAACATTTGCTCAAATGTCGGTCTCATGTCGTTAGTGATACGCGGTGCAGGCCTCGTATATTACAGTTGCTAAGGGGTAATTATAATGTTGCTGAATCAGTGCTGCTAAGGGACCTTGCAGAAAAGAATGACAGAGTTCTGGGTTGTTGTCCTTAGTGAGCAGACATTGGCATACTTGGCGGCCTAGTAGCTCCCTTACCCTGGAAAGCTAAAAATATCTGTCAGTTTCCTCGCCATTGAATAGGAACACTAACGTTATTTATTACACTCACAAAAAAAGTAGTGATTTCATAAGTTGCATATAAATGTGTTTTAGATCGGATTGTATCTAAACAAAATACTCATCCATAGAATACAAATCATAATGTATTCAGAAAGAAATATTGAGAATATATAGCACAGTGAATATTTTACATGTAAAATAAAATTGTTGTCTATGGTTTATGTGCATGTATAATGAAATAAAACTTGTGCACAGGTAATGTGACATTTAAAAAATATTTCTAAATATATATGCATATACAACATGACTAAATGAGTACAAAATTAAATTTATAATAGAAATTTTATAGACTTTAAGGATAAAGAAATGCATGGATTAAATAAATCAACTTTTTTCGGATGAGCACTTTTTTATGTCATGGTTATTCCAGTGAAACACGCTCTGTTTTATGAACTTGAGTTATTTTTGTGGTGATCTACAAAGGAGAGAATGCCAATATACAGTAGCTGAAAAAGTGGAAAATATTGTATATCTCTGAAAGTGCAAATTTGCTCATATTTTTTCATAACTTGTGATACAAAATCTTCAACTCTTCAGTTCATACTTAAGGCTTTTAAATATATGTTGAAATCATTAATATACTAAGCATCAATATATCTCATTTCCTGATATAACCTGGTTTAAGACAATTAAATATTTCATAGAGAATATATTGTGACTCTTTATATTTTCTTAATATTGATTGATATGCAATAACATTAATTCTAATGTATCATATAGTAGATTACCAAAAATATATTTTCTTAATACAGAATTTTAATTATCTTCATATTATCAAAATACACTCTCATGTGCCCTATTCCTAATTCCTTGAGATATATCAGTACTATTGGATATTGAAATGTTTTCCTTTAAAATATGGACAGAGGAATGCCTGAAGATTTAGCTCATTGGTAGAGTATTTGCCTAGTATGCATGAGGTTCTGGGTTCAATCTCCACTACCATACACTATGGACACAAGAAAGGTGTCCACTTCTACCAGTTACAGTAATCAATATGGCATGGGTGTTCTACCCAGGATATTCTGGCAAGAGCAAGGAATTACATGCCATTCTAAGAGAAAAAAATTAAATTGTCCTTGTTTGCAACCATGTGTCACAGGAAAGGATAAAAAATCCTAAAATTTGAATGAAACCACAAAAGATTCTTAGTAGCTTTAGCAAGCTTGACCGAGAAGAACTACAACGAAAAGTCCTGGAGACATCACAGTTAGTTAACTTCAAAATATATTACAAATCTATAGCAATCAAGTGGCATGATATTAAAATACAAGCAGAAAACATAGCTCAGTAGAACAGAGTACCTAGAAAAAACCAGTTCATTTACATCTAACTGATTTTTACAAAGAACCAAAGACATACATTAGCAAACTGGAGCTGAATTAAGTGTACACCTCCCTGCACACAAATACTAAGACCTCAGTCTCTCACCATACAGAATCAACTGAAACACTAAAACATTATTATTGAAAACATGGAAACTATTATTTGAAAACATAACAATAGGCTTCAATATATTGGACTGGGAAATAATTTTTGGATAAGGTTTCAGAAGAGCAGAAAATAAAAGAGAAAATAGACAAATTGGCTTATATCAAATTTTAAAGAAACTTCTAAATGAAAAGGAAACAATGTGCAGAGAGTGAAGAGAAAACATACAGAGTGAGAATATATTTACATATGCTATTTATGACAAGGGTAAATATCTAGAATATATAACAGAACTAAATTACATCAATAGAAAAAAAATTTGATGAAAACTGGGCAAGATATTTAAGCAGATGCCTTTCAGAAGCAAACACAGTCATTTAATGTGGATTTTAAAAGGTGCCCCACATTACTGAGGATCAGAAAAATGTAGTCTAAAGCCATAGCAAGATGTCAGCTCTTCGCAGTTACGACCATTCTCAAAAAATGTAAGAAAATAAATGCAAGTCACAGAAACTCTCAGTTTTAGTGAGAATGTAAATTAGTACAGCCCTTGTGGGAAACACTACAGAAATTCCTGGGCAAAATACAAATGGAATTACCCTATGTCCCATCAAACTCACTGCTGGTTATATGTGTGAAGGAAATGAAATGCACACGTGGAAAAAGAGCTGTACTCTATTTATAACGGTGCTATTAACAACTGCCAAGATTTGAAAACCACTTAAAAGTTCAAATTTTATTGAATGGATCATAAATATGTTGTACATATACACAATGAAATAATATTTAGTCATAAAAATGATGCAATTATTCCATATGTGACAACATAGACACACTGGAAGATATTATGTTAAGTGAAATGAACCAGGTATAGAGAAAAAATACTGTAAGTTCTTATGGATACATAGACTATTAAAGTAGGGTTCACGGTAGACATGCTCAGCAGAGATAAAAATAGTGATGAACTGGGAGAAGTTGGTCAGGTCAAAATGTCTAAATTTCCTAGTAGATAAGAGACATAAGTTCCACTGTCATAATGTAACATAAATTATTGCAGTAGGCAATAATGTGTCATATATATATATATATATATATAATCACTAGAAGAGTTTTCTTATGTCAATTTAAAGAGATAAAAAATGTATAAGTTAGAGGATATGCTAATTTTCCTAATTTACTCATTACCCTTTCAATCTATATATTTATCATCTAACAAAAATCACAATATACACCATTAATATGCATAATTATTATGTATTAATTGGATCTAATAAAAAAGCAAAGCCTAGTGAATGTCTTTTGGCATATAGTAATTATTTCAATTAATCTACACATGTTTTAAAAAACTCAGTTACATTCTTGGGTAAAATCCATAGGTAACTATTTTATTCCTCATGACAATCAGCCAGGAAGGAGAATTAGAGTGCCTGGTGATAATCTTAAAATTTCATTAAGATTTCAGATAATCTGGGTCTAACTTCTTCAGGAACCACTGCTAAGATCCTACCAGTTGGTGAACTGAGGCTTAGCCAGTACCATGAATGCCCTCTAGGCCTATCCTTTCATTTTGAAAACCAACAATACAATTTAAAAAGGATGAAAGCCTTACTTAAGGTTACACACAAACTAATAGCATAGCTTCTAATGTCCATTTGCTTTGTTTTCTATTATGCAGTGGAAGGATCTCCTTTAATTAGTGCGTAAATAAATACATAACGTGCTAAGCACATCTTTATTAATAAGAAATACTTTCTCTTTCCTAATTAGTAAAGTTGCCATTAATTGATTTAACTCCAAAATTTAAGACATTATTGATAACTGTATGTCATTTTCTGTCATGAATATAACAAATCATGTATGTAGAAAACTTCTTTCTTTATCTTTCCAGTAACGCAAAATTTTTAATACATGCAAATGAGCACAACTGGGAGAACTTATGCTACTCCATGTATACAGATAGAGTTGCATTCAATATTTAAAATTTTTACTACTACTGTTTTGCAGCACATGATTCCATTTATCATGGGGGGTTGGTGCCTATATATCACATATTTTTCAAGTAAATTATTTTGGTTTCCTGCAACGCATCTCTTCATGCAAACTTTTATGTAAGGTAAGAAATAATTTTAGCAGTCACAAAGTCATTTCCCATGCTGTTTTCTTTGAAATTAATGGAGTTTTCATTTTTATGTTTATAAGGAGGTTACAAAGACCACACTCTCTTATCATTACCTAATAAATATACTGAGCTTATCAAAAATTTAGTATAGAATCCGGATTTATGGAATGTTGTTTAAATGACATGCTGAAGATATTTTATTCCAACATTTTTCTCCTGTAAAGCTCTGGGTAAATGGTGAGTCTCAGCTATCACTGGCTTGTTTTGATTTCTCATTGGAGCACTTCAAAAAAACTGGACCATATTCATTATTTAATTGGTGTTTTGCTTCTTTTCATGACAAGTTGCTCAACTTTATTTTCTTTTAATGCAGTAATACCCAAAAGCAGTGAAAGCTAGAATTTTTGTCTGATCTCAAATCAATTGTAATTTTAATAAGATAAGCAGTTGAGAAATAGGTAATAAATCACAAATATTCAACATTCAGTGTTACCCAGTACATATTATGCCCATTAACTAAATTTGATTTTGTGGGGAAAAAAAGGTTTTGTTACATAGATTAATATGCACTGTGAAACAGTGGAATAGAAACCAACCAGTATACACAGTAGTCTAGTAATACATCTGTGTGTAAAATTAGCAGATGTGGCCTATGCAGTCCTACATATCTCTTCAATCTATCATATTTATTACCTAATACACTGAGGGGGAGGAGTAACCACCCACTGTAGTAAAAACATTTGTAACTAATTTATATGAATTTTGCATATATACATGCACCTTTTGCTCAAACATCTTTAAATTTTCATGGTTTCCCATACTGACTTTTCCTTTAAGTTGAAGTTCTTCAGTATCATCTCAGTGTCCCAAGTTCCTTGTTGCTGTTTGTGAGAACATGTGGATTGGGTGCTGTAGTAGGATCCTAGTCAAGTAATCATTAGTTCAGCGCCTTTAAACTTCTGTTAGTGCTTTGCTGAGCTTCATTCATGTTATCCACTGGTGCCTGTCTAATTTATGTCACTATAATACTATGGGAGGAAGAATTTTGGGGGGAGAAAGTTTGTAATTTAGGTTGTGTACATGAAAGGTTCTACTTCGTAAGAGGCAGGTAATTTGAATAAGTTTCTGAGTTCTTCAAGGATTATTTCCGTCATTTGCAAATGCTTTGACTGCATAGATATGTTTTGAGAAATAATTCATTTTATATGTGTGAGGTACATAAAAAGTCTTGAAGTATAAATTATTTAATAAACATGAGCTGTTGATAGTGCTATTATTCTACTTGCATACACAATTTCCATTGTACTCAGTATGGCATTAAGTATGTTGTATCTTTAAAACATACAATGTTAAAATAGGAAAACAGTGAGACTGTATAAAATACATACAAATATTGTCCTAAACTTAAATTTTATCTTAAAATTTAGTTCATATATTTTGAATACAGCTCCTGTTCTACCAAAAATTTTATAGGAGATGAACATGAAGGAAGACTAAAAAGAATAATGACCAAAAACTATTGCTGTATTATTTCTAAAAAAATGGAAGTAAAAATACACGTCAATCCCATCGGCTTATTTAGGGCATGGACTCTAATGAATCACTTTTTTATTATTGTTTTGAATACATAGTATTCATGTTTATGTATTAAACAGGCCAAACCCAGTGGTTTAATAAGAAAATGAGATATTTTAATTCAAAAATGTAATATTTTGTTAACAACAGCAGTGGTTATTATGTCAGGATTTGTATGACAGTGGTCTAACAAAAAAGCACGTCCATACAAACTCAAATGATATTTGTTTCACATATTATAATGTGTTACCTATAAAATCCTTACTACCTGAAAGAAATTCATATTCTTATTAAAGATGAGAATATTTTAGCCATGGATGAAAGGCATCTGGAGCTTACAGCTAGTAGTTGGTAGAAGTAACGGTTTAGCATTAAACTCAAAAACAAAAGGAAAAGAAAGAACATTTTCAATATTGCTACATAAATATATATATTGAACAGAAGCAAAGTGATATATTGCCAAAAATCAATTACAACACCTCATTTAAAGGAACTGTAAAATAAAAATAGCATTCATCCAGTTAGAACTCAACATATATAGAAACAAATATGAAAATTTTTCATCAGATTTAAAAAAGCAATTACATCATATGGGATTGCTTCTTTTTAAAATGTGAAATATTCCCTCTAACTCTGACATTTTGTATATTTTTAAAAGGTCAGATAAATGTCATTTTCATGTTTCAGAACTAACCTAACACTGCTAGCTGCAGTAAAAAATATTTCATTACTCCCAAGTTATCAGCTGCTTACACCCTGCTTTTTCAAAACACACCAAACACACTTCACAAAGTCACCAGCATGTGCTACCTTCAGGTGATTCTCTCTTTTTCTGATCTATTAAGCTATTTCTCAAACCAGACTGCTCTATGACAAGCGATTAAACATACCGAAAACATCCATTCTTTATCATTCTTTCTGAAATGCATTTCCAGGTCCTAACTACAGTCAACAACTATTGTATCTCCTCTCCTCCTGTTCCCCAAATACCAGAATTTGAGAATTTACCAGACAATAAGGCTCCAATAATCCAAGCCAATGCTAAGGGGCTGAACATATGATGATCTTCAATTCTTTGTTCATATCTAATCAACTCCCATCCATATTTTCTAGTTGACTGATTTCGAATCTTTCCCACAGATTTCCTTACTGATGTCATCAGCTTCATTAAGCCTTGGTGACCAGGTTTGTTTTATACACCCCTGTGCTGGGGGACTCTTACGCATACTTTCTGCACAAGATCAAGAGCATTCAATGTCCTTTCACTGAAATGCGCTCACATCCCCCAGATTAGATCTCTGCAATTTTATCTTCCTTCCTTCAATCTCTTCCTCACTCAGACTCTTCTTTCTTTTGTGTTTTGGTGCCAGGCATTAATGCCAAGCTTTTCACATGCTAAGCACATTTTCTAACACTGAGCTATGCTAAAGCCACTGCCATTTTTTTTTGTCAGACCTCAAAGAAGAGGGAGGAGGTGGACAAAAGAATGAGGAAAATAGAGGAAGAGATGGTAATAAAAATATTAAATATGCTTACATCAGAGTGAGAGTAAAAGAAGAAAGAGATGGGGGGGAGACACAGAGACTACACATGTAAGAGCACACCTAAATACATGTACTTCTTGTTTTCCAGTGGAAAGTTCTTCACTTAAGAATTCTTCTTTTCCTCTAAAATGTTCAAAAGAGCCAGGCTTGGAGGTGTGCACCTGTAATCCTAGCATTCCTGAGGCTGAAGAAGGAGGATCACCATGAGTTTGTGGACAGCCTAGGCTAGTGAGCTCTAGGCCAGACTGAGCTATCTAACAAGACCTTGTCTTAAAAACCAAAACATTAAAAAATTTAAAATGTCATAGTGATCATTTTTCTTCTTTCTTATATCTATTTATTTCTGCCCTTCTACCTTTTTTGTTAGACTGGGTGTATGCTCTGCAAACATTTCAAAGTCCCCTTCTAATTTTAAAGCAGTTAAGATTTAGAAAACTTTCAAAAACTTGTGTTACCGTATTTCACTGCTACTTTGGCATCACACTTGCTAAAAGAGTAGTGTATGTGATTGCTCTCAAACGTGCGTACAGTTCCTAATAACGTTTTCCACCTAACTCTGTACAAAATGGCCTGATCAATTACAAAGTTATTTTTGGCCTAAGAATATTTGGTAACTTTTTGCCACAATGAAAATCATTGGCTCTTCCATGAAAATTTTTAACTTTTTCCAATTCAGACTTTTTATATATTAATATTTTCTCTCTACTTCCTCCTGCCAATCTCCTTCAAAGTGTAATTGCATCTAACATCAACATTTGTTTGTCATTTATAAAACTGGAAATTTCTCATATCCATTCTGTACATTCTCTGCCTTAGTATAATGAAGAGAACTGCGCATGCAACCAATAGATTCTCTACCCGCAGGAGAGAACTAACAAATCAAAAAACTAAGAAGTATAGATCAGAATCTAAATATCTCATATACAATATATATTTATGTCTTCCACAGATTTAGAGCTAATGCTATTTAAAATCAGTCCTTGGAAATCAAATTAAATCCAGAAATTACTGTACCATTTCTATGGGTATATCTTTCAGGTTTTACCCACAATTGTCATATTTCTACACATTTATCTCACACTACCAATAGCCTGTTTGGTTTTATCATGTTTAATTTCTGCCAATAATCTTATAAATGTTAAACATACACTCAAATTGATTTCTCATTGAAAATAGACAGATGTAAATTTTATTTCATATCTGGCTATACATGTATCAGCAGGTTTTTTATTTTATGCCTGTAATCTCTTCTTGTCTACATTAGTACAACCACTTCACTTTAAGATTTTAAAATTATCAATACCAGACATGTCCAGATTTATTGTAATTTCTGAGAATTAAGTAATTGTTAGAGAATCCATGAGTGGTCATCTAGGGTAAGTGTTCGTGTGTTTATGAGTACACATGAAGTTTACATTTCATTTCTACAATTGAGCTAATTGTATAACTCACAGAGGAGTAATATTTTAAAAGGGGTTGACAAATTCAAGTAAATCTCTTGATAAAGAAGACTATTGTTACACTTTAATTGTTTTTAATATACTATTCTTGCAATGCATTATATGTTATTGCCTCAAGATAGTGTCATATTCCAACATCCTTGCTTATTTTGTGTTAAATTGAAATGCTATAATTTATATAAACTATAAATCTGTACAGTGGTTTGATAAATAGAAAAGTTAGTTCAAGTAACATAACTGAGGGTGAATAGGCTTTGAACATCTTTATCAAAATTTTACTAACAGATGTGACATTCACCTCATCAGTGTAGTAAAAAGTTTAAATTTAAAGAAGTTTTGCTTGCAAAATTATGCCTTAAAAATACCTATAGTGAAAAAAGCTTTAAACAAGCTCATGATGCATAAGACTAATTTTGATGTTCTATTTCAAGGTCCTTACACAGGAAATATGTTATAATTCAAGCCTTTCATTTTCAATATGCAATCTTCCAATGAGAAATACTTCAAAATAAGTGAGAAGGAAAAATGTGCATGCACATTACTGTCCTTTAAGTCACTGAGTAAATCCTCATAAAGTGTGGATATTATGCACTATTTTCATGTACAAACAAATTATATAGAGACAATAAAGATCTAGTGTGTTTTGCAGTAAGATTACAAAGAAAATGATCAATACAATGTACAAATTTTACCTCGATCTTTTTGCAATTACATGCTTTTTCAGTGTACATGAAACAATTTTGACTCTCCCAAATGTTTTCTGTCTAAATAATTTCTTCTCCAAAATAAGCATTAAATATAATACATGCATTCATTTCTTTAAATGGTTTCTGTAATCAAATAAAGGACAATAAACTCTTACTATCAAATATCTATATGTATAATATATTTTTGTCCATAAACACCAGTGAATTTTAGTTAATCACTTGGATTTAAAATGAGACACCAAGAAGGTATCATCCAGTAAAGGACAGAGAGACAAAGACTGAAACAGAGACACAGAGACACAGCGACACTGAGACATAGGACACAGAGTGAAGCAGAGGCAGAGAGAGATGTTTCCTTCTATGGAAATAAATTTTAAAATTTCCACTTGTAACTAAATGACCCTGAGCCCATTTCATTAAACTGCAAGTAAACACAGCCTGATTATTCTGATATTCTTACTTTGATAAATTATTTTGAAAAAATTATTTGTATATATTTAAGGTCTATACTGTGACTTTTGTGATATCTATATATCGATAAAATTTTGTGAAATGATTACCATAGTGATACTCAATTAACATATCCATTGAGCTCACATAGTTTCTTCAGGGAAGTCAAAGGCACAATATCCAAACTCTTAGTAAATTTCAAGTATACAACACACTATAAACATTAACTATCATCACTCTCCTGTACTTCTTACCACTGCACTCTATTAAAGCAATGCACCCTTTAATAAATTTCTTCCAGTTGCCCCCAACAGTGACCACTGTGGTAACCAACATTTTGCTCTGCTTCTATGAATCAGAAGATTTTAGAATTGATGAAAAATGAAGTCATAAAGTATCTTTATTTCTGCATTTGTCTTTCATACATAACGTCCTCTAGGCTCATCCACTTTCTCTCAAAAAGCAGGCGGTCCTTACCTTTTAAAAGCTAAAGAGTGTTCTGTGGTGTGTGTGTGCTCTTTTATGGATTTATCCATCAAATAATAGCTTAGCTACTGCAAATAATGACGCAATTATTGAAGACACTGGTCTATTTTTGTATATAATCCAAAGCTTCAATTGCTAGATCTACTGACAGATGGTGCTTTCTCTATGTTTGTTTTGTTGTGTGTATTTATTTTTTACCATATTGAGAATTGAACCCAGGGATTTTTCATGAAGCTGCATTGACAGTCACATGTTTCTGATGTAATTTTCAAAATCTATTAACAAAATTGATATCACTGAGTGCTAAGGATATAGCTTGGCAGTGCAAGCGGCCTCCTGGCAAACAAAAGGTCCTCAGTTTGATTCCCAGTATCAAAAATAAGAATCAATATTATTGAGATTTCCTCCATGTTTTCAGTTTTTTTAAAGAAAAACTTTATGCATGTACATAATTCTTTAATACATTTTGTGTTGATTGTTTGTGTATGGGCTATGACAATTGTCCAATTTCTTTCTCACAGATACATATGAATTGTTCCCAACATCCAGTATTTAAAAAAACTACTTTCTTCCTTTTGTAACTCTGATGCACTTTTCAAAGATTAGATTAACATATTTGTGTAGATTTACCTCTTGGAGTATTATTCTTCTGCTCCACTGGTCTATATGTCTCTTTAAATGTTGATATAGTATTTTGATTAATATAGGTTTATGCTATAATTTGAAATTAGAGAATATGATTCTTTAACTTTGAACTTGCTGGAGATCATTGTGGCTATTGAGGGTCACTTGTGATTACATTTTATAATTAAGATTTTTTTATATTCTATAAAGAATGTTAGAATTTTAATATCAATTACATTAAATGTGTAAATCATGTGGAAGTGAAATATGGACATAGTAACAATATTCTTACAATAAGTAAATGTGAGCTATCTATATTTTAATATTTGTTGTTATTTGTTCACAGTAGATGGTGATTACATTCATCATGGAGTTTGGTGCATGTCCATACCACTTCATAATTCATGTTTTCTAATTTCTTCTGCCAATGTTTTATTTTTAATTAAAAATCTTTTATCATTTTGATTAAATTTATATCTAAGCATTTTATTGTTCTCGAGGTTATTAGAAATTTTTTCCTGATCTTTTTTGACGGTGTGTTTTTGATGCAAAAACACATTAATTTTGTTAACTTTGTGTCATGCAATTTTACTGAATTCATGTTTCGGTTGCATTTTAATGAAGCTTTCATGGTTTTTACAGAAAAGGATCATAGACAGTTTTACGCTATGTGTCTTGGTTACTTTTCTCTCCTTGCTGAGACAAAATACCCAATGCCCAAAATGAAGGAAGGAAAGGTTTATTTAGCTTTCAGTTTGTGGAGGTTTCAGTCCATACTTGGCTGGTTCTGAGGTAGAGTGTCACATGGCAGAGGGCAAACTGTTCAGGTCAGCAGAGCACAGCAAAAACAACCAGCAAAAGGGAGGAATGGTGCCAAGCAGCCTCTCTCCCCTTACATTGTGAACAGCCTACCCCCACCCAGGGGGTGTGTAGCTCTCACACAGTCTCCATGCCCTCCTCTTCCACAGGCTCAGGATGTATACAAAGGAAGCACCCTGGCTTCCTGCTGAATCACTCAGCCAAACCTCTGGACTCCCCAAGATGACACAATGTATCAACCATAACACTATGTTTTCAAAAATTGCCCCCATCCCAAAGTACATGTATTATTGGCAAGCTTCCCAGGGAGTTTCTGCTAGGAGTACGGGGCCTTTAGGTGTTGGGGTCTATTCAAAGGATTTCCAGTCATTGTGTATCATTGCCGGTGAGCTCTCAAAGTGGAGAGCAGGACCCTGGCCCATTCTTTTTCCTCAAGTTTCTTGACAAGGGGGAAACAGTTTTGTTACAACATGCATTCACTGTACTTGGCATCAAGCCAAAGGCTCAGAGCTGTGGGCCATCTGATAGTGGACTGAAACCTTGATGAGTGTGAGTCATAACAAACTCTTTGTCTTTATAAATTGAATATATTGGTATTTACTGTAGTAAAAGAAACCCCACTGGCACATTTCTTTCATTCTTTCCTAGTTGGATGCTATTTATGTCCTTTCTTTGTCTAATTGCTCTGCATAAGACTACCTGGACTTCACCAATCTAGAGGTAACAGTGGTTTCTTTTTGCTTTACTGGACTGTAAAGTTTTCAATTTTCCACGTTGATAAGGATAGCGACTTCAAGTGCTTCTCATGAGGACTTTATTTTGTTAAACTCCTTCTATAGTTATTTTGGTTGAGATTTTGTTGACCCTTGTTGGTTCTTTTTCTGCACCCATTGCAACAATCATATGGATATGAACTTTCATTTTTAATGTCATTTATTGTCCAGGACCTGGCCAAGATTCTCAACTGCCTGTATGAGGGATATGGCAAAAAATGAAATAAAAGACAGAGACAAATTTAGCTGGGACATCAGTGCCTCACCCTGGGTGGAGATGAGGACACTCTGAACCAGCCACTATTTGTCGGATGCACACACGTAATGGGAGAGTGGGTTGGATGACTCAGAGGGAGGCGGTGATCTCATGCAGATGTGGCCTATACGCTGGTGAGGGTCAGTGCAGAGGAGGGCAGTGGGATGTGCATGGCATTCTTACAACAGCGGGTGGGAAGAGGTAGTAGGTAAGCAAGGAGTTTGTCTTCCCCCAAGGTGAAAACTCTTTTTTCTATTACTGTTTGGTTCTCAAGGAACAAGGATGACTTTAGATGATGTAATTTTGTCCTGGAGCATCACAGCATCATGGGATCCTTGAAGCTTCAACTGTCACAAGAGGCACACCCAGTTGTGCTTCTCCATACCACAGCCAGCGCTCATGACAAGATCTGAGGCCTCAGACAAGCTTCAGACACAATTTAATTGTGAAATGATTTTTCACAACAAAATTACATGGATTGGACCTCAACACACTGGTTGATTTACTCATGTTGAATCAACATTACATCTCAGAAATACACACCATTTGACCATATGTGTGAGCATTTTTAAATGCATGTGATAATACTATCTTGAGGCTCTTTTTGTTGATGTTCATCAGAAATAATACTCCATAGTTTTATTTTTTGTGATGTATTTTGTGGCATTGGTATTAGGCCAATGCCTGGCTCATAAAATAAAACTTTGAAGTGTTTCATCTGCTTTGTTTTTCCTTTGAAAGAGTTTAAGAAAATGTTGGTACTAATCCTTCCTGAAGCTTTGGTACAACTGACCTATGAAACCATCTGATTCTGAGATTTTCTTTGCTAGGACGTTTTTGATTACTGGTTCAATCTTCAAATTCTTATTGACCTGTTAAAATTCTCTTTTTCATGATTCATTTTTGACAAAGTGCATGTTTCTAGGAATTGATCCATGTTTTTTTCTAAGTTGTCCAGTTTGTTGAATGATCTTGAAATTGTTTACAAAAATCTCTACATTCCTGTACAATTCTGAAGCATTCTTTGTAATATCTCATACTGTTTTTTTATTTCTCAAAAACTGTTTAAGCATTCTTTGTTTTTCTAGCTAAGATTTTGTAAATTTTTTTACAATCAGATATAGCATAAAATGATACATTTTCCTGCATCTATTGTATGAATAATGTAGAAAACTGGGAAAAGAAATTATAGCAAGTCTTAACAGTGAACAGTGATTCTCATATCAAACACTAGACTAGCAAATCAGTGCACATATGAAAACGTTTTCCTCACTCTAAAAGGGCCATGTTCCTCTGATGGAGCTCTGAGAGGCTGAGTCATGTCTGCTTCCCAAAGACGCCAATGTGTTAATCTCTGAAATATGTTACCTTTTATGAGAAAAGTGAAAATCAACATATGATCTGGGATTGGGGAGATTATCCTGGATACCTGATGGCTTCATATAAAATATTTTTGGATTAGGAAAAACACTTTGATTAGGTAATCAGAGAGATGGGGGAGAGAGAGAGAATGAGAGAGAGAGAATGAAGAGATACTATGCTGTGTGAGATTCTAAAGTTCTCCTATGCTGAAAATTCAAAGAACCTAGGTAAGAAGTTGGGAAAGGCAAAAGTATTTTCTCCTAGAACTTTCTAAGAGAACAAAACTTTGCTGACACTCTTTGAGTCCAGCTCAGGGATATTCATGTTACATTCCAACATCCACAACTATAAATCAATCAAATTGTGCTGCCTTAATCTATCAGATTTCCAGCTGCCAGAAGTAACTTAACACATACTTATTTCCTCCCTTAATAGGAAATGACCTCTGCAAAAGTAAATTTGATGTAGAATAAAATGATTAAATTTCACTAATTCAACATATCTAACCTATTCATCAGAGGAATCCTATATCCTGCATGACTTATCACAGCATTGCTGTTATTATTTCCAGGGCTTTTAACATATTTACTATTAATACAGTAAAACAGACATGCATTATCTTTACCACTTTCACTTCCGCTGAAAAAGTGTAAGGGAAACACTTTGTACTTGTAACATAGATGTGATCTCTCAATCCTATCATGTAAAACTTGATTCCTGTTTCTATTGAACTATTGCTTTCTATAGTAATGTAACACCTAGTACTTGTGAATCAGTCAGAAGGTAATATTTCTCCTAGTATGTAGAAGACTTCATATTTTATTTTATACTGAGATGCAAAATGCATAATCTTTCAGTATTTCAGCATTAAGTCTCAGATCCCTCCCCAATACAATAGAAAACTAGATAACTTCTATATCATACATGCCATGGTTTAAACACTTGTGAGATGGAAAAGCAGCTCTAAGAGACCTGGGAAAAGCTGCAGTTCTGCTTATCCTAGTAGAGTTCACTATTTATATAAGAAAAGGTGTAAGTCTCCGCCATTACCTAGCACACTCAGGGCAATTTAATAACAGGGAAATTCCCATACTATTTTCGATAGATGTCAAGTGTTTTTGGAACTTAATCACCAAGACTGAAATTTATTTTCATGGTGTTTATTTTATATTCTCTCCACTGTTAGCATTATACTACAATTATTCGGAAAACTACAAGAATTAGAAAACTTAAAGTGAAAAAATCTGTGTTCTGGATTCAGTCCTGTACTCTGTGAATAATTCCTAAAATGTCTGTTCTCTAGAGATAGATCAGACATCCTGAGGATAGCATAAATTATCAACAATCTTTAGTTGAACAATAAGCAATATTCAAAAATATACACATATATAGGCATTTATATTATATAGACATATATATGTGTTTGTACAGGTAGACAAAGGAAAATGTGATATTCAAATAGGAAAATAATGTCAAATTTTGACATCACTTCATGATAATGCTCCAGTTTTTCATGTCATTACTTACTCTCTCAAAAAGTAATATTAATCACTACGAATTTCAGGTTCTTCACGTAAATAAAAGTAATATTCTATACTGATACTGTAACAATAAATTGAGACAATTTAAGTAGCACCTATCACTTAACATCCTATTATCGCCTCTCCTCCACCTCTTTAAGAAAAATTGAACTTCACTTCACCAATCCCAGAGTGAAGTAAATTAATCAAACCAATATTTCTGGGATCCTTATGAGGGTCTCAGGTAGGTTCACTCTGAACAGGAAACTGACCGGAGGGCGACAATCTATGCCTTCGTCTTCTAGAGTGTGAATTAATGACTCCCTCATCTCTCAATCAATGGCAGTGTGGATGTACTACCCATGTTTCACCAAAAATCAGACCTACCTGAAAAATAATCACCTTTGAAAAGTAAAGATCAAAACTGCCAGTACCAATCAGGCCCCCTCTGCCTTGAGCTCCCTAATATGGCCAGTGAGCAAGAGAACAGTAATAGCAAGGTCTGGGTGAGGCCGGCCGGCATTCTTATCTCTAGTTTTCAAACACCACCATTTTCCAGCTAGATATTATATTCAGGAATATATATTCAGTGTGCCTCTGTCATACGTCTCCTGAAACAATGGTAGGAGAAAATTAAGTCAATACCCAGAAAAAGGGAAGATGAGAAGAAATAAAATTTTAAGACAGATTTTTACCTAAAACAAGTGGTGTGTGTGAGAGCCCTTTTAAATGGAAATGTCATATATGCAACTTACAAAGCCTTTCTGCTCTTCCAAACCCGTGGTTTTCTAAAGAACTGTAAACCCCATACTTTGCACTTTCCTAGTTTAAGTGTTGAGAAGCAGTCATTTTTCCTGGACTTGGTTTTCACCTTATGGTTCTTGCCTTCAGGGAATGCTAACAAATGAAGCAAAAGAAGGCAAAAATACAATGAAAGAGGACTGTGGCAAATCAGGAAGTTTGTCAGGACCTCAAGAATAGTCCTTGAGGCAGGTTTCCGTGAGGAACGCGTTCCTGGCTCCTGAAGAATAATTAGGGAAGTCAGCCAGGTAAAGCAGAGGCAGAAGGTATGGTGGAAAGATGCCCAGACGACTCATTCTTGGAGCCGTAGCTGCAAAATCCACAGGGAGAGGAAAACCCGGAGCTCGGTGGCAGCGGCACGCTCCCTGTGGAGCACACACAAAGAGAGAAATGGTGTCCATGAGTTGAAAAGCAGGAATGAAATAGGGAATAAGCTGTTTGTAAATTTGTTCTCCTCCTCCAAGACCCTCCGTGCGCTCTGCTAACTCCTGGTCAGCGCCCTCCATCTCCACGCTCCTCGCTGCTCGCCGAAACAGCCGTGAGGGCCACGCCACCGGCCCTTGCCTGTCGTGACGCCTCAGGGCAACTAGAAACTACCCTGAGTCATGGTTAGCGCTGCATTTCTGCAATTCTGTGGAAAATATAAGGAAAAGGAGAATTCACACTTCAGATATAGGATGTTTGGGATCACATTAGCAAGTAAAACATTAATAAAAAATATTTCTTTTTGAATAAATTTTGCCATTAAATGTAACATTTATTTTAATGACATATTGTATATATCATGTATTTAATAATCCATATAATTTGTTTGTTATAGAAATACTGTAATAATATAGCATATAAATTGAATAATAAAGAGAAAATATTGTTACATGATATTGTTATTAAAATGGTTTTAATCTATAGCTATATATTCCTTTGGATTTTTAAAATTCATTTTAGCCTTTTGATGGAAAATTTACAAACGATTATATAAATGTGTAGAATCTGTCTGTGCATGTATGCATTGCCATTTCCCTATGAAATTTAAAAATATAAGAGAATTCTCAACACTGCTCCATGTCCAAACAAAGAAGTTTTGTAAGAAACTATCAGTAATAAAATAAAATGTCAAAATCGTATGAGTGGGAAAGAATTTATCCATAAATATAACTATGTAACTTGGAAAGTTAGTAAATTAAATAATTTAACCTGATAATAATTCTTCTTTTGAGAAAAAAATGTTTGAAAAACATCCATGGAGTAAAAAGATATATGATAATATTTTCTTTGACTTATCCCTCTGAACCAAGGCATAGCTGTTACAAATATAAAGCAGAAAGTATTTTTCTCTTTTCTTTTAAATAGAGTTTAAAAGGAGGTTGTTGAAAATATAGGAATATATTTTGTTCTTTTTTGAATTACAGTGCTGTTAGTTTTACATAAAACTTAGAGAGAATATGTGAATGTACACTTTGTAAAATTATACATATGGATTTTATCCTTAAAATATCTTTTAGAAACCATTTATTGTCCATTAATATTCCGAAATGACAGGTAAAATATGCATATACTCTCCAAGATGATTTTGACCTTTTGTGATAACAGTTTTAAAGTTTAAAGTTGAGCTTTTGTGCATGGAAATTCTGCAGAGCATCATTTGCTTCGGAAGGAAAAAAAAGTAGCATTCACTTTAGCTGTCATTTTTCAAAAGGAATATAAGTACATTTTTATGTTAATATTTTAATAATGCATGACATTCTATAACACATTTCTTGAGGAAAAATTTATTGTACTGCTCCAAAACATTTATATGTGATATTTATTGCCATGTCTAGTCAATACACAGGTGCTAATGTATTCATGATTTACATATGGAAGCTGCGTGTATGAATATATACTCTTGTTTTCTGACTTATGCATACATGTTTTTGTGAATGATTACAAACACTGCCAGGGCCTGTCCCTGTCCCCTGGAGCATAAGAGTGCATCCCACAAATGTTCAGATGTCACCGTTTACTTTTCTGTGACTGTCTTGAAAGTTGTTTTTGCACACGTGCAGTGCAGAGTGCAATTCCAGGAGACGTCTCACCTCGGGAGCTTTTGTGATCTAGCATCGTTAGGGCGCTGATGCACACACACTCCATCGGCCACCTTGTCCTTTGAGGGAATATCTATTTTAAACTATTCTGAGTTCGCTCAGAGCATGAAGTTCCAAATATCAAAGGCGCTACTTGGCTCTGTAAAATGTGTGGCTATTAACCTCTTCCCTAGGTCCTCCTCACTCTGCCAGAATCGGCTGCTCTTCCCCGCCAAGATGGGTACCAGTTTCACAGGATGTACGAGTGAGACCTCGTCTGTGTCTCTGTAGTTTGCCTTCTGAATAGTAGGCTCTCAACAGATATATGAAGACGTGTGTGAATGGAGGTATACCTATGGCTACGTGCTGTTTTGCAAATACATCTGTATTTCAGAAGTTTCCGCCAAGCTCCTCAAGATGCTCCCAAAAGCAGGACCTTTCCCTGGTTCTTCGTGTCATCTTCACACAGTTGCATCTCTGCATACGTGCAGTCTGTCCTCCAGCTCCTCCCCAAGGGCAAAAAAATGTTACAGCCACCAAACTACATGTAATAACCCCTCTAACACCTAGTTTTCTAATACTTACACATGTGCTGTACTCATAATATGTGTGTACTTATATATTTATACATGCTACATGCTTCTTTGTGTGTATTTACTAACTTTACTTGTCTATTTTTAAACAAGCATATTTAACCTATATTCATCATAAACATTTACATATCACTTTAAAACACTTTAATGTCATTCAAATCTAACCAAGAGTGTGAATTTTCATTTGTGAATTTTTATTTGTCAGCACATAATCAATTACTTTCAATTTGGGAGGAAAATTATAAAAAGAAGACTTTTATAAGTCACATATTTTTAAAGACATATGAAAGAATACATTGTGAAACCATCCAGAGCATACATGGGCCTCACTTCCAGTGTAAAGGAGTCACTACAAGTAGAGTTAACCCAGTGTAGGTTTCAATGAAATTTGAAATTTTTTAAAACAGAAAGCATATTTTAATTTATTTAGTGAAATTAATAAAGTAACAAATTTTTATAGAGTATGTGTTTAAGGAAAATTTTATAATCTAAACCAACTAATATATTTAAGTCACTTCTATGTTTTGCAGCACTCAATGTCAGCTTTTTATTACTAATTTTAAAGAGAAAAATACTACTGATCCCTCAGAAGAAAGACATATTTAAAACACATAAAGAATTAAAAAATCAGAACCTCCAAATTCAATCACCTAATTAAAAAATTGACATCTGAGATGATATCCTCTTCTCAGATAAATGCAAATGGCAAATAAATATATGAAAAAATATTCACCATCTCTGTTCATTTAAAATATGCAAATTAAAATACTGAGATTTAATCTCACTCCAGAAAGAATGGCTATTATCAAGAAATCAACCAACAACGAATGCTGGGGAGGCTGTGGGGAAAAAGAACCCTTCTCCACCGTTAGTGGGAGTGTAGACTGTAATAGCCACTGTGGAAATAAGTAGGAGCATATCTCAAACAACTATGAGTAGAGGTCCCATTCAACCCAGCTGTTCTCTTTCTGTGTATCTTTCTGGAGGAATTAAAAATATCATAAGACAGCATCATATGTAACTTAATCTTGGAAACAACGCAAATGCCCATTAACTGAGGAATGGATAAAAAAAGATGTGGTCTCTTTACATAGTAGAGTACTACTCAGCCATAAAGAAAGAAAAACTTCTGACTTGTATAGGTAAATGAATGCAATTTGAGACCATATTTATAACTGAAATAAATCAGACTCACATGTGGATTATCTTGTTCAAAAACAAAAATTCACCATTCTTAAAATGACAGAGGTTCATCATTACATACGGCAAATGTTTAAAATAGAACTTTGATTGGAATTTTTGTTGCTTCCTCTAGCTCACCCATATGAAATAGATTAAATTTAAAATAAAATTCCTCCTTTGCTTTCCAGATTCAAAATTGGCTGCAATATTTGAAAAATGCAGGTGACCCTTGTGGATCAGACATCTCGGTCTGCAGAATCAATATCGTAGTTACTATCACTTACTGCGTAAAATATTGTAAATTGTTGAAAACTGGCTTATTTGAAATGTTTCTTTGCCAGAGTTTTAAATCTGTGAGGTCTTTATGTGGATAATTTCCATATTTTGTGAGTTCCTTGAGTTGACACATGCTGTGCAGGAAATTTAATCTCTCAAAAAAATAGAAAATGAACATTCAAAGAATGTTCTATCTCTTTTTCTGAAAAAAAATCACTTTTTTTCTGAATCCATAACAAATAGGCTGTTTGATGTTTCCTTGGGATTTAAAATGAGTGCTGCCAGTCTCTAAATATTCTGGCTGGCGACTATTAGTATCCCAGGAAATGTAAGAATCCGCGCCGGCTGATTTTGTATTTATTCAGAGCGCTGGTGATCATCGATAAGCTTGGCAAAAGAATTTCTCAGAAAAACCCTGAACAAAATGTTACTTTTCCTATCTCTAGCCAATATTGTTTAATGCATGGGTTTTCATCTGGTGGAAAAGGAAAACGAGGAGTGAGAGGGGAGGAAGAGTAGGAAAGGTGGGCACTCGGTGCAGGTTCTACGCTGACAGGTCAGGACAACTCTGAGCTCTCGGCTGGCCGCTACCCAGCCGGGGTCTTGTCCTACCCCGAGGCTCTCTGAGTCCCACTGCCACTGTCTTGCTCTTTAAGGGCGAGGCGTGCTCAGGGTTTTGTCATCTAACTGCGTTCTGAGCTTTTGGCTAGGAATATGAACATAAATAGTTACCAGTGATGTTAGACATTTAGATTCTGAACACTTGGTGACAGGCAGAATTTGTCTTTCAAACATAATTCAACATATCTGACATACAATATATTCGACATATTCTGATGTGATCCAGAGCATGTTGTACATTTTGTAATACACTGGGATCCACAACATGTGGTGAAACAGGAAGAGAGGATACTGTATAAAAGCTATGTTATTTACATATCTTTAGTATAATTTGAGACTGTACCTTTTTTTAACTTTTAAGGTGGAACTGATATGCATGTGGTCATTTTCTCCTCTCTTATTTTTTGAAAGAGAATAAAATTAATAAAAAAATATTAGAAATGATACAGAATTTCACTAAACAAGCTGATAGGAATTCAACAATGGTTGTTATATTGCATACTGTCTTCAAATCAGTTGTTCTAACTAACATTTATTTATTTGTTTATTTATTTATTTTGAGACAGTTCAGGCTATGCAGTTGAGGCTGGCCTTGAACTCACTTTGTAACCCAGGAAGGCCTCAAACTCACAGTGATCCCACTGCCTCAGCCTCCTGAGTGCTAGGATTACAAGAATTTGACACCCTATCCATCTAATTTGACATTTTGAAAATGAATGTTTTGGCCTTTAGCTACCTCAGCAAAGAGCTGCTATTTCTATTGCTTAATCTCAAGAGAACTGTTATTGTTCATTTTCCATTTCTTGTGTTTACACAAGTCACTGCTTATAATAGAACATGAATTCAAAATCTGATTTGTGAAGCCACAACTCAGTGACCACCACTAAACTAAAATGTGTAAGTGCTAAGCATTTAACTTAAAAACATCTCCTCACCTACACCACCACTCCAGGTCTCTAAAGACTGAACTATAGGTGAAATTTGAAAACACAGTAAATGTCGATCTTCTTCAAAAAATGTGCTGGGAAAATAACTAATTGTACTCTAGTTTTTCTCCTAAGTCGATGTTTTCCAATGTATTTTAACAGAATCATAAGTATAATTATAAATCCAAGATTATGAGATAGAAAGCTGTACTATTCTTGAGAGACTGACTACACACTTATTGAAGTTTTCCAACTTTAGAATGAAGAAACAATATTTATCTTTATTGAAAAGAGTCATGATGTCCTCTATATTCATAGCTAAGTAATGTCACTGCAATTGTATAACCATCCTACAGTGAGCCTATCATGCTCCTGCAATTAAAGACCGAAGATTATTAAAGTTAATTTTATTGTCTTAATGAAGCAGTTGACTTATTAAACATAGATGAAGTTCAGTAGCTCTATAAATCAGTCAGCCAAGTTGTTGGCTTCGGGTGGAGACAGATTATTTTTTCTGCTCAGCCCTTCTTCATATTGGGACAACACAAAACCTATTGTGAGATTTCAAAGCCCAGTGTAATCAAGTCCTTCAAGCTTATTATATACATACCTCTAAAGTTTCCTGTAAATATCTTTAAGAGATAGCCTTCAACACAGGTTTAAAAGGTTTTTCTAATCCATAAATCGTTAAACTTTCATTATGATGTTTTGTCACTTTATCTTACCAACATTTTTCTATAATCATTTTTAAAGAAAAGTATCAGAAACAGCTGAATCTGATAAATCCAAATGACAGAGGTTTCAACTTCAACTGGTTTACTCTCTTCCATTTAATATTTTGCAAAATGTTGTAAAATTTCAAAGAATTTTTATTAGATATTCAAAGTGTGGCAAACCCAGTTGAATACAATAAAATTGTCGTTTAGACAACTATATTGAAAAAAATTCCAATTTAGCCTAATTGTGCTCTCCACCCACTGCAATTTGATCATAATCGTGCATAATCATATGCTCCCAGCTCACACACATGCACACACACACACACACACACACACACACACACACACACACACAGACGTGCACACCCAGGAGTGCACATCCCAGCCACCTTCGCATATAGTTTCCCTTCCTTCGATTTCAGTTACTTGCCAACAACTATGGTCCAAAAATATTAAATGGAAAAGTCTACAAGTAAATACTTTACAGATTTTCAACTTCGTGTGATTCTGAAGTGCACAATGGATACTCAGCCGTAGTTCTCCCTCACGCAGCTGATACAGACCATCCCTGTGCATGAGTAGGACCACGCGCCCTCATTGGCTACTTCAAACTACCTGCAACAGCATCACAGTCCTGTATTTCAGTAACATTTATTAAATTTAATGGTGTCCCCTAAGTATAAGAACAGTGAGTGTGGTAATGTGATTATACCAAAGAGTAGTAAAAAATGCTTCCTGTAGGTGATAAGTGAAAATATATTAAGATATTTTGAGAGGCAGAGGGGAAGAGAGGCCATTCACAAAACGTTTACTAAAGTGTACTGTTATAAGAACGAATTTTATTCTTGATTATTGTTAATCTATATTTCAAGTTCATAAACTAATGTTTATCTTAGGTATATGTGTAAGGAAAAAAATAGTAAACCTTATAGGATTTATTTCTATCCATGATTTCAGGCATGCACAGGACTTCCCAGGGCACATCTTTGTTGATAAGTGGGTACTATTCTATAACTACTTTAATAGCAATATTTTTATATTATTTCTTCCTGTCCACAAATATAGTTTTTCATTTAATATATGCCACGAAAATTATTATGCACATTGGTGAACAACTATAAACACTTCAAATTATTTTTTTCATTATATTAATTGCTGTGAAAATGAGATAGACTTTAGTATCAATTCTACACATAATTATAATTATATCAATATCAAAACACTGTAGCAATGTGATTAATGTTTAAATTATTTCCAGTTTATATGCCAACATTTATGTAGTGATATCTGACTGCTGTTAAATCAATCAGCCATTTCTTTCAGTGTGATTGTAAGTGAAATATTTTAATGATTTTCGTTTGCAATAGTATTTGTTACATGGCCATCATTAGAATAATTGAAATAATTGAACCAGATTGTGGGAAACAGTTTAAAAGATTTTACAAATTACTGTCAAAGTATTTTGCCCTTATTTTTCTTTGAAATACTCATTGAATTTAGTAGACTCAGAGCTGTTTGAGAAAATAGAAAGATTATAAATTCATCTTTATAGGTAAAGTGATTATCTCTTACGATGAGCTTTCAGCATATTTTATATAACTTTGATGTCTTAACCGCGTGCCATCGATGAATTAGTGAGGGAATAACAGAGATGAACATTTCCTTCTTTTTTCCCTATTCACTAGGGGGTTTATGTCCTGGGCCAGTCCACCATAATTTGAGTGGTAATGGACCTGATTTTCCTTGTCCCATGCAAAGTGAGGGAATCCCATTGCTCCAGGGTTGGGAGCAGAACACAGGGATACAATTGAAGATGTGTACCAGCAGCAGCAATCGGTTACAAAGCAAATGCTTCCTCAGGTCATGCAGATGCCTGGGCATGGCAGCAAGGCAAGAGTTACAGTTGCAATAGTTAGGGATTGTTTGTCTAATGGCCATTAAGTCTCATCCTAATTTACATATTTATTAGGTTAGTAATTAACCTTTACCTTTATTTATATGTTTACTAAGTACTGTAGAATAATCCTGCGTGAAACACCTTTAAAAATAATCTGCCTGGTCATAGTTTTTCTTATATGTAGAGATTTACAAATTTACATCACCAAACTGAACTTTCCACTAAACTTTAGGTGTTGGCAGGATTTCTGTAGTTGGATGTCTAATAATAATCTTTACCTATAAAGATAATGTTTTGACTTTATCATACCAAAATTTAAAATTTTGATTAATTACTACCGCTATTCTACTTTTATGCTTACCCACTGCGCATGTCCTGTGCTCAGGAAAAATGTTAAATTGCCTTCTCTCTCTCTCTGTTTTTCTCTCTGTCTCTGTCTCTGTGTGTCTCTCTCTCTGCTCTCTCCTCTCTCCTCTTCTTCTACCTCTCCTATTTGTCTCTTTTTTTCTACATGTCTCTTTTCTCCTTTCAACTCTCTTCCTTGCCTCTGCATCTGTCTCTCCCTTGCCTTCAATTTTCTTTCATGCAATAACTAATGCAACAACAAATTCCTCTTCTCACTCACCACATTACATTCAGAATCTCATGAGTACTTAAAATTTCCACTATGAACACTCTGGTTCACACTGCTAATGTATCACCATTGGTCTGTATTAACAGTTCCTTAATAATTTATGCTTTGGATTTTGCCTTTCTTGTACATGTATTCCACAGAAGAATAAAGAATTGTACTAAAATTTGAGTAAGATGCAATCATTTTTCTGCTAAAAGTATTCCCAGTTCTTTTCTTTTTTCCAGGGGAAAATCTAGGTCCTTACGTTGACCTAGAGATTCTTTACATTCTTTTACCACCTGTCCATTGTTCACTCCATCCTCCCTGCGCTCCAGCTTCACCAGTAGGTTTATGGTGCCTAGAATACACCCAACATGTTCCTACGCATTGTATCTGTTGTTCACTGCTTAGTGCTGAATGCTGGTTCCCACTACCTCGAGTGTTCTTTCATGTACAAATATACAAATCTTGCACTTTTTATTATGACAAATCTTGCACCCTTTTATTATGTTCTTAATCAAAAGTTGTCTTAAAGAGATATCATTAAGCCACACACCTCAGTATTCTTACTTCTTCTTATTCCTTATAGTACTTATTACATATATGGTTTTTTTTTACTTTTTTATTGATTGGTTTCTGTTTCCCCCTACTTTCTTAGAAGTATCACAAGAAAAATTGTTGCCATATTACTGGCATCCAGAATAATATCTGGGCATATCAATTGTTAGTATATTTTGTGAAAAAGAATTGAAGGAATTTTATGATCTTTTGATTCTGCTTATAGCTTCCTAAATACTTCTTTCTCTGTTTAGTGTACTTTCCTGCTTATGTAATTTTCTATAGTATGTTCTAATTTCTTTTTAAAAATCATTCTTCATATCCTCCTGATTAAAACACTTTGTTTTCTACCGCCTTCCTTCTGTCCATTATATTTCTGCTCCTATTCCTTCCTAAAATTGGGGTTTATTCATCCTACTGTGTATTGGATATTTTTGCCGGAACACCAGGCAAGATATTTATACTTTTCACATGGCATTTCTGACCCAGGTATCCCTGTAGTAGTGGATGACAGCACCACTTAACCGGTTGCCTAAAGAACCTTGACTCCGACTTTACCCTATTTTTGCTCTGCATTCCACATTCACTAAAGGACATATGTATTGAACAGTTATTATAAGCACAGCATTGTGGTAAGGGCATATGATAGGTAATAAATCAGTCAAATCAGAATTTCATCTTCAAGGTTTTACATTGCAGCACATAAAGGAGTCCACAGTAATATACTAAGGGCATTAATTATGAAATCTTTTCCCTTCTTTTATGTACAATTCACATTCATTAACCTCTTTCCATCTCTGATAGCTCTAGACACTGTATTATTCTGTCTTGAACCTGGACTAAGCCTAATAAGTGCTTTAGTCCTTGTCCTAATTCCTTTTTGCATTGCTGAGAAATATCTGACACCCAAAGTTAAAGAAAGAGAGATTAATTTAGCACGCACTTTGTAGAGGTTTCTGCCCATAATTAGCTGACTCCATGGCAGGGTGGCACGGCAGAGAGGCAACAGTGCATGGTGGGAGAAAACAGCAAAAGTAACAAGAGCAAAACGGGGGAAACAAGGTTGTGTCTCTCCTTGCTATCTTATCCTGACTTCTGGGCTTCGGGCAGTGCCAATCCAGTAATTGGACAGCTCCAGCCAGCAGTCACCCACTCTTAATCCTGCACCCCCTCATCCCCACTTTGCACCATGAATCAGTTACAGAGTTTAGACTCAGCTACCAAAAACCCACCTCCCATGACTGCATGAAGCTTTGAGGAGACATCTATGCACAAACCATAACAGTACAGATTCTTCTCTGACCTGTCTCTCCCATGCCACTGAGAACTAACTAGTTCTGTACAGTGCACATAGAACTGAGTAAAAAAGAAAATAGCTCCCAGTTGAGAGCAAGTCCAGAAGGGTCCCAATGTGGTCTCTTAATCCAGAACTTCTTATGCATAAACAGAGCACACAAATTCCTCCTTCTCCTAATGGCTAACTACAGCCATTGGTTCTGAGGGTTTAAAATGACCATTTGTATCTCAGCCTCTCTAAACTCTCTCTTCAGAGTTCAGAATTTAAAGGAAACTGACTTAAAAAGTTTAATTATTCTGCATTTTGAATTTCCTTAACATTCTACCCTGAATAGGGAAGGGCTGCATTCCACTTTGCCTGAAGAACCCTTCATGATCAAAATCTTTCTTGCCTATTCTTACATTAATTCTTATCCCTGCGACTGACTACTAGGATCTACCTCAAAGTCTTTCTCTTGCCCCCACTCCTCAGACTGACAACAGTTCAAGGCCATCTTATCAAAAATCTGCTAGAGTTTTTGTGAGAATGGAAGATAGCACTTTTTGATACGTCCTTGGGCTTTGGAAAGTGTTTTTCCTGGTTCTTAGTAAGTGACAGTCACAACCACTTGCCAGCCAGTTTGCCATGCTGTAGTCTCTTGCTTCAATACAGTGCCTTGCAGAAGTGCCCTATTGTGTGCCTTTGCATGTGAAATAATCAGTGTGATAATTAACATGATCCTTTGTATTAAGGTAGAGCAGAGGAATTATCATCTATTTTTAAAATAATTCACATCCATATGTGATTTCTCTTGTCAACATTATTTGTCATTTTGTATTCTTTTACCCATAAAAATGCTCTTTTATGACAAGAAAGAAAATTACTCAAAACTGACTTCTTTAAGCATACCCTAAAGTGTGTGGAGTTCTAAGTTATTTAGTTCTGTTAGCTGTAGTCCTCTAAGAATAAAATTTACATTACTAACATTGAATATTTTATAATTGGAAGAATAGAAACCAGAAAATGCAAAATGTGTGTTCCTCTTGACTATAAACTATATATCATTACCTAGAAATCCTTTGATGTCTTTATTCAATATCCTTTCTTAGACATTTGTTAGTGCTAGATAGTGTACAGTCTGTGTACTTAAGAGACTGAATTATTTTGCAAAAAATCAATTATTTAATGCTAAATTAAAACATCATAGTTGTTAGTTTTTCTAATCTTTAAAATAAAAAAACAAATTATCTGTTAAGTATTAAAAGTAAAATGAACACCAATTTCATAGATAAATTATTCCTACTGAAAAAGTCTATCTGAAAAATGTATTATTTGATTTTAAATGTTATAATATACTAAGTAAGTGGAAAAAATATTTTTTTAATCTCACCAAATTATGAAATATTCAGCTTTTAAGACAGAGGGAGAAGGTGAAAATCTGCCACTCACTTAAGGGTACGTAAGCCAGTTGGGTAAGGATGTTCTTAAACAATTACTATTTGCTTAGAACCAGGTTTGTAATCATTGCCCATGAAATGTAGTGTTTCCAGAAATCTTATTCATTTATGCTTATATGTTTTGTTAAATTCGCTAGAATATATTTGGAAATGATTGTGGACTTTAAATTCAGAGGAAAAGAAAAATGATACTAATCAGTGGTTACATAGAGTAATATACTTTAACACAGGGCTACAACAAAATTGTTGATATAACCTTCAAATATAAAATCTTCAGAAAAGTTACTTTAGCAACATTGAAATTATGAAAGAACTCTATTAAACCTTTATATATAAGTGTAAGTTGCAAATAGAACCATGGATTTATGTCTCAGCTAGGTGACTATTTCAGATTGTAGGCAAATGCATACAAAGAAAGTAATGGTATGACTGAATCCTTAATATATGTGGGTGGTTGAATTCAGAATTATAATACAACAAATTTCATTTCTAGCAGTCAAGAAACACAACATGAAAATGTTGCAAATACACTTTAACATCATGATTTTTTCCACCTGTACCAAGAAATACAATTTAAAAATTTTTATCTTTGCTCGATTGCCTTCATTCATGATTACCCCTGTCCAGATACATTATAGATGTGGAGTCACATATACTGCACACATGTGCCCACATAACTCCATGTGCATATGCATTATTCTTCCTCTCATTGAATTCTCCCACATGAGATCTACTGTGAAGTTCTGTAAATTCAATCCTAGAGCTTTATTCATTTTTAGTTTAAATCTATTAACAATGAATAAACATTCTACCACTCTAATTCATGCTCTTGTGATCTCTCCCGCATAAGAAGAGACTATTTCCTAATTTGTTTCTCCTCGTCTGTAATTCAAACTAACTTCCACACAATCATCCTATGTGTCTTTAGGAATCACAGTGAAATAGTCTCATGCCTGTCATGAGCCAATGAAAATCTTCCATTGTTTTTCTCTCCTTGCTCTAGATATAATCAGCAGGGCTTTTCAGTCTAAATCTACTTTGCAATGAAATGTTAACATTCATGTGTATCATCACTCACTATGATCAGGACCCAATTTTCTTCCAGTAAAACTGATGGAGGAAGTTCCTAAGAGATTTAATGATGGGAGACCTCCTGACAGACATGAAGAACATTTCATAATCCGGTGCTCACGCCATGGAGCTATGTGCCATCTCTCCCTTGTCTCATGAGAACACTTCCTTCTCCTGACATTCAAGAGCTCCCACACGTCCCACACACAGCTTGCCTTTTTTCCTGGAAATCTCTCCTGTTTTTACTGAACAGATTCTTTTTCTTGCCTCCTAGCCCCTGCCAGTTTTCTTCTGCATTTCTTCCAGCCCTATCTCACCAGCCAGCCATGGCAGGTGATGCTCTCTGTGCTCAGAGATTACCTGGTGCTGTCATCTGTCACTGCCCTTCTATTATTCAGCAGTGATATATTCTGTTATTAAAACTAACAAACTCCTCATATTACTGTCATATAATTCAGTTTCTTAACTTCTATTGGAAGTTCTTTATGGTAATCAGGCATTCTCTTACTCAGTCTAGTAAACAACACAATAGCACACCCACCAAGATGTCTGCACCCAAATCACTGGAACCTATTTATCTTAACTTATACTGCAGGAAGTATTTTGTAGATGTGACTAAGTTACGGATCTTGACATAGAAGTTTATCCTGGATTATCCATGCAATGGAAATAAGCTTATAAAGCAGGCAGAAAGACTGCGGTTGAAATTACACTGCAGCTCACTGACTATCACAAAGGCAAAAGTATTAAAGATATATCAAAAGAGAAATAAATGGATTTATTAGGCAGAAAGAAAGAAGTGCATTAGGATCTGGAGATGGGTATATTTGAGGTGTGGAGCACCTTTAACATGGGTAAACCAGGAAATGTGTTTCTATTGTCTGTCCTATTGCCAGCCTTGCAGACTATGTTAGAATATAAACAATTTACATATATTGAAATTGAGATATGGGTTATGAAAGGAAGGAATATTTACAGGTGAAGAGTGGTGATCTATTCACAGATGAAAAGGCAAATTTGCAGGCTTATTGTGTCTTGGGAGAAGAGAAAATGTATTTAAACTGGATTTAAATAAACTTTATGTCTTCAAGCTGAAGTTTCTCTTCAAAGTATAATTTTGAAATTCCAATTTTCTTTTCTCTTTTCTACCTATTTTTATTTTTTTCTCATGCCTGAAGTTGATGTTTTATCAAGCTTTTCCTTTACTTTTTCTGGGACTCAGTTTTTGATAGTGTTTGAATATGACATTTCGGTTTTATATAATATACATCATGATAATTAAAATATATGCTTTCCAACAGGAATCCAAACTGCAAAACTGCTAGAGCCAAAAGATTCAGAATGTTTCTAAGTAAAATAAGATTTAAAAATTCCTGGGATGAAGGCCTTACTGATAGTCTGAAAATGACTTCAGAAATACCCAGCTATCTAAAATCCTAAAAGTGATGAATTTTGTGACAGATTATGTTTTTTATTTACTTTGCATTTGCTGAAAAAAATCAAGTTCTCTAAAGTAAAAATATTTTAGAAGAAATTAAATGAGTCTCAAAAGTGTTTCCCACATCTATAGAAAGAAGTGCCTATGAAATTTATTGTGTATCACTGACCTGTGTCTTCTAACCCCTACAGAACAATTCAATCTGCTGTTCCACATACACAATTTCCGTAGCCCTGGAATGGCAATAAATACTGCAGGAAAATCTGTTTTCTCACCAACTCATTGAGCTTCTTTCATGATTTATGTTCAGCTTAGAGCCCACCAAGGAATGAAGACAATAGAAGCTCAGGCCAGAGTAACAGAGCTGCGCTGACAGATTCCAGGCAGGTCCAGTGGCTCCTTCATGTCCTTCTCTGTGTAAAGAATCTCAGACTGGCTTAGTGCAAATCAGTAGTGAGGGTTTTCTCCAAAACTTTCATTCGTATATCTCAAATATTTATGAGTGTAGAACTATGTTCAGGGCAATCCTTCCCAGGAGAGTCTTTTTAAAATTGTATCGTATTTAACTTTTGGACTCTCAATTATCCAATTATTTGATGTGCTGCTTTATAAAAGTACTGTGAGTGACAGAGCTACCTCTCCGCCTCTCATTCTGTCCATTACTGACGGTTCTGAGTGGTTTCTGAGACCCCTTAGCCGAGAGATATTCACAGACATTATGCATAACTACAGCACTTTTAAAATGAAGACAAAACATGTTCCCTAAATACATTCACAAAGGCATGAGTTCCATTTCATGTGCAAATTCATAATTAATGTGACTCTTTCTAAATTGTTTTAAATGTGCTTTTGTATTCTTAGCCCTCTCAACTGGAGCTCATCCAGTCAACTTAATTGTCGCTGACTCTAACACTGTCACTGTTTAATAGTCCTGCATTTAACACCATGAATGTGTGAATTGTTCTCTGTACAATAGCGCCAAACAGATACAGGCACACTGACACACAACTTACAGGCTATGATCAGCTCCTATTAAACACAAAGGATGAAGGTCAAAACACGTGGATGTTCTCAGAGCTCAGCTTTACAGTGTCTCTGCACACATATCAAACCTTCAGTAGCTGAGTGTTTTACTAGTTTAATTAGTTTCATCCCTCGGTAGAAACATAACATTTCCCACAGTACAAAATTATCTCTTGTATCTCGCCCTCAGTAAAGTAAAACTTTGTATATAGAATACAACACCTCTCAACACAAAAGTGGAAACTACGAAACTTTCCATTCCCAATTTTTATGTAAAATGTAACATTTCACTGTTTAAAAATAGCCTTTGGTAAAGATATTTGTAAATTGAATCACTGTATACTGGATGCTTCAGTGAGTTGTTATATGAAGAAATGTGTGTTGTATTTTGTATCAAAAATAAAAACAATTTTGTCATATGAGTAGATAATACTCTAGATAAAACTTTGGAAAAATTCAAAGTAGTAGATTAACCATATTTAGCTATACAAATATTTTATGTGTAAAATATGGAGAAAAATTTGAATGTTAGCTAAGAACTGAAATGAAATAATATGGTTTTTAAAAATCTAAATAAGAACCTGTTGTAAACAAATCAAAGTAGATAATTTTAATTAATGTTGGTATAAAAATATAATCATTTTCCTAAGTGTACAACAATATAACAATGGAATGGTAAAAATCAATAAAATTTACCAACAATCAAGAATAAATTGAGTCAAAAGATCAATCATTATAGCACAAACATTCCTTCCTTGATGACTGAGTTTTGTCCCTGTGATTGGTTGTTAGATGAATTGAACATTAAAAGAGGAGTTGTATATAGTATGTGCTATGGCTTTTATCCGATGTCCCCAGAAAGCCTCATGCACTCATAAGTCAGGCTTTTCAGAGCGGCTGTAGCTGGGGTCTGTGATGCCGGGATTAAGGACGTGGCGTAGCTGAGCAGGTTTAACAGTTTTAGGTGTGGAAAACGGAAGGCCCCTCCAGCTGTGAGTGGCACCAATTGGTAGGCTAATAGCCTGGGTGGAAGAAAGGGGAGCGCGGGCAGGCAGACCTGCTGGCTTGCCGCTTGCTGCCTCCCGGCTCCTCCCTCTGAACCGTTTCTCCTCTGTGATGCCCCTGCCTTCTGTCGCTCTGCCTGGGAGTCAGCCGCTTATCTCCTGAAACCTCTACAGACTGTCAGCCAAACTGAGCCTTTCCTCCTTTAACTTCTTGGTGTTGCGTACAGTGGTATTTAGGTTCACAAACTTAAGTCATTTTATGATTCTGGTCACAAATAGATTAGATGAGAATTGAATCAAATTTAATGGTAGGTTCAATGATGGCATTATGAAGAAATTTGATTCAGTTCCTCTCCATTTCGGTTTGCAACCAGAATCATAAAGGGAACTGAGTTTGTGAACAGAAATGCCACTGGATTTGCTCCCAGCAACAGGAGAACATAACTAAAACCATATGTACATTACAATATTCAGAAGAAAGAAATGGTCAGAGGGAAGCCCAATTGAGGCCTTGGCTTTTATTTTCATAGCTCCTACATGCAGTCCTGTAATGTATAATAGAACGTAAAACCACAGTACTGCACTGTACCATCAGCAAAAGTCACAGTACTGCCCTGAATAAGAAGCCACCGTAAGTGTGCACTGCCACTCGTGTTTCTGTGTCATAAGTCTGAGCACAGCAAGTCAAAGTGCTGTGGGGTAAATTCAAACAATCCGAAAGTTCTTAAAGAGGCATATTGTCAAGTGAGGAATATCTGCGCATTAGCACCATAGGGGTTCCTTCCTCCTATTGGATTTTAGGTAACACCCCAAAGCCAATCCTCTTTCCACTGTTCTAATAGAAGTAGAAAAAATACCAAACGCTCAGAAAATTACTAAAGCTCTAGTCAAGAGCACATGTGTGTTAGGTCTCAGCATGACCTCCAGTGACCTTTTCCACCACTTAAAGTTTATTAAAGGTCAAAACGATGGGCTACATTGCATACATTTAATTAAATCAGAGTGTGCTCTGGGATAGGCATGCGTGTTGAAAGCCCCAAGGATGATGAAATATTCTGACAATCATTCATGGCCATCTTATTAGAGACTCAGTGAGCAGCTTAGAAAGTGGCTATGCTTTAGATTCCAGAGCTTGATTTATCTGTGTGCTTTTTACTTTTCTGTCATCCTGGCACCACTTTTCTGTTTGTGCCACCTTATTTTTGACATAGAACTACTCTAGCACATCTACCCATGGTCTTCAAAGGCATAGCTGCTCTTCATTTACCCTGGATACAGACTTTGCAATTACTTGTTTGCATTCATTAGATCCTGTATTCTGTCTCTGAATATATTCTGTGGTGTCAGTTACACTTTCATTAGTACTTATCCAATGGTGGGTGCATTTCCAAGCACTTTTATATATTTGCTCATTTAATTTTTTTCATTTTTTTATTTTAAAGAAATTTTTTAAAAAAATCTACCAACATACACTGTAATATAACATAAAATAATAATAAAATATGAAGAAATATAAACAAATTAAGCTGTCCTTATTTTGAAAACCTGCATGGCTAGTTTGAGGGAGATGAGAGAGAAGGGTGATTGTACATGATTCACTTTCAGGCTCAAAAACAGAATCACTGCTATAAGTTGGCTCCACAGAATCTTTCTTTACATGTAACTTTAACAAGGAACCTATCCAACGACACTTGCTTTTGACTCGTTTTGAGGTTTTACAGAAATATAAAACTGCAACATTTATAAACAAACCACTCACACTGCAGGTCTTATCTGGATGGCGTTTTCTACAAAACTTTGCACCACCTTCACAGCTCCTTAATCTTATTTGAAGTGAAAGATTTCTCTACCTTTTTTTTTCCTCTTCTTTTGCAGACAAGAGCTCATCCACAATCTGCTAGGTTTGGGAATGATCACCCTGGATACTACACCAAGAAAGAGAGAGAGTGAAAAAAATTCTCATTCTGATAATGTGATGTTTGGCATCACATACTACTCAAATGAAAAGGCATCACTCATGTATCAATTTAAAATGTAGTAGAAATCCTTGCTTATTCTGCAAAATGTTTACCAAACAAGTTACTCACAATCCAAGATTTTACTGTATATGTAGCAAGTCACTGACATAACAAATATTTGTTGTGAACTTTCAAAGATACAAATGGACCTCATATTATGAACATTTGTAGATGTAAACAAGTCATGGATGTAGCTCACAGGTTTGCTGGACATCGGCTCAGTTTTGCTGCTTTATGCTCACTGTGCAGTGTGATAGTACACGGTAGTACATTGCTCAGTCAGAAGCAAGAAAAAAAAATCAGAGATTTGGAGGGTCCTGCTAGACAATGCAAATCAAAGACAATGGAAACAAATTGAAAATTAATGAGATAGGTGAAAAGACAGTAGACATGAAAACACGGGTTGCTTAACCACTGGCACAGGTCTGAAGAATAAAGACAACATTATCCAACCAGCGTGTTAAAGAGACACAGGAGGGGAGAAACTCCTCGATGAGTGGACGGAGGATCGGTATCAGTGTCAAATCCCATGCAGCTTAATGTTACTTCAAGAACAGGTTAATGGCCTGTTGAACTATTGAAAAATGGGATGAATAGGGTGAATTTTCACTGCAGCCATGGATTGTTAAACATCTCTGGATTGTTAAACAGAGTCAAGGCCAGGACCAACCTTCACAGTGCTAAAGCAAATGAGTGGTGGGGCTGCAAGTGCAGATAACATAGCTGCCCAAGAACTTCCAGCAGTGCTTGCATTTACTGATGAAGGAACCTATTCATCCCAACAGGTTTCTATTGTCTTTGAGACAGCACTGTGCTGGAAGAGGGTTCCAGAACAAAGTTAAACAGTAAAGAGAAAAAAGAAAAAAACTGTTACCGGAATTCAGACAAACAGCTAAAGACAAACTTAATGTGTTGTTTGCTGACAGTGATTCTGGTGATATAAAACTAAAGCCTCTCAATGTAGCAGTTAGAGAACACAGGCGCCCTCAAAAGCATAGCCCAGGACACTACCCGCTGTGGGGAAGACAAACTTCAGAGTCTAGATTACAAAGCACACCTTCTAGGACTGGGTTTCCCACCATTTTATTCCAGAGAGAGCAAAATTAAGTTTGGAGAAAGGTATAACATTCAACATTTGTGTTGCTTGAGAATGCACCAGATCACCCCCAATACGTGGGTGGTGTTCATCCCAACATCAAAGTAGGGCATCTGTAGCTGAAGAATATGGTACCCATCCACCCTCAGGATGAAGGAGTTTTTTGCAACTTTTAAGAAATATGATTTATGTAAAAATTTTCATCACACAGTAAAGGCAACTGATTAAACAGGAGCAAGCATATGACAATTTTTTACAAATTAAAATATCTATAATGCCATAAAACATATCAACTTTGCTTTGTGTGACATTTCAGCTCTCACCATGGATGGAGTTTGGAAGAATCTTTGTCCACAGCTTGTTCATAAAATCCTGGACTTGAGAAGATGGGTGAGGAGTCCAAAGTGGTCTCCAACAGCTTAGTGACTCTTGCAAGACTCTTGAGTTACATCTGCAACAGAAGGATTTCCTTCTTGCTGTGCAACACAACCAGCTTACCAGTGAGGACCTGGTGGAATTAGAGGTCCAGCAAAAAAACGAAGACAGACAACGGGAAGATACAGCTGAAGATCCAAAGAGATTCACAATAAAGAAAATGGCAAAGGGATTTTCTTTACTTGAAGAGGCACTGATAGTTTTGAGGCATAAGATCTCAGCATAGAATCACGTGCAAAGGTTGCAGCACCCATTCAGAATCCCTTCCGTTTCTATCCTGTATGACAAAGCAAAGAAATCTACTGTGCAGACATTAATGGATCAGTTTTTCAAAAGCTTCTCCTGTGGTGGGCAGTTTTTTTTTTTTTCTTTTTCTGTCATGCACCACAGCAACTAACTGGCACTTCTAGTGACAAGAAGGTTAGGGACTGCAGCAGAAGCAGTGAAGGTAGTGATTAGATCCAACAGCATGGAAAGAGAAACACAGCAAAGTAGAACAGAGAAGGCTGCACGAGTGCTTCAAGGAGCCAAGTGTGTACGAGAGCAGCTTCGGGATGGCTCACTCTGAGGGTGTCAGAGCACCTAGGTCATGGTGCAGAGAGACACACACTGTAAGGAGACACAGGTGCGCCACTGAGGGACATACAGAAAATTGCTGACTAGGTTCTGTATGCTGAGGATTAAAATTAGACCCATATCTTCATCATGTACTAAAGTAAAATCCAAATGGATCAATGGTCTAGTTATTAAAACAGAAACACAAAATCTGGAAGAGAGAATAGGTATAACTGTGGAAGACATTGACAGAACCAAAGAATTTATGAACAAAACCCAGATTACATGGGAAGTATCAATAACCATCAAGAAATAGGATCCTGTCCTATTAAAAATATTTTGAACAGTAAAAGAAACCAACAACAGAGTGAAGAAACAATGCGCAGTGTAGGAAAAAAAGTTTTTACCATTTGCTCCTCACAGAAAAGAATACTACTTTGATTATAAAAAGAACTAAAAAAAAAAATCAGACCTCCCCAAATTTAAAGAACCAGCCCCAAAAATGAGTATCTAAAAGGAAGACACTTCTCAAAAGAAGTACAAATGGCAAATAAATATACGAAAAAAATGTTCAAATCACTGGTCATTTGAGAGATGGAAATTACACCAGTGCTGAAATTTCATCTCACTCAAATGGAACCCCTATTTTCAAGAAATTAGCAGCAGCAGATGCTAGAGGGGCTGTGGAGAGCACTGTTGATAGGAGTGAAGACTGCAGTCACCGTGGAAACTGTTGTGAAGATTCCTCATGAAATTAAAACGCAAGGAACCTTTCAACTAAGCTCTTCTCTTTCTTGTTATCTGCACAAAAGAATTAACATCAATACCACAGTGATATATATATATATATATATATATATATATATACCCATTTTATAGCAGCACAGTTTGTAATAGCAAAATCTTGGAAATATCCCAAATGGCCATCAACCAATGAATGAAGAAAGAAGTTGTGTTTTTTTTAAATAAAATAGAATATCACACAGCCATTCATAAGGGAAATCTTGAGATATTTTTAGGTAAATGGATATCCCTAGAGACAATACTCAAGAGAAATAAATCATACACAGCAAGTAAATATCCCATTTTTTCCTCTGCTGAGAAATTGAAATTCTAAATAAGGAACAAAGAGTATAATAGTTATGATATAGGAAGAAAATCTTCATATGTAAAGTTGAATTAGGGAGGAGGGAGAGGCAAAGAAGGAGGGTGAAAGAAAGTAATACACAAAGAATGAAAGCAATGAAACAAGTTTTTATAAATAAAGACAGGAAGATTTGCAGGGAGGGAAGGGGAATGAGAACAAAAAGGAACCAACATATACCAGGTACAGGCAAAATGCGTGACCCTGAGTGCTACCATATGTACATCTAAAATGTACCAACAAACTTAAAGAAAAACAATAATGAATGCAAAATTGTTATTTGCCAGCAAAACAAAAACTGAGACTGCAACTCAACCGATGTACTTATTCAGAGGCACTCTCTCTTCGGTAACTCCATTCACTCAGAAAACCCAAGGATCACATCGGTAACAAGGATGACATCTCTTTCTCTGACATAAAATAAAAGCTTTGTCCCTAATAAAATAAGAAAATAAAACCGTGTAAGCTCCTATGGCCACGGATTCATACATCCTACTTTGCAATATATTTCACAGAATTGAAATCACCTGCACACGAGTATGTGCACCACGATGAGTCTTTTAACTGCTGCCTCTGTCGGGTAGTCTTGCTGTTGGGCAGTGTGAAAGGTTATTATGTTACACATATTGACAATTGTTGCTTCCAAGGTCTGCCTAGTGGCGTACTGAACATTTTAAGAACCTGTAGATTCATGTACATTTAAATGAACTAAAAACGAACAGTCCCACTTATGAATGAGAGCTATAAAATATTTTGGAAAAATCTGTATTTAAAAGAAGAAATAGTTGACTATAAATCTATGGCAAAATCAGAGCATTTGAAACAGTTTTCAAAGAAAAATCATAGAATCTTATTTTCTGAAGTTACTCCTAAAATCCCATAAGGATATACACTTCCACAGGGAAGCAAATTCTTCCTGGACCCTCTCCTGAGCTGCCAAGAGTTTTGTTAGTTCTCTGAGGCAAAACCTAGACTCTGTCATTCACAGGTCTTTGCTTCTATTTCGTCATAGTTGGGCTTCGTTCAACTTTATCTGTTCCAACATTCATATTGCTTTTGGATGGAATTTTATAATTCCTTATCTTAAATGAGAACAAATTCCTTTGACAAATTAATTAAGGCATTGTACAAATAATTATCAATAATGATGAAGCATTTTGGAGTTTGAAGTGGTGTAAGCAACTTAAACATTAACTTTGGTTCTCTCAAAAACTATGAAATAGGTGACATAGTATCATTTGTGCATCATAAAAATAACACAGAAGCAATAGCACGCAACAAAGAACCTGGGTCAGTTCCTCCAGCTACCAAACTGTTACAGTGGGATTGAAGGTAAGGCTTTTTGCCCTCAAAACCCAAATGCTTAATGTCTATATTTTATTTTCATTTTATTCAAATACCATCATCATCGAAAATAACTTGTCAACATATAATGATGTAGAAATCACTAAGGAACTTAAACAAATGTTTCAAAGATGCGGCCTAATGTCAAAAATCCCATGAGCAGCAACTTTCCAGAGCTTCATTTGTTGTAAAAAGTATTTGAATCATATGATTCAGGTCCATTTTATACCATGTGATACTTGAGTGATGGTGAGTTGTATGAATTTTTAAGCCTTATTTTTTAATTCCAGATGCAAATGAATAATATCTACCTCACACATTCATGGGAGAATTCAATAAACTAATAAATGGAAAGCTTTCTTAAACTCATCGCAAAACATTTAAGGAAACTGTGAATATACTATGGGGAGTTATTTACTTCGCAGCTTTCCTTATGGCTACAGTTTTACATTATTACACTAGTTGTATTACACTTAATTAGCCATTACTGATACATAATTAACAATTAACATCTGTACTTGATCCAAGTTCCTTGGTTTTTACCTAATGTTAGTTTTCTGTTCTGAGATCCTACATATTTAGATGTCATGTCTTTAAATTGAAAATTTCTTATATTTTCCTCATTCTGAAGATACTGTTTTAAAGAGCAGTGATTAAGGGTTTTATACACTGTACCCATATTAGAATTTATTTGATATTTGTATCATAATTCAACTGGGGGTGGGGGCTTTTTATAAAAACCATAATAGTGGTTCTTTTTACATTATATCAAGAACTATTTCTGCTATCTCCGTGATTTATTACTATCAATGGTAAACGTGATCAATTCAACAGGGTAGTACGACAAGGTTTTGTTGATCATAAAATGATTCTAATTTTCTCCATTTTGTATTCTTTTCTCTGACTAGTTATATTTATATCTTTAAATGTGGACAACAGTGTACAAATTATAGGGAATTCTCCTGCATGGGGATTGCAAATTCTCCCCCGCCCACTTGTTTATGTAATATTTATTTCATACTTTGATTTGTAATCCTATATTATCTTTGTTCAGATATTTCCAGTTTTGACCACTAGGAGATTTATTTCACCTGCCTCTGTTATTTCTTTGGTGTTTCCTCTTTAATCACTTTTAACTCTAAATCACTTAGCAGTTTGCATTAAAAATTAAGTTTAAGATTATTGTTCATTTTGTGGTAATCAATTGTTTCCTCATAATTAAAAACAATTCTTAGAGGTGTGTGAGTTTGTTTCTGTATGTGTTTTCTTAGCCTGTTGTTCTACATGAGCAGTTTGCACTAGCATTATGCTGTGTTACTATGGTTTCAGAGTATAATTTGAAATTTAGTATCATGATACTTTCAGCATTGCTTTATTCTCAGGGTGTTTTAGCTATTTTGGTTATTTCGTGCTCCCATCTTTGCTTGATGATTTGTTTTCCTTTTGTGCAGACAGCTAATGGACTTTCATAGTGATTTAATTGAATCTAAAGATCACACAGTATGTGCATAGTAAATTGTAGATACAAAACTGCATATTTTGTGATTAAGTACATTAATTATTTCTGATAGTTTAATTTTATTGGCATTTAACATTTTTCTCTTTTAAGATATTTGATTAAATTTTTACAAACTTTTCAGAATGGATTAACAAATGGAAAATGTAAATGAATCTATACTCTAAAGAAATCTTCATGTATCTTAATTTTTAAATGGGTACTGATTTACTAAACATAAAATTGATCAGAATCCCACTTCCAAGAGCAAATTATGGAACGCTACAGATATATTTTCAATGAGAAGATAAGGATGTGCTTTATAAGAATAGACATATATATGTTTTAGAATAGGCATACATCCTGGAAAAAGAAAAAAAAGGAAAAGATGCACATGCTTGGATATCTTATTTGTGACACACAATTATATAAGCTAGGAGTAAGCTGGAAATTACAAGCTAACAATCTGCTTTTGGGATTTTTCTTAATATTTTGTTTGCTTTTTATACTTATAAATTTAATTTTGACGTGTTTTACAAAGTTACATTGGCAATTTAATTGCACACGGTTATAGTGATTATTTCTGTAGTAGTAGATATACATTGTCCAGAAAATTACATGTTTGATTCATATAACTTTTGCAGTTTAAGAAACCTCATGCTGTGCAGAGAGGCACCTTCTTTGCTTGTCTTCCCTGCTGGAACCTTCCTTTTCTTCGTTAGCCTTGACTTTTTGACCCCAAAAGAAAATACAGATATTTTACAATTAATAACCTCCTAGGAGAGAAAAACTGAAAACTGGGTATATAACTATGGAGTCCATTTTAAATCATGACTGTCATATTTCATTCAGCTCTCTATAATTTGTAGTACTGGGCAGAGAAATTTGGACACTTGATATAACATTATTGAGTATACATATTAGCACTAATTTTTAAAATGGAAGAAAATCTCTTTGTTAATTATATTTTCCTTCAGATTCTAAGACACAGAATATATATATATATATATATATATATATATATATAATTTTAACAAAACATGGATATTTTTAGGTATGAGTACATTCAAAAATGATTTCTTGATCAGTAGAGAATATTCTTATGTGAAATAATTTTGTCACTTGCTATTTGAAATGAGTGTTCTATTTCTACCTTAACTGTATGAAATAAATTATTTTTCTAGCTCCTTTATGTAGATTGAGAGAAGAATAAAATAACTAACAACAAAATCCAGGTAAAGAGAAAAATATTCTATGTAATTTGAAGAAATAAACCTGTTAGGTTGATTCTAATAAAATTATCTGTAATTTTTCATGCATCTCATCCATTGATTTAATCAAACCTTGTGAAAGTAACTCCTTCCACAGAGACTAAGTTAAAGTCACATAATTCTAAAGAGCTGAAAGAATGAGAAATTATGATATAAAGAGGCTATGCAGTACAGGGTAAATACAAGTTGAACTTTGTATGTTAATTTGATTTTAGCTGTGTCAAAAATTCACATAACTCAAATCAAACTCGTACTTTTGTGTCTGCAGTATCCATAAGAATTTAAAGTATGCATGAGCAGGTTTCAGTACTATACAAAGTAAACATCATAGCACATTTTCATGATTTTTTCACAGTTCTTCATTTTGGTATGTAGGGTTTTGTTTTGTCTTGTTTTGTTTTTATTTCTGGTCTTACATTAAATTTTGATGTGACTGTGTTGGACCTGTTGGTCTGGTTGTACTCCTTCCACCACATTGCACTTCATTTTGAGATGTATGAGGATTATTTTAAGGTAATACTCCAAAAAAACGCAGTGAAAGAAATATTGTCTAGTGACCTGCATTCTGTAACACAAAGTGTAACCTTCTTATTCTCTTGATCAAAATTAGATCCACACAAGACGTGTTAGCATATACTATAATGTACACATAATTAATAAACATCACTATATTAAAGGCTTTCAAAATGCAAAAAAGAAAACCTAGATTTGCCTATTAATGGAAAAAGCTACAACACAGTTTAGTCTTCTTGTATGCTTTGTTTGCTTTTGTCTTGTTTTCTGTCTTTGTACAAAGGAAAAATACAGCTATTTCAGACAAATAAATCCTTGGAAAACCACAACAAAGTGTGTCTAATGTAAGTGCTGAAAGATGTTCTATTAGATGAAAGAATTCATTCCAGACAAAAACACACTAATGCAAATAGACAAGAAGAGTGAAAAAAAGCATAAGTATGCAGAATATGTATTTTTCTAATATATTAAATGAGGTTTACAAAATTTAAATGAATGCTGACAATTATAAAGAAACAAACAGTGAGATAATGTGTATTCTCAGAGCCTAAATTTACATAAATTCTCTTTATTCTATTCAATTATACTTTAGTGCTTTTATTTTATGCACATACATGTAATTATTTTAGAGATGTTGAAACATAGCATACATTCTCATCAAATAAATACAGACAGTGAATTTCCTCAATGCAGTGGTGTCAGATCGGGAAAAAAATATGCAAAAGCACCACGACGTCTCCTTGGCCCTCTTGCTTTAACTACACCTTTTACAGAGGATAATGATGTTGAGCATAGAAAATTATATTGATTGACTTGTGATTGTTAATACTTTTAAATATCTATAGTGGGTCCAAATCAATTCCCACATAGTAATATCTTTCTTTTTACCAATCATTTTGCTAATTATTCACTTATAATAACTGCATCAATACTAATCAGTCCATGATGATATATGATTTTATTCAGATAAATATTTCTTCATGATTTTAAAATCTAGATTTTAGATATACTTTTAAAAGTTATATCTAAAATCCTTTAATATACACTGTGTTGTATTTTTATTGGTATATTTGGTTACTTATTATTGTTGATAAAAGTCATCACTTATGCTAGAAACATTTGAGTTTCCCTCTGTTGAAAAATTTCCCATCTGATAGTTATTCAGTAGATATTCTGAAATTTTTCTTTAAACCATTTATATATAAATTTTCAAGGAATTTGGTCATTTAGCTCTTAGTGCCAAATCTATTGTATTTACATTATCTTACTAACATTTTGATGTTTCTTGGAACTTGTATAAGATGTCATACTGCATGATAATAAAATATTTCTTTTCTTTTTTGACTATTCTTGCCATTATCAATTTTTAAATTTATAAAATTTGAAATTTGTAAATTAATGCTTTTTTTAACTTATAGTTTTTAAGGTCTCTGTGACTGTTTTACTGCAATGTTCATCTATCTTATTGTAACAGAAGGAATTTGAGGCCAATTTCTCTACCATCTACCTATCTATCTATATATCTATCTATCTTTTTCCTATGTAAAAACTTGGAACCTGTTAAAATAGCCTAGAGCAATGTCTTTCCACATTTTGTAAAATTTTATATATTTGATCGTCACTTTCAATTAGGTGAAAATATGCCATAAATTTTTAGAATTTTCTTACAATCTATGCTTATTTAATATCCACTCTTTAATGTTTGCATAAGTGACTTCCTCATCATACACTACAGAGAATCCCTGTTTCCCCGATTATTAACATTTTAGATTAATATATACATTTTTCACAATAATGGACCAATACTGATATAATATTATTAACTATAATCTCTGCTAGATACAAATATTCTCAGTTTTAAATTAATGTATGTTTCTAGTCATGCCCATAATGTCATGATATTTAATAGTAGTGAGTCCTCAATCTCCTCTTGGCTATCACGGTTTCCCAATTTTTCTACAATTACCTTGCCAATTTTTCTACAATTATCTTGTCTTTGAGCTTACTGGTCAAGTATATTTTAGAAAATACATCAGTTAAAACTTGTCTGATATGTCATTCATGATTGTCTGAAGATATGGAGTCTTTAAAGGAAGGCCACAGAAGGAAAGTGCCATTTTTATTTCATCAGAAAGTGAAATTTTTGCTATACACACAACTCATCATGTTCTCTTAGCCTTAACCTTAACAATCAGCTTGAGTTAATATTGTTAAGTGTCTTCAATATAAACTTTTAAACTATTGCAATTTCTCCATTTTATTTAACTGCTTAGAAGAAATAAATTTATGGACCACCGTGGGAGCCATTATGAGCCCAAGGGAGCTTCAGGAGACTCTGTGAGCTGCACTCCCCCACCCCCACCACTGCTGCAGGAACCACACTGAGCACTGGGAGCTTCCGGAGACCAGATGAAACTTACCTGCCCCATCACTGAGTGGGAGTGATACCGATAACCAGAGAAACTCTGGACCTTTGGTGACATGCCGAGGAGGGGAGAGACTGCACTCTGTACCACCAAACCATCACAGTAGTGATGCTGAGCCCTGGGAAAGCAAGGCAGTTATGGTGAAGTTCCTGGGAAAGGAGCAACTCTGCACTCTGCCCTGCCCTGACCCTCACAGTATGGTCTCTTAGTTCATGCTAAACTCAGGGACTTCAATTTCAACAAACCTTCCCTGCCATCCTTGGAGCAACACTAAATCCTGAAGAAAATAGGGATCATTTAAAATGACAAAACAAAGGAGTAAAAGTCAATCTCAGAACTCCACAGCACCCAGAATAAGTCCAAGAGAATCTGCAAAGAACACCTGGAAGTCACACACCTGAAATTTCTGAAATGATAGCAACTGAAGTAATGAAACAACTCTATCAGGTTATGGAAGAATCATAAATAATCTCTCAGGTAGAAAATGAAATGACAACAGTAATGAAGAATTGCTCAGCACATCTAGACACAGATAAAAATATAGAGGAGCATAGAAAAATGATAGACATCTTGAATGAACACTACAAGGAAGATTTAGAATGCATGAAACAGATTCAAAAAGATACCCAGAAAATTAAAAATTCCATGAAAAGCTGGCAAAAACACTTGAACAAAACTCAACATAGATTTTAGACCTTGAAGACAGCATTACAGCTAATAATTGTGATACAGAAACTCCCTCAAAAATAATTAGGCACCAGGAAATAAGACTTCAACAGCTGCAAGAAGCTGGAAAGAAAAACAATACCAGACTGATATGTGTAAAGGAAACAGCAGGAGTCAACACAAATAATGTAAAAAGACTATTTGCAGAAGTAGCAGCAGAAATAGCAGGAATAGTTCCCAAGCAGAAAGAATCTGACATTGAGTTAAGCGAGGCATATAGAACTCCAATTAGTCATAACCAAAATAAATCTATACCCAGACATACAACAATCAAGATACCAGAAATTCAGGAAAAGAACAGAATATTAAAATCTGTTAGAGAAAAGAAACAGATCATCTATAAAGGAAAGCCCATCATAATAATGGCAGACTACTAAACACAAAACATCAAGTCAAAAAGAGCTTGGAATGAAGTATTTCATGTCCTGACGAAAAAAGTTTCCAATCAAGAATAATGTACCCTGTAAAAGTATCCTTCAAAATTAATGGAAAAATAAAATACTTCCGTGACAAAGAACAACTGAAGAAATTCATGACTGCCAAAACAACCCTACAAACAGTACTGAAAGTTATTCTAGAAACAGATAAAAAGACCAAAATTTCAAGAACAACACTAGAAAGGAACCACCAAGTGCAATAAACAATTAAACAGGGGAAAAGTAGGGAACTAAGAGCAGGAAAACAATATGAGAATGATAACCCAACATGTTTCAGTTATAACTATTAATATAAACAATTTCAATTCATCAATGAAAAGAAGCACACTGGCAGATTTGATCAAGAAATGAAATGCAACAATATGCTATGCATAAGAAACACATTTAATTCCAAAAGAAATTCACAGATTGAAAGTGAAAAGATGGAAAACAATATTCCATGCAACAGGAACCCAGGAAAAAGCAGGGTAGCTATTCTATTTGCAAACAATGTAAACTTCAAGCTAAGAACAATCAAAACAACTAAAGAAGGCCACTACATACTTAACATACTTAACAGCCTCCTGAATAATGGGTCACAGATGAAATTAAGGAAGAAATTAAACAATATTTACAATCAAACAAAAATGCAGATAAAACTTACAGGAACCTGTGGGATGCAATGAAAGGAGTCCTTAGAGAGAAATTTATAGCAATGAATTCCCACATCAGGAAAACAGAATGAGCAGAAATAAACAATCTTATGCTGCACCTCAAGTTTCTAGATAAAGAAGAATAAGTCAAGCCAAAGTCTAAAGGTGGCAGGAAATTATAAAGATCTGATCAGAAATTAATGCAATGCAGACTAAGAAAACAAAACAAAGACTTAATGAATGAAAGGGTTGGACCTTTGAAAGAATAAATAATATTGATAAACCTCTAGCCAACCTTATTCTAAAAAGGAAAGGAAGAACTGAAATTCATTCAGTGAGGAATGAAAAGGATGAAATTGACAGCGATCCTGTTGAAATTCTGAAGATCACCAATATCTACTTCAAAAATATTTACTCTCACAGAAAGGAAAACATAGAAGAAATGGACAGATTCCTAGATACATATGAATTCACAAAGCTGAATCTAGAAGATATAAAATGTCTGAGTAATGCAATATCAATCAGTGAAACTGAAAAGGTAATTAAAAACTTACCAACAAAGAAAAGCCTGGGTCCTGCTGTATTCACAGGCTTTAGAAAAAATAAATTTAGAAAAGATTTAATGCCAATTCTTCTAAAAAGCTTTAATGATTGAAGGGGAAGGAATTGTCTATAACTCATTCTTGGAGGAAAGTATTACCTTGGCACCAAAACCAGAGAAAGACCAATCACAAAAGAGAGCTACAATCCAATCTCTGTAATGAAAGTAGATGCAAAAGTTCTCAATAAAATACTAGCAAACAGAAAGCAGCAACTCATCAAGAAGTTTATACATCATGACCAAGTGGGGTTCATCTCAGGAATGCAGAGATACTTCAATGTATGCAAATCAATTAATGTAATATACCATATTAATGTAATATACCATATTAATATAGCCGAAAACAAAAACCACATGGTCATCTCAATAGATGCAGATAAAAATCTTTTGATAAAGTCACTCATTCCAAATAGAAACTGTTCATAAAATCAGGCTAGAGGGTCATTACCTCAGTCTAATAAAATCCATCTATGACAAACCAACAGCCAACATCGTACTAAATGGGGAAAACCTGAAAGTTTTCACTTTAAAATCCAGAAAAAGACAAGGGTACCAATGTCACCACTTTTATTCAGTATTGTGCTGGAAACACTAGCCAGTGCAATTACACAAGAGAGAGAAATAAAGGGAATGAAGATAGGAAAGGAAGAAGGGAAATTATCATTATTCACAGATGACATGATACTCTATATAAGAGAACCCTAAAACTGTACCAAAAGAGTGTAGATATAATAACCAAATTCAGTAACATAGGTAGCTACAATGTCAACACTCAAAAATCAATAGCATTCCTGTACATAAACAAGAAACACACTCAGAAATTTCGGAAACCACACATTTTACAATAGCATACAAAAAAGAAATAATAGCAATCAATCTAACAAAGTAAAAGATCTACACAGTGAAAATTTTAGTACTCTGAAAGAAGTGATCAAAGTGGATTTCAGAACATGAGAAGATTTTCCTTTCTCGTGGATAGGAAAAACTAATATTGCAACTCCCAAAATTGTTGAACAGATTTAATGCAATCCCAATTAAAATGCCATTATTACACTGCATAAACCTCGAGAAAACATTCCTAAAATATACCATGAAGCAGAACAGACATAGAACTGTCGTCGTCTAGTGCGACGGGGGCCCTGGGTAAGGGTCTCAAACACTCCGGGACACAGGGGATGCAGAGCCAGAACAGCACATTAGCCTGCATAATGTGACTTTATTGGAAGTTTCTTTTATATCATTTAAAGAACAGTGACTTGTTTACATTATCATCCATCACCCAGTTACCCAAGTCAAACTTACACAATCTTGAGGCAGAAGAGATCAGCAGATATGATATTCTTGCTAGTGTACACAATTCTTAAAGAACATAGCTTAGCATTTATAAATCAAAGCAAGATAAGCAATCTCTGAAAACTACTTGTTCCTTCTTTTAAGAATAGACAAAGGCCTCTTCCTGTTTTGCACTTAGCAAGTGAACTAATAGAGCATGAGACCATGGGGAGAGGGAGCCTGCTCTCTCTCTATAACTCTAGTCTGCCAGAGTTATTTAACCCTTTAGTCAGCTCATCGTTCTTCTTACTTTATAAG
>PVLD010000268.1:0-262888 GCA_004027595.1 Dinomys branickii | reverse complement strand
GAACAACAAAAGTAATCCTGGACAATAAAGGAAAGGCAAGAGACTTCACAATGTTTGATTTGAAAGTATACTACGAAACTACTGTAATAAGATCAGCATGGTACAGGCAAAAACATTTGATCTGAGGATCAATGGAACAGATTAGAAGATGCAGACACAACTACAAATACACTGAGCCACCTTATCTTTGACAAAGAGGTCAAAAATATTCACTGGAACAGAGATAGCCTTTTTTAAAAATGTGGGAAAACTGGCTAGCCACATACTGAAAACTAAAACTAGAGCCTTGTCTATCAACATGCACTGAACTAAAGTCAAAATGCATCAAATATCTAAATAGTAAAACAGAAAAACTAAATCTACTGTAAGAGAACACAGGTAGAAATCTTTATGATGTAAAGTAGGAAGAGAGTTCACAAAAAAACCAAACTGCATAAAAAATACTTCAAATACATCAACAACTTGGGTTTCCTCTTATTGAAAAGATTTCACACATAAAAAGAAATCACCAACAGGTTAAAAATAAAACTCATGAGTTGGAAAAAAAATTATCCAACTGTCCCACAGACCAAGGACTTCTATCTAGAATATGTAAAGAAATTTTAAAAATCAGGCCTTGAAATTCAAAGAACCAATTTAAATATGGGCATCTGACATGAATAAACACTTCTCAAATGAAGAAATACAAATGGAAACCATCTATCTATCTATTTACTTATCTACATATATATGAAAAAATGTTCAACATCATTGTTCATTTCAGAATGCAAATTAGAACAGCACTGATATTCCATCACATCCCATAAAATATTGGCTATCATCAAGAAATCAGCAAATAATACATGCTAGAGGGGCTGTGGGGAAAAGGAACCCTTCTCCATTCCTGGTGTGAGTGTAGATTGGTGCAGAGATTCCTCACCAAACTATGATTAGAAGTCCAGTTAACTGAGCTATTCCCCTCCTAGATATTTTTTCAGGAAAACTGAAAACATCACACCACAGCGATATATGTGCTCCCATGTTTATATCAACACAATTTGTCATAGCTGAATCTTAGAAACAACCCAAATGAACACCAACTGAGGAATGGAAAAAAAGATGTGGTATTTTTTACAATAGAGTTTTTTTTTTTATTACTCAGCAATATAAAAGAAAAACTCGATGCCTTTATAGGTAAATGGATGCAACTAGAGATGATACACGTAAGTGAAATAAGTCAGACTCGCATGTTTAAAAATCATATTGTCTCCCTGGTGTGAGAACATAAAAGTGTTAATAAAAGCCAAAAACGTACAGTAGATATTGTGGAAAGGAAAGAAATTGCTCAAAAGGAAGGAACACCTGGGATAAGGGAAAGGAAAAAGAACGAATGAAGGAAAAAAGATGATAGATAAATAGCTGGGATAATTGCACTGCTGATATCAATTGGTTTATTGAAAAAAACATTTCTTTCTTAAGTTGTTTGACCAATTTTGCATGCTTATATCCGGTAATCTGTACAACTAACTTGAAGACAATAATATTCAATAGAACAACCACTGTGAATTCCTACCATTTTGTATAGTGAAGCTCTGTACCACTTCTAATGTTTTCTTTTCTAATCATTTTTTATTCTCTTTAACTATTTAACCAATATTGCACTTTTATATCTGGTAATCTGAGCAACTTCGCTGAAGACAACAATATGTAATAAAACAACCATTGTTAATTTTCTATCACCTTGTTTTCAAATTCTGTATTCTTTTTATTGTTTTGTGTATTTTTGCTTTTGTCTTTCTTATTTTCTTATTGTTTATTTCTCTTTAAAATAAAACATAAATAAGTTAAATACAATTTTTTATATTTCCATGCACAGTGAGGAAGTCTCTAATCACAGCACCTGGTAGGTCAGGGCAGGAGGACTGCATCCATCTCAAGCCCTACCTGGACACATAGGTAAAGGCTAAACTGAACTATGTATTGAGGGCCTACTCAGAAGACATGTTTTCATATTAAGCCTATGTCATATGCCCTTGCTATATGTGATAATTAAATGTAGGAGATCCTCTTGTTTGAGTTAATTTTGTTCTCATTCTGTTTCCTGAGATTTTCTGACTGGGCAATCCTGTCATCTGTAATTTAAGCAATTTCATAACATTTTTGCTAACGTGCATTTAATTGATTTTCTACCTGCACTAGCTATAACTGTCAGCACAGTTCCGAATGGGACTGGTGGGAGAAGGCATCCTGTCTTAGTCCAGTCTTGAGGTGTGAGGCCAATATCTCTCTAGTGAGAATGGTGGAGAGAGAAAATGATGGAGTGGTCGCTGCCAGGAACTGTCTCTCCAGGACAGAGTGCCTGGAGTCTGGAAAAGAACAACTCAGAATGGAACCAAAGTAAGTGGATGACACACAGAGGTAAAAGGAAACAAAGAGGAGGAAAAAATACGGTTAAGTAATACAGAAGAAAGAGCTCACGGAGCAGACCAGAGACCGTTATCCTAGTGCCCTTGAGTCTAGCATCGCACTCGGAAGCAATTCCAGCCCCTTTTGGAAAATCACCACATATGACAGCTTGAAGCTTTGTGGGGCATGAAGATGCAGGCCGTAGCCGTCACCATGCTACAGCAATGCCTGCATATCACTGTTTATAACGGCAAGATTCACTGTAGCTAAATCCTGGTCATGGCCTGTATATACTGCAACAGATGACTAGATGAACAAAATGTACTAGGTATATATCATGGAAATCTCGTCAGCTATGAAGAAGGACAAATTTGAGGCATATGTAGGAAAATGGATGCACTTGAAAAATATAACACTGATTAAAATAAACCAGACACACAAGCTCGAATATCCGATGGTACCCTCATGCGAGCGAGGAAACATACAAAGAAAAGGAAAAGGACACATAAAGAGGGACAGGGGGATAGATTATGCAAAATAGGGAAACAGTGTAAGGGAACAAGTAGAGGGTTAAGGAGAAAGAGCAGGGGAAATGAGAGGAATAGAGAAGTGCCATGTACAGGAACCGAATAACCCCGATCTGTGTGGATGCTATGAGGTAATTCCAACAGGTATGAAAAGGTGACTGAGGAATCAGAGGAGGAGGGGGAGGGAGAGGAAAGGAGGTTAAATGAAACAAGCTGTAATGAGAATATGTAGCCACGCCCCAAGACGATTATAAACTATAATTGACGAACCTGTACTAATGAAATCAACAAGAAAAAATGATGTTAGTTCCACATTTTTGTATCATTTCCTTATATAATTTTGCAATCTCTTCTGTCCACATTTGACAATTTTATTTTTATGCAAAATGGGTAGCACACTTTTTTGCTGCAGCAATTAATAGGACGTTTTTGTCTTCTTTAGCTTGCAATGTGATGAAATATATTAATTGAATGTTGAGTGCTGCAATATTGGGCTGTGAATATCTGGGGTAAGCTTATATGGTGATGTATAATAAATTTTACTCACTATTCATTTAATAGCTAATATATTTGAAGACACTTCTGCTTAAATTTATGAGAGATATTTGTCTTTAACTTTCCTTTCCATAAAATAACTTAAAGTAATTCTATCATGAAGGTGATGTTGGCCTCATTGAAGCAGATAATAAGCTCTTCTTCAGCTAATATTTTCTGGCAGAGAAAGTGATTTTGGAATATCAGTGTTAATTGTTTCATAAATGTTTAGTAGATTGTACCAAAAATGTTTGGTCTGTGGTTGTGACCTCCTTCTCTGTCTTCCAGTTGGTATAAAATTATTTACTTTCTTTTTCTGGCTGTACTGTGCTTCACATATACTTCCATTTTGTCTATTAACTGGTAGTGCTTTTTAGAGTTCCATGAAAATTTACATTTTGGTGCAAATATCATCTTTTTGCCAATTTTGTTTATTTGGTTTTACGTTTAAAAATTTTAATCATTTGTATTTTAAGTATTGTTTCACTAACTTCAAAATATCTATTTCTTCTGGGCTTCCTTTGGATATGTTTCTGTTTATTGTTTTATCTTTTTATAATTAAAAGGATAATAATTACAACATAAAACAAACTTTAGAAACACGTGTCAAAGGGTTTAGATTCTCCCAGGACCTCATCCTCACCTCTATCAGAGGCAAAGATCCAGTTGACTATTAAATAAAATTAAACAGACAAGATAAAACAGTAGAAGAGATCACAGCCATGTGAAATAAAGGGGAGATGGTGAGACAGGGCATTGTGTTTTCTCATTGATTTTTAGTTTTTGTCTTCTGTTTCTCAGTTTTGCTTTCCATGTATGGTAGGACCAGTACAGGAACTGCATGTGGCAGAAGTTGGGGTAATATGAGAGAAAGGGGTAAAGGATTCAAGGCTGGGTAGTGCAAGAAGACCAGGCATTATTTCTATCCTCTAATGGACTGTGATACAGACTGAGGAGGGATCATGTCTGAAGGGCATTCATACTGTTCTGTCTGCCAAACTCAGGGCTTTGTGTCCGCTGATGACAGTGTTCAGGTATGCAATGTTGGCACCTGGCATACCAAGGAGACCACCTGTGAAAGGTTTGAAAGCATGGAGCGAGCAGAGGTGGGTATGCCATGCTGGAGGCTGCTCTGTGGCTGCAAAGCTCCTGTTTATTGTTTCAAAAGCCATATTTACAGTCTCTGTGTGTCAAATTTCCATTGTATGGTCACCACCAAGGTCAAATACAACAGAGAGCATGCAGTGATAATACAGTATCTCTACTAAAGAACATCCCTTCATTCCTCTGTGAGGACAACAGTTTTAGAATGGAGATTCCCGGCCCTGTATGCATTGAGCTTCTAAGGCAGGTAAGATGAAGATTTTCTCTATCTTACATTAAGACCTAAAGTGCCGTTTTTGGTGGCAGTTTGTTTGAAAGATTGAATGACTTCATATTCTTCAATTATGAAGTCTTGCAATAATTAGTTTGTGTCACTGAAAACTTTCAGCAGCTTTCCAGACATTAAAATCTGGTTTAAAAAAATTGTATTAGTAGAATTGAAGTTATTGATTAGGCACTGAAATACTTCAAGACACAAATTTGTTTATGAAAATAAAAAATAAAATGATGCCACCCTAAAATTTCACATAAAGCCCTAATACACATAAGTTCTAAAGTGAAAAGCAATAATGTTTAGAGACCCCACTATTTTCCAATCTGTCTTGTGTCCTTGTGAGATGGCAAGAGATTAGCTTGCTTTTCTGTCTCTTGGAAGTGGACTTTATCTGAGCCAGACCTATGATTCTTCCTGAGTCCAAATTCTATTCTTCTGGAAGGAGACAGAAAATAGGTGACATAAACCAGACACACAAGCTTAAATTCCATGTAGCATCTCCTTTGAGTAATGAAAACTACAACCAAAACGAGCAAAAGAGAATGGATAAGAGGAGACAAGAGAATGGGTATCTTCTAAATAGAATCCAGGGAAACAGGGGCAGGAAGAGGAGATGAGCGTAATAAAGACATGTCACATACAGGAAACTAATAATCCAAGTAAACGTCAACATTAAATTGTAAAAATTAGATAGGACTAATGTCAGTAAGAATGAAAATACGGAGAAGGGATTTCAGAGCAGGAGAGAGGGAGGTGGGAGGACAGGAGAAGGGAACCGCATAAAGAATAAGGCTCCACTATGTACATACGTCCACTCCCAGAATGATTGTTAACAGTTTTTGCTGTAAACATGTACGAATAAAAGAATGAAAGGAAGGAACAAAGGGAGAAAACAGTTGTTTACACCATCAGCAGCTCACTCAAACATGGTTCTGTCCCATTTAAAATTTATACTAATTCATTGCTTCAAAGATCTTTGATGATTCTGTTAATGTATTTGCTTATGTGCCCAGTATTTTCTAATTGTTAGTGATAACATTAGCTTTCATATTACTTTAAGTAATGTGATTCTTGGTTATGGACCTGGCAACTGGTGGGCAGGAGGAATTCATGTACCTGGCTCCTCCCACACATTGCAGACCTGGCAACCAGCCTTGCAGGGAGAATTCAGGTGCCTTTCCCCAACATGAGAGGGACCAGATGACTAAGGGACATGAGCAACACAGTGGGATCCCAAATAGGGTGGACATGATGAACTGGTGGGACAAGCAAGGTGAAAAGTTCAAAGCAATATTAACAGTGCAAGCCGACAAGTTTTAAGTTAGGTGAACCAGCACTGTGCTTAGGGACAAAGAAATGGAATAGAAACAGGTGGGTGGGACCACCTCATTCCTTTCTTTAAAGCTTTATAATTTATTTTCTTTTGTTTTTATCTTTCTTTCTTTTCCTTATTTTCTTTTTTTCTTATAATTTCTCCACTCTTTTTTAAATGAGTGGAGAGGAATCCAGCCGCATTCCTGTTTTCACTAATCTCATTCTGCAAACCCAGTGACCAAGGTCAGGTAATCCTTTATTACTAAGTTCTTTCTTTTATTGATTTCTTCTCTAATTTCCAAAAGCTTGCATGGCATTACTTTCTCCTCCAGCCTGGATTCTACCTCTGTTTCAGTTATCTTGTTTTATCCATTATCTTTCTTAAATTTCCCCATCATGGAGTAAAATCACTCAACCAAAGGGAAACATTTTGCATACAAGCTCCTAATTTATGATCAGTTCCTTTATATAACTATAGATTTTGCTCCTATAGTTAAAGGTACAAACAGTAGTTATCACAGTTTGTGCTTGATGCTATTGTCATTGCTAATTATACTCCTATAGCTAGGATGTCATATCTGTTGTAATCAGTTGTTCTCCCTTCTAGAACAATATTGGGAAGCTCTGGGATAATAACCTTGCCACAGCCCAACACCAAAGACTCAAGACTGAGCCAAACAGATACAAATATTGCACTGTCAATTAATTGGGAAAATGGGCTCTTGCAGCAGACACAAACTAAGAACCTTCTACAAAGAGAGGACATCCCTAAAGCACATAATTTTGCTACAGGAGGCTTCATAATACTGATACAGTTACTTAATACAAAAATTACAAGGATCAACAAAGAAAAGAAAATAATTTGAAATAGAAAATGAAAAGATTCAAAAGCAAAATACTTTTTCTCATACCTCCAGCCCACCCAGAATAAGTCCAGGAGACATTAAGATAGAAGAAAATGGTAGACACACATTTAAAATTTCTGAAATGACAGCACGCAAAGTAAAGAAACAATCTGTGAGAATGTAGAAGAAATGCGATCAGAAATAATCTCTCAGGGAAAAAAGAAATGTCAAGATTCATAATGGAATTACTCAGCAAATTCAGCGTAGAGGTAGATGAAAAGTAGATGATGATAGGAAAAGGATGTAAACCTCAAATGATCGATATAGGAAAGAAATAGAATGCTTGAAACAGATTTAAAGAGATATCTAGGAAATTAAATATTTTATTGAAAGCTGATAAACCAGATTGAGTGAAACTGAAGATAGACTTTCAGACTTTGAAGACAGGATTGCAGCTAGTGATCAGAAAAGGAAAGATATCTTTAAAATAACAAGGGGTGAAGAAATAATTCAACAGGAAAGACAATGCAAAGGAAAATAATACAAGATTAATTAGTGTCATTGAAAAGGCAGGCGTCAACATAAATGACATAAAAAAACTATTTGTAGAAGTAATAGCAGAAAATTTCCCAAACATGAGAAAATAATCTGATATACAGTTAAGTGGGGAATATAGAACTCCAAATAGCCATAACCAAAATAAATCTATACACAGAAATATAAAAATCAAGATCCCACAATTTTAGAACAATAGGATATTAAAAGCTGTTAGAGAAAAAAACAAAAACAGGTCACCTATAAAGTCCATCAGAATAATGGCAGAATTCTCAGCTCAAACCTTAAGTCAAGAAGAATATTTAAAATCCTGAAAGAAAACAACTTTCAAACCAGATTGATTTACTGTATAAAACTATGTTTTCGAAATTAGTGTACCAATAAGCTACTTCCATCACAAAGAACAACTGAAAAGTCATGATCATATACCAACACCACAAATAATATTGAAAGATTTTCTAGACAGAGATAAAAATAACCAGAGTTTTCAGAAGAATCACAACACGAAACCACCAAACAGGGCAAACAAGTAAATGGAGGCGAAAAGCAGGGAACGAACAGCAGGGAATAAAGTAATATGACAAAGATAAGAAAGATGTATCAGTTATAATCATCAACATAAATGGCCTTAATTCACCAACTAAAAGAAACTGACTGGCAGCATGGATCATGAAACAAGATCTAAAAATAGGTACATATTATGTGTGTGTGTATACATACATACATATATTAAAATTTAATTTAAAAAGACAGTCATAGACTGAAACTCAAAGGTAAGAAAACAATTCTTCATGCAACAAAAACCCAGAAAAAAGCAGGTATAGCTATTCTGTTTGTTGACAATGTGAACTTCAGGAATGATCGAAAGAGATAAAGAAGGTCACTACGTGTTAGAGGAAAAGCTGGAGAGATGTTGACAACAATCATAAATACATCTGCACCAAATACGGGAGCATGCACTATATAGAACAAATGTAAATAGGCATGAAAAACCAAATGAGCAATCACACAATTTCAATGGGAGACCTTAATAAACCACTGTCACAAAGATTTCAACTAGACAAAAGCCAGCAAAGAAATATCAGAACTGAACCAAACAAACCTGTATACAAATGAATTTAGTAGGTGTTTATAGTGTGTCCTAATCAGCAATATCAGATTACACATTATTCACAGCTGCACATGCATGGGACAGTCTCTAAAATAGACCATATCTCTAAAATAGACCACATAGAACATGCTTAAGTGAATGCAAAAGAATTGAAATTTTTCCATGTGTATTATATGACCATAATGCAATGAAATTGGACATTAATGGCAAAAGAAACCACAAAAGTTCCACAAACACATGGAATTCACTCTCCTGAACAACCAATAAGTCACAGATGAAAGTAAAAAAGAAATAAACAAAATACATTCAATTAATGAAAATGTAGATTCAACATACTGAAACCTATAGGACACAATGAAAGCAGTCTTAAAGGGGAATATTAGAGAGGTGAATTCTCATGTTGGGCAAACGGAATAAGCACAAATAAACTACTTAGCGATGTACCTCAAGCTCCTAGAAAAAGAGAGCAAGTCAAACCTAAAGCCCATAAAAGAGAAGGAACTGTAAAGAGCGAGGAAAAATTAATGAAATTGAGAATAACAAAACAATAAAAAGAATTAATTAATCAAAGAGTTGGTTCTATGGAACGATAAATAAAATTGATAAAAACTTAGACAACATAATTAAAAAGGAAAGAAAAGAATCAAATTCTTGTAATAAGGAATGAAAATGGCAAATTGTTATAGATTATGTTAAAATTCAGATCATCCATAACTTCTTCTTTACCTGCATAGGATGGAAATATGGAAGTCGACAGACTCCTAGATATGTATGTATTAAAAAAGCTGGATTAAAATATATAAAAAATTTTAACCCAATAGCTGTCAATGAAATTGAAAATGTAATTAAAAACTTACCAACAAACAAAACTCAGGTCTTGATGGACTCACTGATGAATTCTAAAAGAAATTTAGAGAAGATTTAATGTCAATAATCCTCCAACACTTTAAATTGAAAGGGATGCAATGTTCTCTAACTCATTCCTGGAGACAAGATAACCCTGATACCAAAACCAGAGGAAGACCCAACCCAATAGGAAAACTACAGGCCAATATCTCTAATGAATATAGATGCAAAAATCCTCACTACCAGCAAATAGGTTGGAGCAAATCATCAGGATTATACGTCATGACCAAGAGAGATTCATTCTAGGAATGAAGAAAAGTTTTAATATATGAAAATCAATAAATACAATACATCATATCAACAGAGCTAAAGACAAAAATCACGTGATCATCTCAATAGATACAGGAAAACTTATGATAAAGCAGAACACTCAATTATGAGAAAAACCCTACAGAAAATCAGAATACATAGTATTTGTCTCAATCTGGTAAAAATCATCTTTGACAAAATAACAGCAAACATCACACACTGAAATGACATTGAGATTCCATCTCACCTGAGAAAGAATGGTTGTTATCAAGAAATCAATCAATAACCAATACTAAAGTGGCATTTGACTATAAAAGGAACCTTTCTCCACTATTTGGCATATAGACTGGTGCAACCACTGTAGAAATCAGGTGAAGTTTCCTTAGAAAGTTGAATTAGAAGTTTGCTTTGACCTTCAGGGTATCTTCCTAGAAGAATTAAAAACATCATACCACAGTGATATATGTGCATCCATATTTATAGCAGCACAATTTGTAACTGCTAAATCTTGGAAACAAGCCAAAATGTCCATAAACTGAGGAATGCATAAAAAATCTCTGGTATTTTTGTACAACTGAACATTACTCAGCCATGAAGGAGGTTGAACTTGAGCCTTTTATAGGTAAATGGATGCAACCTGAGAACACACTAATAAGTGAAATGAATCAGGCTCACATATTTGAACACAATATTGTCTCACTGTTATGAGAAATAGAAAGCATAAATGAAGTACAAAATGTACAATAATAATGTAGGATGGAAAGACGTTTCAAAGGAAAAAAGGAATTAGGTTAGGTGAAACAGGAGAAGAAAGAAAGAAAAAGGGGAAAACGTAAATCAGTTATATTATTATATAAAGACATGAATTTAATAACATCTAATTCATTTTTCTCAGATCTACTATAAATCTAAAATGTGCAGCAGAACAATAACTGCATGTAACAGTATAGTAGGAAATCTGTCTTCACAAAGGAGCCATTCAACAAATGTGTGAATGTAATTTCCCCTCATTTAAATGTACTAAGGTGTGTAAGAAATGAATCTGTAGTGTATTTCAGAGAAATGGTTGAGGGGAAAATAAAATTTGCAACCATATACTTCTATTTTAAGAAAAAATTGAAAAGTAAGATTATGAAAGAAGGTACAGTCTAATAAAGACAAAACACCATACTCTGCTTGATTAGTATTCAGGGAAGGCAGAACACTTAAATTTGTCTTAGTTTCTTTCTGAGGCCATCTAAGTACTCTAACTGACTCAAAGTTACTCGTTTGTCCTTTAGATTTAAGATGTGTTCATTTTATTCCTGAATGCATTTTAATATAACTGGCAAATACCAATATTTCTTTCTCTGATAACACCAAGTTAACTCAGAAATTAGTGGTGAAGTTTTATTGGATTTGTGTTAAATTATTTTCATTTTCATAACTGCGTTGTTTTTCTGTCATATAATGCATTTCTTTAAGTATATAAACATATATTCATGTTAAATTTTAAAATTTTCTGATTTTTACCCTATTGCTGATGTTTGCTTCGAGTTAGAATAAAGGTAGATCTTGGCTAGAACCAAGAAAAAACAACTATTAGTAAATTAAATATGTTCATGTTTAGTTTCTTAAAAATTATATGCATTTTTAATTTAACATAAGCTTTCTGAATTTTTATTTCATGAAATATATTTAGTTATATTACCATAAGATATTCAAATACTGGCAAAATTGAATAAGCTCCAGTTACTAAGCACTCAGCATTGTATGTGTAACCTGGTGATGTTTTATTACTATAGTAGTCATTTGTTTTGTTCTGCACTTGTGCCTACTTTGTAGCAGCTACTATAACATTAATAAATAATATAATTGAAAAATCAAAGACTTTTCAATGATCAAAATAATATGAAATTATTTATCAGATCATATTTTGTAGTAAACTCTGATGAAAATAGTAAGGCTCCTCTTAAAATATTGTTGTATTTGTCACAAAAATAAGAAAATTAGTGATAAAAATCTATGCCAAATATCCACAAGTGTACGAATGTCATAATTGCCATGTCATTTTTAAAAAGTTAGGACTTCATGAAATTTGATGTAAGAGATTTAAAAACTATCAAGAAGACCAAGCTGAAAATTGCACGAGAGGTGTCACATGCACGTGTTTACGGGGAGTTAAGCAGATGGGACTAACCAAGGTGGGGAGTTTTATAATATACTTGGAAACAAAACTGAATTCACAGCTCTCAATAGACAAAACAATTGAAGAAAATATAGGAGATAATTTTACATGAATCTTACACTCAAACTTAAATTTACATTATTTGGAACTATTGAAATACATGTTCCATAATATTCTTCAGACATATATTCTATCAATATAGTATAAAATAATTCATTATATGTACAATCATATATGTAATCTACATGATTCTTGCTATCAACTGAAGTTTTGCCAAAAGTCCATGTACTAAAGGATTAATGATCACACTGGTGTTGGGAGATGTAGCTTTATGGGACATCCACATGTCATTGGAAACATGTTCTTACAAGTGTCTGTGAGAGCTACAGGTGGATTCTTTTTCTTTTGTTTCTTAGGTGATGAAGTCAGTGATGTTCTGCTACATACTTCTTCCATGAGATACCACCACGCTATAGGCCCAAAACATGATCATAGACTAAAAGTTCTAAACTTTGATTTAAAATACAAGATAAATGAAAAAAACAAAACAGAAAATTATTTTCTTTGTGATTTTATTATTTAAGCTATTTGGTCATAATAATACAAATTTGATTCACACAAACATTTATATGTGCAAAGATACATGCATATGCATATTCTCCAAGTTTTTATATCATTGATCTATTACTTAAAAAATCTTGCCTAGATTTACCAAGCACCTTGTTCGTCATAAAGTATTTCCATTTTATTTTGAAAACATCAGTGCATGATCTAAGTTTTAAAATTTTACTTTTTAAATTTACATTCTTTTTTCTTTACTCTAGTAAGACCGAGTAACTAACTTTTTTCTCTACTCTAGGAAATAAATTCGACACAGTTCACTGCAGGGTTAGGAAGATGAAAGCTTCCCCTCACTTCCGTGTTCCATTGAGCCATTTTCAATGTGGGAATTGTTCCATAAAGGCATTTACAAATTACCCTTTGTTCCTGTCCAGTCCTCTTTACTTGACATTATCTTTCAATTATCAGTACTTAAGAACTTTTTTCTGAGAACTCTTTATTTGAGATCTTTTAATTGACAATGCTTTCCTTTACACTCTGAGCAAGCTTCACTCCCTTTCTCTCCTCTAACATCTTTATCCTCTTCCTGATTGACTTTTGTAACCTCTTGTGTCCATACCAGCTGACACTGTATTAGGCATATAGCGCAGACACTGGGAGAATTGAGGGAATGACTGGACCTCTTCACTTCAAATAAAATTAGTCTTTGAAGCACAAAGTCCTGAATTTGATTTCTGGTACCAAATAAAAATTAAAATAAAATAAAATAAAATAAAACAATAAAATGAAAAAGTTGTGACTACCTTTTTTTTGTTGTTAATTCTTAAATTTCTAAGTGATGTTCATGTGAATCATTTTAAGCATCTCCCAGTTACATTGAAATGAGTAAAGATTGATTTAGTCCCTTTTTAGTATATTCTGTTCTGAATCACTGAGTGGAGTAAAAGAAGTTTTCAAATATAATAAGCTTTATGCCACACACAGTTCAAGAGCTCACACTCCCCTAGGAATAATACTGTCATAAGAGTTTATTTAAGCCTGTTAAGGGTGCTCACTGTATTGAAATTAATGCATTTTACTGATTGAAAATCTAACATCTGGATAGTATTCAATTTTAAATATATACCTATTTATTAATCATCACTTACCGGAGGCAAACATTTTTTTGATTATTTTAGTAATTAATGCTATCAGTATATTGTCTATGAACTTTAATATTAATTTTATTGCATTAGTTTCTTAATAAAAACTATTAGAAAATAGATTCTGAAATATTTGATTAATGAACTCATTTGATTAATGGGTATTAATTACCCATCAAGAAGATTTAATTTATTATAATGATTTTCAACAACAAAATCAGGTTTATTTCTTTTTATTAATTGGGTTCAGAGAATAAAGAAGAAAATATGGAAATATCATTTGCTCCTTTTACAAGAGAAAAGTAAGTATGAAGTCAGCTTGTTTTCTCGGATAAATGTGTAATAATCATTTTCTTGCATTAAAATGTAAATATTGGTGCCTTTTGATTGATTAATGTGTCTTTACATAATCACCCCTAGTTTTATTTATTTCATTCTATTTTGCAGTGCTGAAGATTGAGTCCAAACTCTTGGGAATATTGTGAGTGTACTTTTATCTGGAGTGTTCCTCTGAATGGTACAAGTGCATCTCTGCACCCTCTTCTAACTTGTAATAAGCTCTTTTTAGTCCTTCATTCCCAAAGGCTTGCAGTGAGAAAGAAAACAAAGTGCTGTGTTAATTAATTTTCATTAAGCAGTCTATTTTGATTTGCATGCTTGGACATTTGACAATGTTGATAACATCTTCAAATATTTCAGGACCACCTACAATAGCATATATTTTAAATGAAAACATATTTATGCTCTGAAAAATGCTATAGTGTATGAACCTTTGTAAAAAGTAGTAATCCTACGATATCTGTCCATAGCAGAAAAATTATCCAGATGGATGAACTTTTCATCTGAGTCCAAATATTTGATCATAACATAAAAGTTTCAAAAGTCACTTACATGCATAACATCAGTGCATTATTGTTTCTTTTTAAAAACTGTGTATTTCACAGAATTGAATTCAGCAAATTATTCCTGCAATTTTTCTTTTAGTCCTGTATGGATTGGTCATTGTATGTCCATGTGACTCCATTTATAGGTGGTTCAGACAGCAATTTCATCAATGAAGATGGTGGTAACATTGATTTTTGGATGTAAGAATGGGTGGGAGTTTCTGTTTTAACTTTCAGCCTTAGCCATATGTAGAGGCAAGTGGGTATTTAGGCCCCATCATAGAGTTTACATACTTTATGTGCTCTGTGTAGATGGCACAAAGTGATGTGAAGTATTTTTGTTTGATACTATGAATGATGAAAAGATTTTAAATTTCCCTGAGACTTTAGTTGAGGTTTAGGAATGTTTGCCAAGATGTGCCCTGTAAATAAATCAGTTCTTGCTACAACAGTAGCACACTGGACAGGTGGTCATTTAGAATTCACTGTTTCAGTGAGAAAAGTAAATTTGAAGAGGAAAAAAAAGAGAATAAAAATAGCACAGTAGTGTATATTTTAAGCTATAATAAACTATGTGAATAAAAGTAACTAGTTATAACACCATGTATCATTAGACTGGAGAAATATACCTCTCTAGTTACATTTTTAATTGGAAAATGTGTACCAATTTAAATTCAGCACATGCATATAAAATTTATATAATCATACACAATAATTTATTGTAAAATTTACCTCTAATAGAAAATATTTCTAGAGAAATCAAAATAATTTAAAATATTTGATAAAGTAAAACAAGTTAATATTCTCAAATTACTTAGACTAACAGGAACTCTTAATTAATCTCAAGGTTGGTAATATTTATGTGTGTTTGCATGTGTATATGTGTGAACTTTTATTGAAAATATTGTGGTTTAACATTTTTTTTGTCTTTTTGAGACAGGGTCTCCCTATGTACTTCAGGCTGGCTTTGATCTCACTTTGTAGCCCAGACTGGTCTTGAACTCACAAGGATCCTCTCGCCTCAGCCTCCTGAGTGCTGAGATTGTAGGCATGTGTCACCATTAACTCTAAATTATAGCTAGGTAGCAATCATGGTGATATCCAATTTTGAAAGTAAGTGCTTTGTTGAATGTTTTCTAAGCCTTTCACTTAATCACAATTTTATGACTTGTGAGGTACAGCTATCAATCAAGGAGACTAGTGAATTTCCCATGGTCACACACCTGGTGGAAAAACAGAGACTTGTGGGATGCTAAGGATGAATATATACATCTTTCCCCCCAAAATCCAGAGTAGCCAAAAAGCAAGATTAATGATAGCAGGTGCCCTGGTTACTTCCGTCTTCTTGCTGAGACACAATACCCAACACCCAAAATTAAGGAAGAAAAGGTATATTTACCTCAGAGTTTTTGGAGGTTTCAGTTCAAGGCAGTGTGACATGGCACAGGGGCAACAGTTTACAGCTGCAGAAGACAGCAAAAGCAACAAGCGGACTACCACCCCTGGGGCAGGGGTAACGCACACACCGTCTCTGTGCCCTCCTCTTGCACAGGACAGGCAGAGCCTTGGGTGTGTCTGAGGAACAGGAATGAGTATGTCTTTGTCGTGCATGGCTGAGCCCCTGAATCATGCGCAGGGAGGCAGCCAGCTGCGACTGCTGGCAGAAAGGTGCTACTTGAAGGTACTCTGCCTTCAGCCAAGCCATTACAGAATTAAAGGCCTGAGTCATGACCAAAAAAAAAATAAATAAAATTTCTGATTCTATAATATAAACTAGTAATTTTATATGAATAAGTTAGAGAAGACAAGTATCAGTCATTGTCCATATGTCAATCTGGACATTTATGTATTTAAGTATTTTTAAATTAACTTCAATAGTGTGTTACAAGTTAATGTTTTTGATTAGTTTTATGCATTCATTCAACAAACCTTATGGAATATAAAGATTGTTAAATTAAATATAAATTCTGCTTTTCAGGGGGTCACAGTCCAGGATGAAGATGACGAGAGTATTTTGCAGTGTTCAAAAGTATACATAAAGTTAGTTGGCTTTTCTCAGTGACATGAGGCAAAGTCCAGTTCTTCTGTCCCCAGAGACTGGCAGTCAAAATTAGGTGTCAGAAAATAACCAACCTTTAAAGTCTCAGACTTACAGCCCCAAGTGCATAAGAGATGGAATACAGACCAGTACTAGATAGTTGTGCAAAAGTATCAACCCCAGGCGCAGGTACAGCCAATTGCTGAAAGGTGAGCAACCGCCGTTTTGCTCTGAATACATGCTCACTGCCAGAGGGCTCCATGGCAATCTTTGCTTTCAAGATTGTCGGGTAAATGTGAGTTCTTTTGTAGGTAAAGGATGCTGAAAAATGACTGAATACTAAACAAAAAGTACTTGTTTCTAACATTAAACATGTTTTCTGCAGTGTATGAGATCCAAACTCATTTCTCCTTTATTCTAAGAGCACGTTTCAAATTGCATAATGTTATGTGATGCAGATGCCAATAAAGGAATTAAAATTTTTGATAAGTAATAAAATATGCATTTTCTAATTCTTAATGAAAAGTTTTTCTTACTTGTGTTGAACCATTTCATTTCTTTTGTCAAAAACACATTCATATCTGCACAAAAATAAAAATTCCCATGTGCTCTAGTAAAGATTTATAACCTCTATTTTATTTAAATTACTCTATTTCAGGCATTTGCTGTCACTTTAAATTTGGGGTACCAAAAATGATGAATTTTGGCAATGCTGTTGACAGTTACATATTTGTCCACAGTGAGGATATTTCATGCAGATGAATTTTAACACTTTGATCACAAAGAAATCATCTTCTATATTATTTGATACATTAGGCAAAATGTTTTAGTTAAAAATAATCTCTAGGCCCATTGAAGTATGTGTTTAGTAGTTCTTAAATTGTTATTCTATCTGAAAATAAATTCAAATAGATCCTATGTTTCACAAAATCAGTTCAGTGTTGTATCTAAGCATGCTCTTTGGTGGGGAAGGACTTAGTACACAGGCTGGTGTTAGTCCTAAATTCTGCGCTAAGGTTTAACTTTCAGGTTTGGGAGTGCAGATTGAGGACAACAAGTATGCCTGCTGCTCACCTAGAAAGTTACTCAACATAAGCAGGATCAGTGTTTTATGAAGTTTATGGAAATAAAATATATCAGTGATTTCCATTTCAGGAGTGCTTAAGAGACTCAGAGAAGAAATAGATTCACCTAAACCATGCATGAAATAAGTATCTGTGACTCTAGAGGCCATTTACTTTTGATTTATTGTTGTGTGATTTCCAGTTTGCTTGCTTGTTTATGAAATTTGAGTACATGTATAACCTTTCATGCTCTAAGACAGTTTTCTTTTCACAGGAACCCCAAAGTGAGTCTTTATTTTAATCTGGCCTGTGATGGAGCACAGAGGGTCCAGTGAACAAGAGGGAGCATTTTTAAGATATGAAAACATGCAAAAATGTTTTAAGGTAGTATACTATCTCCTTCTCCTTCATTTCACTAGAGGGAACTATTATTTTTTAGCCAAAGTGTAATAGGCAGAATGATGACCCATCTCTTTCCTGCCCCGAAGTTGCTCATTTAGTAATCCCAAAACACTGGAACTATGTGTTCCATTACACAATTAAGGGTTTTGGTGAGAGATTAGTCTATATGAGCCATATGAACCCAATTTAATTTCATGAGTCAGTACAGAAATGTGTTGTGATGAAGGTCTGGTGATTCAGTGACGTTACCAAGAAAAGACAGAACACTGGGACATGACTGACTTGGAGTGGGAGAAGACAGTTGGGAGCCAAGGAAGTATGGAAGCCTTAGAGGCCAGAAGAGCAAGAAGAGAGATCACCTTGGAGATTGGAGAGTGCAACAAAGCTCTGAGAACATGCTGATTTTAGACCACTGTGTATCGTGCTAGCTTCTGACCTGTGTGACACTAAGATAAAAATATATTTTTAAGTAAATGTGAGTCGTAATTTATTATAGCAGCAACAGAAAGTTAATATATAGACTACCTTAGTGAATCCAACAAAAACCAAGATTTGTTCACACAAGAGGATACAACTCACATCTCTTTCCTTTATTCTTCCTAGATTTGCTTGTACTTTCCATGTAGAGTAGCTGAAGGTGAGGAACATGCATTTGCTTGAGTTTTCTCCATGGGCTGCCTACACTTCTACTGGGATTTTCCTGGAATAACTGAGCTCCTCCGTATCTTCTCACTCAGAATGAACAGATAGACAGACAGATTACAAATCTGTGAACTACGATAACAAAATGATACAATGAAGCAAATGTTTTCAAATGGGAAGAGAACCGAGAAATGGAGAGAAAAGGGAAGGAGAGGAGAATGGGAACACCAACAGATTAAGATGCATTATGCACACATATGTATGAGTACAGAAGAATGCGATCACTATGTGCTGCACACATATCCTGATGAAATTCTATATGTATATATATTAATGATATAAAATAAATGAATTTGCAATATAGCTTAAGTACATTTTAATTTCTACTCTGTAATAATAATAATAATAACCATATTTGGAATATTTTGATTTTTTTTCTTTATACAGATGTATGTGCAATTATTTGATATTTTGTCAGCTTTGCGTGATATTTATCAGCTTTTAAAAAACTGAAAACTTTATGATGGAAAATTATGTGAGAAAAATATATTTGTATTATTTGGGTTTAAAATCCTTGCTGAACTACATTCATATAAATAACAATCTGTGATGATCATCCATCTAATTATTGTGATAAATATTATGACAGCTTGTAAATAGGCAAAACCAATAATAATTATGAATATTTCAGCACTTTGTTTTCACCTTACTGGTGAAAACAATATTGCCTTGGATCCTCTCCCCAGCAGCCAAAGTGCAACACTGTGTGCTGTTTTACACTCCATGATCAATCTTAATGAAATGCATGTGCAGCTTCCCTTTGATAACTAATTCCTTTGCCTGTGTTTTAATTCAGTTCAATAATTTTAACTTTCAGAGACAATGAAACTCTCTTCCTCCTATAATCAAACCTGACATAAATTTTTTCTCCTGTATCATATGTTGAGTACACAAGGCTACAGAGTAAGAAATCTCAATGCTGGGAGCATTGTGAGCATAGTAGCAATATTTTAACATAACTTCTTAAGGACTCAGCCTTGCGGTTTGTTATAAGAGCTAGGTCATGTTTTCAAAGCACTTTTCATTGAAAATTAATTTAAAATTATCAGTACTTTTTATTCTAGTACCTGCAAGTTCCAATTCTGGAACAAACATGCTCCATTTTACTCATAGAGAATTTCAAGTCCTTGACACTCACCAGTGTAGATACTCTTTTTACTAGACTATGCTATGTTGTCAACTGTACAATATCAAATGTTAATTATTGGTTTCTATTTCCAATTATTTACTTTTATTTTGCTGTTCGTTCTCATATAAAAGAAACCATGTGATACTTAAATTTGTATATCTGATTTATTTCACTTCACCTTATGGCCTCAAGGCACAAAACAAGAAAACATTTGTGAACTATAATAAAGAGAAACAGATTATTGCATGGGATATATTTAACTCTCATTCTTGACTTTATACATATGCAAATTTTAGAATGTTAGTGGATAGCAATCTTTAAAAGATGTATTTAACAATTATATAAATATTGCTTCGCCAAATACATTAATTTAATATTTGTGTAACTCACACTTTTGAAGTTTCTTAATAAGAAGTGAAAACAGTCACAAAACCAAGAATGATAGCAACAAACCTTGAGGTCGTGCCTCTCTCCCAGGGACACATGGGGCTTCAGTTCCATCCATCAACTGAGCTGAGCCAGAAGACAGTTCCCGCACCAGCCAAAGCATCTTTCTTCGGTGTCATTAGGGAGCCATTCATTAAAATAACCTTTTGTAAAAAAAAAAGTCTGTAATCAAGCTTGTCTGAGGTTTTGAGAAATGCAATCACACAGTACAGAATACTTAGATTGCTGGCAACCTTTTTCGTTTTCTTCATATGGTAAAAGGGAAAAATTCATGCTATATGGTACTTACAAAGTCATTAGAATCCACAGGCTATGGATCACATAAAAAGTGAACCATTTTGCATTGTTAATATTTTAAATAAAATAATACAATTGCAATAATGTTTATTCATTCTTTTATTAGTTCATGTTTGCAGTACACAATGTTTATATCCCTTGTTAGGAGTTGGTACATTTACATAAGATATTTTAATTTTTTTTAATACCCTTCCCCCTCCTGTTGCTTGATTCCCTTTGAGAAAGATCTCTCTCTCTCCTTCGTATTATCTATCTTTCATCTTTCTGTTTATTTTGAGTCTATTTTTGTTATGTGTTCACACACACACACACACACACACATATATATATATATACATAAAATGACGGAGCTGAAAAACAAGTGTGTGTCTATCAATTGGATTGGCTACTGTAGCATTGCATTTTGTAATATTGTTCCTTTTTTGTTGTAGTTTTTTTCTACAAAAAGAGCATTTAAAAATAAATTTAATAACTTTAGAAAAATGTATTTATTTCTAATTTGTATTTGCATTACAACACATTATTAATCTCATTTTTCTCATAAATTAATCAATATAAATAATATATATTTTATATATATCTATACACACATTTATCTATACAAATAAATTTAACTCTGCAATTATAGGTCATATATAAACAACCTTGGAAAATAGTAATTTTTATGGTAGTGGTAGGGGAATATTTTACTTTATCTGAAAAAGCTGGAGACAGAACAAGAAAAATCTCATGGCATCAAAAGGATTTTTCAGTTCATTAAATTTGTCAAAATATATTGTAAATGTGTCATCATAGAAATGATCATGTATAAAACATTTATAAAATGTTGAAAGTATTCAGTTGAGTGCACAGCTAGCTCTCACTGTATGCTGATGATCAGATTCTACTGCAAAAACAAGACCAGATAGAGAGCAGAGGCCGTTCAGGAGGCACAAGCGTGTTTAGCGCCAGGTGCAGAGTAGGTAAGGACAGTGAAATAAACTTTCCGGGGGCAACAGGACCCGAGGGTGGGAAGGGCTGCTGAAAGTGACTCTCTCAGTGATTATCTGTGTTCAAAAGTGATGCAGCAGATTTCCTATCCTGACTGTTTTTTATTTCTCACTTCCTTCCCGAAAGCTACGTCCCCGTGAGTGTATCCTCGACGCCGCTGCGCCTCATGCTCTTTTTCTGGGTGGGGACACAATAGGACAAAGCATACACGGTGCAGAATATGGCTTCCTTACTGTACTTTTCTATTGTGCCGGTATCTCTATTTGTATATGTGCTCACAGATATAATAAATATTAGCATGCAGTACACAGGGTGGTGACACAAAAGGAAAAGAAGGAGAAACATGAACCAGGTATTTTTTAAAACTTCGTGTCACTCCTTTCATTCATAAAACTATGTATCTTCTGTTTGCTCCTTTCCAGACCCACTGTATTAATTACCTGGAAATGGTCATGGTGGGAATAGTCATCCAGAGCAATTATTATGTGGTGCAAGTCAGGGACTGTTTTAATTTTGATTGACTCTTTTAAACTTAAAATGATGGAGAAGATATGAAAAACGCTGAGTAAATTTAAAAATTTGTATTATCTGCCATGCAACATGTGTGAATAGCACACAAAAATGATAAAATATCCTTTCAGTGTTTGAGACTATTAACCAATTCAGTCAAAAATTTGCTCATGTCGCGAGTGAGCAAGTAAAACTAAGAAATCAGGAGCTGTAGCTGAAGGCAGTTTTACTTTCATGAATAAAGTTTGCATTAGGAGAGGGAACAGTTTAACTGTGCATGCTACATCAGGTTTAATGGCAATTAATTTACTGGAAAAATAGTTCATAAAATGGAATGCAAGTGTATCTATCAAAATCATTGTAGAATTGCGAGCACAGTTTGGTTAAGTATTTAGATTTGGCTAGAAATCAAGAAAGGTGTATTGAGATATTGCATTGGTTAAATAAAATTTGCTATGAGGAATTCATTATATTTTATTGCTTTACTAAATTGTGGTCTACACTTTATATGAGAGAAACTGTAATAAATCTACATGTATGTAAAAGTGTGCATATTAATTTTAAACTTAGTAAACATTTCCAGACCACAACTGCATGTAGACATTTCTTGTGTGTGTGTGTGTGTGTGTGTGTGTGTGTGTGTGTCCATAGTTCAATCTATTCTCTCTTTGACCATAGATACCTAACAGTATGTTAGATATCTAACAATATGTTAGAAAAGTTCTAAAATCATAAACTGAAAAATTACTTACCCATACTTAATATTGGAATGTGTTTATTGCATCATTCAATATTTTAGTTTATGCTTTTTCTTGCCAAAATAATACATATATTTTTTTCTTTGTTCATTATATGTTTTCTTTGCTGAATGTAAATCTTTCACTTTGCCTTCGTGATACTCATTATTTTTGCTATATGCTTTGCAATTGAAAAGTATGAAGATACTTTTTCCACTTACTATATAAATATTTATTCTTAAATTGCTTTACATTAAACTTATCTTTTAATGTTTCAGTTTGCTCTTAAACATGTTTGGAATTCAATCACTTACCTGTTTTACACAGGAAGTCATTTCCATCATTTTCCATAGAATACTCAGCACTGTCCCCATCCATTCATCATGCTAAATATATGTTACATTAAAGATTCAAGTATTTATCTTTCTCCCTGAGTGCTACTCTGTCTTTTTCATTTGCTTTTCCTCACACCAACATCATGAGTTCTTTACATTTTATTGCTTTTATAATAAAATAATAAAATACTATTTTATTACTATTGATTTATAACTTAGCATCTGTTAAAGAAAATTTTCATCCTCAACTGTTACTTGTCAAAACACCAGTGTATGCACAAAGCATTTGGAAGACTGTGCCAAATGGACAGAGAGCACATCAGGATACTGGAGAGACCTTCGGGGGATGGTGCCTGCAGCTCCATGACTGATTAATCTTCAGACGAAGTCCTCCATTCTGATGAACATTCTGTTATTCCAAGTTCAGAGGGTAATAAACTATCATTCTTTGGTTGTTACAAGGCAAAGTAATGCTTTTGTAAAAAGAAACTAAAGTCATTTTACATAAAAGGTGGATTTTATATACAAACCTATACTCAATGTGTACTGTATATATTCCTTTATGCAAAACAATTAATACCACCATTGTTTTCAGCTTTTTAATTTTTTGGTGCTCAGGACCAAGTCCAGTACGTCCCTCTTTCTAGTCAAGCACTCTACCACTGGGCTAAATCCCCAGCTTCGTTCTTTTTCTTTTTTAAACACATCCTGCTTATAGTGGCTCCAAAGCTTTTGTTGCTCACCTCTGTGTAGTAGAAGAGCTGGCTTCCCTTTATTCTCTGTGCATGTCATTCTCTGTGACATCAGTTGCCTAATACTGTTTGCTGTGCCAACTCTACATCTCTAGGTAAGACCTTCTCTCCAGACCCGACTCAGGTAGACAGCCGGGGATCCTCACCAAAACTCTCACATTGTGACATTCCTTCCCCCAGTATTTCCTGATTCCATGAAACACATACCTAACCCCAAACCTGAAGAAAACAAGGTAAAATCTAACTCAGGAGTTATAATTTTTTTCTGTGAAATTCATCACAAAGTACTAATAACTTTATATCTAAAATGTCTCAACTTTACAACACAATGTCAAACAAGTGTTCTTAATTCACTGAAACAGTAGGGAAACCCCTTCTCACTACTCTCACCTCTATGAATTTCCCTTCCTCCCTTTAATTCAGATTCTATCTTGCAGAAAAATATTTTTCCAAAAACATAAATAAAGCCCAAGCATTTCTCTACTTTCAATAGTCTTAGTATAAAAATCAAAATTCTTACCAAGCCGTGCCTTGCCGCACCCCTGCCTTCCTCTTCGCACTCATTTTGTACCCCTGTAACCCTGACTTTGCATGCTGAGCAATGAAGACGGTGTTGTCCTCCTAGCTTATAAATCTTTGTCAATGTAGTTCTTACGACCTGGCACAGCAAGTTGAATTCTTATGTGTCTTTTACCATTGGGTTAATAATAGCCCTTCATTATTGTGGGCTGATCAGGTCTGCAATATTCTGAATGAGTGTATGGCAAAGGCTAAATAAAAAGAGGCAAAAGGAGTGATTTCAGGGCTCCAGGAGGATCAAAACGCTCTCACAGAATTCAAGAGTCTTTCAGTGCTAAGACCAAGACCTTCTCTGGGTAGCCCATATTTATTTGATCACCAGAAGAAGGGAGGGGAGTACTCAAGAATGGCAGAATTCCTCAAGGACTTCTCTAAGTAAGATATTAAGTTATTCCACTGAAGAGATGCCTGCAGCTATAGTCTTTATCTAGTTGCGAATGGATCCAGGTGTCCTTGGTGGTGTTCTGGTCTTACCCTTTGAGGCTTTCCTGGCTTCATCCTCTGCTACAGGATTTAGTAGGGATTAGTGACTCACAGAAGTTATTGTACTGTAAGTCCACCATTTCCTGATAAGAAGCCTAGGCCTTGGACAGATTCACAAGTGAACAAAATTATGGTCTACATTGATATGCCAGGATTTATTTGATTTACAGTATATCATGAACAACCTTTAAGAAGCAGTCATATTAGGTGAAGGAAGACTAGTATTCAAAATATTTTTCTCCGAATGGCCTAGAGAACATTAACTTTGTAAAGACTTTTAGAAAGATACTGTTCTAGTAGCCATAGTATCATTGCATTAATTGCTTTGCTGTGACCAGAACAACAGAAAATGCCCCCATCAATATGGTCTCATTTGACACATTGCACCAGGAGTCACAAGTGGCTGATGGCCAATGTCAACAGTAATTTAGAGAAGCAAGGTGGTACAGTTTCTGTCATTTTGAAGGAAGAACCACAACAATTATAAATAGAGTTGATTTGTATAGATATTTTGAGAGTATTGACCATAGCATTCTTGGAAATAAAACATACTAAAGTTGCTCTGGAAAATTGGGAAGATATTGGCATAAAATATGGTAGCATGCACAACCTTCTGGAACTTGAACACACAACCCCTAGAAAACAAGAAATTAGAGGACAGAAAAGGAAGAAAGGCTCTGAAAATCAAGAAAGACTCCACAGGAAAAGTAAAAATCAAAAAGAAACCAGAGAAACTGAAGAAAATGCAGAGAAAAGAAACAGAGTCTGGAAAACTATGAACCCCTAAGAAGTTTAAGCAGTGCAAAACTGACGCCGGGAAGGACACAGTGGTAGCCCCACCCTTTGTGGTAAGGGGTCAGGACAATCACCTGTGATTTGCTGAGGAAGTTGGGTCTAGAAATGGTAGCATTAATTCCAGCATTAATTAATGGTAGCATGAATTCATCCCCACTACCTATATCCAACACATAACCCATTGGTCTGTGCTTTCCCCATCTGTCTGTAGTCAGTGATATAACTCACCTTGGACAGATGTCACAGCATGGGTGTACAGATAGATAGGCCTCTGGAGCAAAAGAGGCACCTCACATGTCCGTGGGCTGTAAAGCCAGGCAGAGATAGCAGTGAACTGGGGTTCACAGAGGGACATGGACCCTGTGAAAAACTGGAATGAATATATCCCTCAGGCAGTTACCACATCATGGGTTGAGCCCTTGATCTGGAAAGGAAATCCAGATTGTATTGCACTCAGAGTGTACTCAGCACACACACACACACACACACACACACACACACACACACACACACGGAGTGTGGAAACAAAATAGGACTCACTAGCCAATCACGATTTCTTTCCACATGTGTGATGGATCCCAATACTGCAATTGCTCAGAAGAAACCTCCCATTCAAACACATGGTAGACTTTTTCTTAGTCTTTTTTTATTTGTTTTTAAGTGGTTGAAGTTTTTTTTTTTTTTTACTTTTTCCTATTTCTTCTTTCTTTTTAATCTCTTTTCTTATTTTTCCATTTTTGTTGTTTATTTTTATTTTTATGAGTAAGTGCAGCACATACAGATTACATTCATTCTTCATAAGGAGTTGGTCCACAGGTATATCCCATCCTCATCCTTTTAAGCCCCTTTTCCTGCCTTCTTTCCATCCTTTTTATTGTTCTTTTTGTTACTTTTATCCTATTTATTTTCTTTTATCCATTAACTGGGTCTTCATTGCACTTTTTCTCCTCCCCTTTGTCATCCATATTTTTATTTTTCAAATTCCACATCTTTGAGTTTTCCTCATCACGGTCACTGAATTTTTAAGTTTCAGTATCAAGCTTTATTAATTTGTGGATATTTAGTTAACTCAAAGTTATTATCAGTATCTTTTCTCTTTTTTAATGGTTATACAGTTGTTGCTACATTTATTAGCTAATTACTGTATGTCAATAATTTGTATTTCTTAGTGTCAATATCACTGCTGCATATCTTTTATACTGTTGTGAAATGTGGCACAGTGGTAGTTTCTATAGATTCATATGGTCTGTTAATGTCCAGTTTGTCTTTGATTTTATTATCTTGTTCAATTATTTTGTCAGTAATAAAATGACTGTTCTTGTCAATTGAATGTTACTGTATGCCAATATGTAGTTTGTATTTCTATCATCAACATTGTAGTTAATTTGCAGAAAACTGCATATTGAGCTAATCATACTATACCCTCCCACTTCCAAGTTGTTGTACTCAGATCTTCAGGCCTAAGCAAAAAAATATAGCTAGCTGTGCTCAGAACTTTTCTTGTAGTCAGGAGGCAGGCCCAGAAGGCCACTAACAATCCTCCTTCCTCAGGTGCTGGCAACTGAGCAATTCACGGGTAACAGCACCAGCTCAGAAACCTGCAATTGAATTCAAATATAATATAAGTGGGACTGCAATGTAATTTTCACTTTGTGTTCATGAAATTGTATGGAAATGGTCTTTACTAGGTGAGCAAAATCTAATTGTTAAATATATCAATATGAATTTTGATCACTTATTGTTGAATATAATTAAACATTTGTTAGATAAATGCCTAAAATATTCACATTGTATTCATATGACTATCAGTGATGGAAAAGATATTGTAAATGTGTTTGACAATTTGATTCAATATGTTAAGAAATGGCCTCAACATAAATACAAGTTAATAAAACTAATAATCTTTGCCAGCAAAGTAAACTCTTACATTGGCTTTTAAAATTTATACTCAGACAAAGGACTGCTATCTAGAACATACAAAGAATTAAAAAACACATACCTGTCCACATTCTAAGACCCAATCCAGAAATGGGCATCTGAGATGAATACACACTTCTCAGATAAAGAAATACAAATGGCAAATAAATATATGAGAAAATGTTCCACATCCTTAGTCATTCAAGAAATGCAAATAAAAACAACACTGAGATTTCATCTCACACCAGTAAGACTGGCCAGTATGAAAAAAATCATCAAATAACAAATGCTGGTGAGGCTGTGGAGAAATAGGGACTCTATTACACTGCTGGTGGGAATGCAGACTGGTACAACCACTGTGGAGAGCAGTTTGGAGATTTCTCAGCAAACTAGGTCTAGAGGTTCCATTCAAACCAGCTATTCCCCTTCTGGGTATTTTCCCAGATCTGAAAACATCATATCACTTGGATATATGTGCACCCATGTTTATAGCAGTGCAATTTGTAATAGCTAAAATGTGGAAGCAACCCAAGTGTCCATCCACAGAAGACTGGATTAAAAAACTGTGGCATTTTTATATAATGGAATATTATTCAACTATAAAGAAAGACAGTTTTGGGGACTTTGTAGGCAAGTGGTCAAAACTGGAGTCCATACTCATAAGTGAAATAAATCAGCGGTACATGAGCAGGCAACGTATTGTATCACTGGTGTATGAACCTGAGGGTGGGAATATAAACTAAGAGACATGAAGGAAATCTGTTTAAAAGCAAAGAACAGGTGGGATGAGGGAAAGGAGAAAAGAAAGAGGTAAAAATGTATGTATGTATCTATGTATATACAGATGTGCAGGAGGGCTAACATGGTTCTACTATTGTATTATATCAGTTAATGCTAAGGAATAGTTGATGATGGGTTATTTGATCAGTCTTGTATGTCTGTACGTGTTATCCTGAGCGTACACTTTGAAGATATCAATATGCAAAGCAGCAACTAGTGTTGGTTTTCTGTTGCTTTGTCTATAACTCAATTCTGATCTCACTGTTATTGTATTACTTTGTGACTCTTTGTTAATGCTTTCTCGTTTCTTTTTTTTTTCTGTTGTTGAGATGATTAATTGGCCAATTTTGCATGTCTGTATCTGTGTTCATGAATATACACTTTGAAGATATCAATAGGTAAAGCAACAACCATTGTTGAGTCCATGTCACCTTGTCTGTAAATCAGTTTTGATTGTACTATTTCTTATGCTACTTTGTGTCTGTTTGTTAATGTGTTTTTGTGCTTTTACTTTTAAAATTAAAAAATAAATAAATAAATAAATAAATAAAATTTATACATCACTTTAGCTTACATAATTATGGAGCCAAAAATGGCCTATTTTTCACATTCATCTTCAGATAATAGAGATTATTATGATTGATTGGTACTTTGGCCCTAACAGTAATGTTCCATTAGCAATTTATGAACAAAAACAGAGAAAAGAAGGAATTTTTCCATTTATTCTCCATCATGGCTATGCCTTTGTATCCAAAAACTGTCAACTCTCTTGTTTTATTTAAAGTACAAAAAGTACACAGTCATACAGGTAAAGGATGAACTGTAAATTTCCATGACAGAAAATAGTCAAGAGTTTCAGAAACTGCAGGGATTAAAAGATGTGGATAAATATTTATAAATGTGAACTCAAGAAAACTGTAGTCAACAGAACTCTCAAGAAGAAATTTCTGCTCAATATTTTCTTCTTTGTAAAGTCAGGCTGCTCCTTGAAGCTTAGATCTAAGAATGAAATTACTTTCGCTCCAGCATATTTCCTAGTTGTCTTGTACTTTCTGGAAATAGACTTTAAAATATTGGTAAATTGAATTTTTAGTAACTTTCTCCTAACGGTATCCTTTTTTTTAACTCAAGATTTAATCTATTATATTTGCAAGTATAATTATGTACTGCAAGTTCAAACATTAAAAGTATAAGTTGACTTTCATTTAAGTATTAATATGTGTGTGTACTAGAATGGTAATATAAGTTTGTTAATTTAAATTATTTTGTAGGAGTGTTAAGTAATTTTTTCAAAGTTCTGCATAACTTGGATTTTTTTATTTCATATTTTTTTCAGTGTTATTTAGTATTAATAACATTAGTTACAATTAGGGCTCTGTTTTACCCCAAATTCAGCACAATTCTGACTAAATTCTAGGTCTCTTAAGTATTCATTAAGGAAGAAATCACCAAAACAATAAAATGTTGCTACTAGAAAATATAGCTAAATAGCTTTATGTATATATTGTATTTATATATATTGTATGTATATATTGTGTTTGTATAGAGAACTCTCACAGAGTTTAAAACTGAAAAAAAACAGTATCTCTGATTATAAAGCAATTAATCTAAATTCAGGGGAAGGCATTGCTCATGAATATTTTATTTGAAAGTTTGTAGGAAAACTTTTCCTAATATCATTGCATTATGAATTTAAAAATGAATGTTTTAGTTCAGGCGATCTAAAATATGAACTAGAAAGCAAAGGGTATACAATGATATAGACAGCACCATTTCTTTTAAACACAATGGAGTCACTGAAGAAAAGAATAGGTATTCCTGAAAATTACTTTTTTAGGTCTGGATGACAGCTTAATCAAGAAAAAAAATTCAATGAATACAGAAAAAGCTTTTCAAGAATAAAGAAATATGGGCTGGGGATATAGCTCAGTGGAATAAGCACTTGCCTAGCAAGTGCAGGGTCCTGAGTTCGATCCCCAGTACTGCAAAAAAAAAATAAAAAAAAAGAATAAAGAAATAGAAGAGAAGTGACGATAGTTCATAATTGTAAGTACTAACTGCAAAAGTGAATTCCCGGATTATTCAATAAATGTGTGTTATGGTTTATGTCCAGGTGTGCCTGCAAAATCTTATGTACTCACAGCTGGAGCTTTGGGGAGGTGAACTGCGGGGACTCGACACTCTTCAAGGGGTAGGCCAAGGATGAAGTTTTATCTAAATGCGATTTGGAAGGCGGAGTCTGGTTGGTGGAGTTCCGCAGCGTGAGGTGCGGCCTGTTAGGCTGTATCTCCTTCTCCTGCCTTGATCTGCTGCTGCTTCTCAGTGCCTGGCCACTCTGTCGTGCTTTCCTGCTTTGGAGCCAGATGATAATGGATGGAAAGCTCTACAAACTGTGAGGCAAAATAAACCTTTCCTCCTTTAACTTGAATCAGTTATTTTGTCTGAACAATAAAAAGTAACTAGGAAAATGAGATAGTATAAATTAAAAATCCGAAGCTTTTCAATAATGTTGCAATATTATATTAGTGAGTTTTGTGTTTCATCAGTGCTTCCAAAAGATGTACTACATAGTGTGAAGAGAAAAAGAAATGTAAGTAAATTCACTTGCACAACAATTCTAGTTCACCAGAATTACCACTATTCTAAAGAGAAGCAGACCTGTGAGATATGAAAAATTCCTTTCAAATACCTTTATGTAGGATATAAGTCTTGAGCAACAGGCTAGAACTGAAAACAGATTCCAGTAACAGAAGAAGAACTAAGGGCTAGCAAAGAAGTCCTGAGTCCTTCAGTACAGCTCGGCCATGGTCAACATTAATTGGATTGTTCAAAGGTACCAACTCCATAGTTAAAGTGTGTATTAATACAAAGAATTTATGTCTCCATAAAAACATTTTGGAAATTCTGTGTCACAAAGTGAAACTCCAGTTGATCATTCACTTCACTTCTATTAAATTATATTTAAAAATCATTCACTAGTAATGTTAAATGCTATTACCTATTAATTGTTGTTTTCGAGTGAACCTGATGTGGCAGTACTAACTAAAATAAAGAAGTTACTTTTGATGAGCTCATTGGACAGATGGGTAGGTAAACAGGGCAATGATAGATATATTTCCATATGTATATCACTATACTAAATTAATATCACCTTATTAAATTGAAAATATGTCTAAAATAGATCATAACCTGTTCTACTTATGAATACATTCAATAAACCATATTAGAAAAAATATTCTAATAGAATAATGTGGCCTAACTAGAAGAGAAAAGGGTTTTAAAGATTTTGTAAATAATATAGAAGCTTTAAATATATGATAAACATAAGAACCACAAATGATTTAAGTATATTTTATAAACATTATTTTTTACTTAATGAATTGAATTACAGTGTGTGGAAACTTAGGCTCATTTCTTAAAATTATCTTGCAAATATTAAATGGAATTTGTCAATAAATTTAATATATAAATGTAAATGAACATAAATGTATTCAAGGTGCCTGCATTGCATAATTTGTAGTATGCACATATATATAATATATGTATATTCACATATATCTATCATCTATCTGAGAATTTTTTTTTATTATTTTAAAAGTAAAACAACAAAAACATTTTAACAAACAGACACAAAGTAGCAAAAGAATAGTACAATCAAAACTGAGTTACAGACAAGGTGATGGAATCAACAATGATTGTTGCATTACATATTGATAACTTCGAAGTGTATATTCAGGAACATAGATATAGACATGCAAAATTGATCAAACAATTAATCATCAACTATTCCTTACAATAAAGTGACCTAAGTCAGTAGTACAACTATGTTAGATATGCTGCATATACATACATATTTACTTACATTTTTAAATATAATTTTTCTTTTTTTTTTTTAAGTGTGAAAGAAAAAGAACTACATCAACAACAGAAAAAAGAAAAAAATGGAAAGCGTTAACAAAGAGACACAAAGTAGCACAATAACAGCATAATCAGAATTGAATTATAGACAAACCAACAGAAAACCAACAATAGTTGTTGCATTGCATATTGATATCTTCAAAGTGTATGCTCAGGAGAACACATATAGACATACAAGATTGATCAAACAACCAGTCATCAACTATTCCTTACAATTAATTGACATAATACAATAGTAGAATCATGTTAGCAATCCTGCACATATGCACATACTTACATACATACATACATTTTTGCCTCTTTCTTTTCTCCTTTCCCTTGTCCCATCTGTTCTTTGCTTTTGAACGGATTTCCTTCATGTCTCTTAGTTTATATTCACACCCTCAGGTTCTTACACCAGTGACACAATACGTTGCCTGCACATGTACCTCTGATTGATTTCACTTATGAGTATGGTATCCAATTGTGACCATTTGCCTACAAAGGTCCCAAATCTATCCCTCTTTATAGCTGAATAATATTCCATTATATAAAAATGCCATAGTTTTTAATCCAGTCTTCTGTGGATGGACTCTTGGGTTGCTTCCACATTTTAGCTATTACAAATTGTGCTGCTATAAACATGGGTGCACACATATCAGAGTGATATGATGTTTTCAGATGATCTGGGAAAATACCCAGTAGAGGAATAGCTGGTTTGAAAGGAACCTCTAAACCTAGTTTGCTGAGAAATCTCCAAACTGCTCTCCACAGTGGTTGCACCAGTCTGCATTCCCACCAGCAGTGTAATAGAGTCCCTATTTCTCCACAGCCTCGCCAGCATTTGTTATTGGATGATTTTTTCATACTGGCCAGTCTTACTGGGGTGAGATGAAATCTCCATGTTGTTTTTATTTGCATTTCTCGAATGACTAAGGATGTGTAACATTTTCTCATGTATTTATTTGCCATTTTTATTTCTTTATCTGAGAAGTGTGTATTCATCTCAGATGCCCATTTCTGGACTGGGTCTTTGAATTTGGACAGGTACATATTTTTTAATTCTTTGTACATTCTAGATAGAAGACTTTTGTCTGAGTGACAGCCAGCTAGGATTTTTTCCCAATTTATGGGTTTTCTTTCTACTTTGCTGGTGATTTCTTTAGATGTACAAAAACTTCAGTAGGATGAGGTCCCAATTACTGATTCTTTGAAGTGTTTCCCTTGCAGTTTCATTTTTGTTCATGAACTCTCTGCCTACTCCTATGTATTCAAGATTTTTACCTACTTTCTCTTCCAATAGATTTAGAGTTTCTGTCTTAATGTTGAAGTCTGTGATCCATTTTGACCTGAGTTTGGTGCATGGTGATAGACTTGGGTTTATTTTCAGTTCACAGCAAGAGGTAAGCCAGTTTTTTCAGCACCATTTATTAAACAGGCCATCTTTTTTCCAGTGAGTTTGGTTGACCCCTTTGTCAAATATTAGGTTGCTGAGTGGGTTTTTCATTATGGTTGCATCTTCCAGTCTGTTCCATTGATCCTCAGGTCTGTTTTTAGCCAGTACCAGGTTGATTTTATTAAAGTAGCTTTGTAGTATAATTTTATGTCAGGGATTGTGATTCCACCTGACTTGTCCTTATTGCCCAGGATTGCTTTTGCTATTCTGGGTCTCTTCTGGTTCCAGATGAATGTAAGGCTTATTTTCTCTAGATCTGTGAGGTATGCTAGTGGTAGTTTAATGGGAATTGCATTGAATCTGTACACCAGTTTTGGTAGTATGGCCATTTTCACAATGTTAGTTCTTCCTAACCATGAGCAGGGTATGTTTTTCCATTTATTGAGATCCTCTTTGATCTCCTTTTTCAGAGTACTGTAGTTTTCACTGAAGAAATCTTTCACATTCTTTGTTAGATTGATTCCTATGTATTTCAATTTCTTGGTTGCTATTGTAAAAGGTATGGTTTCCTCCGTTTCTCTCTCAGTCTGTTTGTTGTTCGTGTATAGGAATGCTATTGATTTTTGGGTGTTGACTTTGTATCCCGCTACGCTGCTGAATTTGTCAATTAATTCCAGGAGTTTTCTTGTGGAGTTTTTGAGTTCCTCCATGTATAGTATCATGTCATCTGCAGATAGTGATAGTTTGACTTCTTCCTTTCCTATCCTTATTCCTTTTATTTCTCTCTCTTGTCTAATTGCTCTGGCTAATGCTTCCAGAACTATGTTGAATAGGAGTGGTGACAATGGACATCCTTGTCTTGTTCCGGACTTGAAAGTGAAAGTTTTCAGTTTTTGTCCATTTAGTATGATGTTGGCTGTTGGGTTGTCTTAGATGGCTTTTAACAGATTGAGGTAGAGACCATCTATTCCTATTTTTTCTAAGGTTTTTAACATGAATGCATGTTGAACTTTATCGAAAGCCATCTATTAAGATGATCATGTGGTTTTGTCTTTGGCTATATTCATATGATGTATTACATTAATTGATTTGCCAATATTGAACCATCCCTGCATTCCTGGAATGAATTCTACCTGGTTGTGGTGTATAATTTTCCTTATGATTCACTGTATTCTATTTGCTAGTATTTTGTTGAGTATCTTTGCATCTATGTTCTTTAGAGACATTGGCCTATAGTTCTCTTTCTTGATCGGGTCCTTCTCTGGTTTTGGTATCAGTATAATACTTTCCTCCAGAAATGTGTTAGGGAGAGTTGCTTCCTTTTCAGTTTCATTGAAGAGTTTGAGGAGTGTTGGCATTAGATCTTCTCTGAATGTTTTATAGAATTCTGCTGTGAATCCATCAAGGCCTGGGCTTTTCTTTGTTGGTAAGTTTGTAATGACGTTTTCAATCTCATTAATTGATATTGGGTTGGTCAGGATTTTTACGTTTTCCTGATTCAATTTTGGTAATTTGTACCTTTCTAGGAATCTGTCCATTTCTTCTGAATTTTCTATCCTATGGGAGTAAAGATTTTCAAAGTAGGTATTAATGATCTTGTGGATTTCTGTGGCATCTGTAGTGATTTCATCCTTTTCAATCCTTATTGCATGAATATGAGATCTTTCCCTTCTTTTTTTGGTAAGGTTGGCTAGGGGTTTATCAATTTTATTTATTCTTTCGCAGAACCAGCTCTTTGATTCACTTATTTTTTGTAGTTTTCTTCATGTCAATTGCATTAATTTCTGCTCTGTGTTTTATAATTTCCTCCCTTCTTTGGGCTTTTAGTTTGGCTTGTTACTCTTTTTCTAAGAGTTTGAGGTGTAGCATTAGGCTATTTATTTGCTCTCTTTCTGTTTACTTTGTATATGAGTTCATTGCTATAAATTTCCCTCTGAGGACTGCTTTCATTGCATCCCACAGCTTCCAGTAGGTTGTACTTGCATTTTCATTTATTTGTAGGTATTTTTTAATTTCTTCTTTAACTTCTTCTGTGACCCATTGGTTATTCAGGAGGTTGTTGTCTAATTTCCAAGTGTTTATGCAGTTTTTTGAGTTCTCTTTGTCATTAATTTCCAACTTCATTGCACTGTGGTCCGATAATATGCATGGGATAACTTCAATTCTTCTGCATTTAGGTAGATATGCTTTATGCACTAGAATGTGGTCAATTTTAGAGAAAGACCCATGTGCAGCTGAGAAAAATGTGTATTCTGATATTGTGGTGTGGAACACTCTGTATACATCTACTAAGTCCATTTGTTCACACTTTTGGTTCCGGTCTGTTATTTCTCTGCTGAGTTTCTGTCCAGTTTACCTGTCTCTTTGCATCAGAGGCTTGTTTAGGTCCCCTATTACAAAAGTGTTATTAGTTATTTGATTTTCCATGTCTGTTAAGATTTGACTTGTAAAGTTTGGTGCTCCATTGTCTGGTGCATAAATGTTTAGGATTGTTATTTCTCCCTCTTGCAGCTTTCCACTAGCTAGTATGTAATGGCCTTTTTATGTCTTTTGATTGTTTTTGGTTTGAAGTTTACATTGTCTGCAAACATAATAGCTACCCCTGCTTTTTTCTGGGGACCTGTTGCATGGAGAATGGTTTTCCAACCTTTGACTTTCAACCTGTGGATTTCCTTTTGAGTAAAATGTGTTTCCTGTATACAGCATATCGTTGGATTGTGTTCCTTAATCCACTCTGCCAATCTTTTCCTTTTGACTGGTGAATTGAGGCCATTTACATTAATGGTTATATGCTGGCTTATTGTAGTCATGGTATTTACTTGTTGTTGTTTTCCTACTTTTGCTATCTGTTTACTTGTTCTGTTTGAGTGTTTCTTTCTATTGTTGTTCTAAAGATTGCGGTCACTTTTTTCTTTGTCTAGAATATCTTTTAGTGCTTTTTGCAATGCTGGTTTGGCACTCGTGAAGTTCTTCAGTTGTTCTTTGTAGTGGAAATATTTTATTTCTCCATTGAATTTGAAGGATAGTTTTGCAGGATACATCAGTCTGGGTTGGCCGCTGTTTTGTCTCAGAATCTGTAATACCTTGCTCCAAGCTCTTCTTGATTTCACGGTTTCCATTGAGAAGTCTGCTGTGATTGTGATGGGCTTTCCTTTATAAGTGATCTGTTTCTTTTCTCTAGCAGCTTTTAATATTATGTTCTTTTGCTGGATGTCTGGGATCTTGACTATTATATGTCTGTGTGTGGTTTTCTTTGGGTTATGGCTCATTGGGGTTCTATATGCCTCGATTAACTGTACTTCAGCATCTTTTACCATGTTTGGGAAATTTTCTGCTATTATTTCAGCAAATATTCTTTTTATATCATTTGTGTTGTCTCCTGCTGTTTCACTAACTCCTGTAACTCGAATATTATTTCTTTTTGCCTCATCTTGCAGCTATTGGATTGATTTTTCTTGGGTCCTTGATGACTTTATGAGATCCTTCCTTTCACGCTCTTTAGTTGCCATGCTGTCTTGAAGATCTGAAATTCTGTCTTCAGCTTCGTTTAAGCGGTTTTGCCAGCTTTCAATGGAAGTTTTCAATTCCTGGCAATCTCTTTGGATCTGTTTCATTTGTGGTAATTCATTCCTAAATTGCTTTTGTAATGTTTCATTTGTGTCCTATTTTCTTCTATTCTTTTATCTATTTCTTCTCTGTGTGTGCGGAACATTTCTTCCTTTAGAGTTTACAGTTCATTTTTTGTCTGAGAGAATATTTCTATTTTAATCTCTTTTGTGGCCTGATGGAGTTGTTTCTTCACTTCGGATGTGATTGTTTCCGAGATTGCAGGTATGTGACTAATTTCTGCTTTAATCTATTCTATGGGCTGGGGATATAGCTCAGTGGAATAAGCACTTGCCTAGCAAGCACAGGGTCCTGAGTTCGATCCCCAGTACCGCAAAAAAAAATAAATAAATAAATAAAAAATAAAATAAATAAATAAATAATAAAAATAATCTGTTCTATGGCCTGATGGAGTTGTTTTGTTACTTCGGATTTAATTGTTTCATAAATTGCAGGTATGTGGCTTATTTCTGCTTTAATATCTTCTATGGCCTGATGGAGATGTTTCTTTATTTCGAATGCAATCGTTTCAGAACTTGCAGGTATGTGGCTTCCTGGTTCCCTGATATCCTCACATCCAGGACTTGTTCTGGGTGGGGTTGAGTTCTGAGACTCAGTTTTGTTCTTTTGTCTTCCCATTTTTGGACATCAGATTCAAACTATTGAGCTATAAATTACCCCGGCAGTTCACCAGGCAAAGGTCCATTGCAAAGGCTGCTCCAATGGCTCCTTCTCTTTGGGCAATGTCCCTTAATCTTTCTGCTAAGAGTTCCACTCAAAAGGCTGCTGAGATGCTGCTCTGTGGGCTGAGCTACTCCCTACCCAGAGACCTGGCCGGGGCATGTAAACAGCTCCCCCCTCCGCCCAGGGTTCCCTGCAGGCATGGGGGCCGAGCTCCTCCCAGACTCAGTGATCAGGTTGGTTGCGGTGCACAATCAGCTCACCTGTCTCGGAATCCGTGCAGGCAGGAAGGTCCCAAAATGCTAATATTTCATGCTTCACCCATGATCCGCCGCTCCCCGGCGCTTCTCTGTCTCCTCAGCGCTCTCATAGGGGTCACCGATCGCAGCCACTGCAGTGCCCGTGGGCTGCAGGCTGAGGATGGTGCCGCCAGCAGGGACGGGGACCAGAGCAGGACCCTGGTCCACAGCCCGGATTAGCACAGCCTGCCAGAGGAGCACGGGCTCCAAGTCTGCCCCACGTTTCAGCCGCCAAAAAGCCAATTTCTGGCCGCAGCCACCGGCGAGCCACGCAGGGTTGGGAGGCGGGAGGGTCTGGCCCGCCGTGGGTGCCCTCGGGGCACGTGGACCTGGTCGAGCCACCGCCCACGCACTGCCCCGAGCGCCTCAGGCGCCCAGCACTACAGGCTCGCCTGTGCCTCGCCACGGCAAGTTGGGCCGTCCACCGCGGCCTGGGCAGCGCAGAGCAACACATTCAGTTTGAACTTCGCGGCCGCGTTCCCAGCACTCACGTGTACCAAGCCTGTCTCGAGCTGGAGCCCTCTATCAGGGAGGTTCTTTGTTTTGCTGCTCACCTGGTCACCATCCCTGAGAAAGAATTTCAACTTTCTTTATACATGGTGAAAATACAATTTGGTGCTGTATCAACACTGCAGCTTTTCTATGCAATTGTAATAGTTAAAGACAGCAACAGCTGGTCTCCAAGTATATATATAATCCTATTTTAAATGAGGTTTTTACATATGTAATTCATAATATTCATTGAATAAAATATCATAATTCAGACAATGAATCTAATGATAAAAATATATATAAAATATTTTTGCCACCTAGGAATCTATTGAACCTATCTGAACACTGGGCTATAGTATTTTCATAACTAAGAAAACAATTACTGAATTTGAAATAATAATTTGAGGTATATTCCCTCTTTATAGATTTTAAAACATTTTGATATTTTCTGATTCAGTTAAAATGCTACAGCCCTTTTGCTGACTCTGAAATTACTTTATACTAAATAAATTTTGTTGTATTTTGTAGTGTTTTAAAATTCTTGTTTTCTCATGTGAGGTATAAATAGATCACTTACATATACCATATAAAAATGAAAAGGCATTTTGAATTTGAATTGAAAAGACATGATCAAAAGTAACTTGTCATTGAACATACCCTCATTTTAAATTATTAGAGACATTGTTATAACTTCATTTTTCTTGAGTTGGTAAAAATATACCATATATTATAGAAAAAGGAAAACTCAATTTCTGTCTGAGAGAAGAAATGAGTTTTCTATGTTTTTGTACACAGTTTCTCTACAAATGATCACATCAGGAATATAAACTTAGTACCAAAGTTATGAATGAGAAAAGCTTAATCTTGTAGCTTTCACAAGTTAGATTATTGCTATTTGAACAATACCAACCTAAGAGGACAGAAAAGCATTTCATGTTCAGTGCTATCTCTTTATAACAACTGAGAGAGAATTTCTAACTTATTTTTGTCAGATATCTCAGGTGAAGTAAAAGTAAATAATTTGCTTTACATCACAACTGAGAAGTAATGAGAATGTAATATTTGTAAATGTGAAGTTTGCCTTTGGAAGTTAAGGTATGGATGAAATAATATCAAAAGAAGTTATGAATAATATGGAAGTAGTGAATGAGCTTATTTCATAATAAAAACTAAAAATAAACCAAAATTAAAAACTGAGTAGTTAGTGCTATACATATATGTGTAATTCTTCTTAGTTATAGTATGTAAAAGGGTCTATTTTCTGCCTCTCTCTCTTTCTTTCCTTCTTTCCTTTCATTTTTTTGTTCTGGCTGGTCTTTAACTTATTACATAACCCAGGCTGGCCTTGAACTTGTGGCAATCTCCTTGCATCAGCCTGCCAAGGCTGTGATTACAGGAGTGCACTACCACACCTGGTGTAAAACTACATGTTGCAAAATATGCTTTTGAAGTATATTTTAAGTCAGTGTTTTTTCATTGAGAAAGAACAATTGCCTCTGGGATATAAAATTTCACATGGCTAAGGTGGTGACTTCAGTTATGATTTTATTAAAATGCAAGAGCTCTCTTACTCTTGTTTTATTAAAATTAAATAAGTATACAATAAAATTTTGTAATTGTTGTTCACACAGAAGAACATATTTTTCTGGTAAATATGATACATTAACCTAGGATATTTAGCAAACTTCAAAATGTATTTGTCACACACTATGCAAAATAATAATGTAAAATGTAAGAACAACATGTTAACGAAACCAAACATTAATTCTAATAAATAAAAGGGTTGTGGAGATTAAAATATTTTTTGTTTGCTCTTCCTTGCCATTTACACGAAATTTTGTTTTACACTCTTGATCATGTTATGTTAGTGAAAATGGAGATGAGGCTGACACTCAGCCCATCCCATCATATAAATGGAAACTTTGTACACTATTAATATTGGAAACTAGATTCACACAGTTAGACCCTGACAATACTTTGTCTCCCTGCCATTTTCCTTTCTCACTCATGTACTCCACTTTCAAGAAAACAGTGTCAATGTAAGAATTACTTCAAACCAGGGGAAATAAAGAGGCCTGACGGGGAGGCAGAGCAACACAGGTGGACACCGACGGTCTGCATCGCTGTCCTCAGAGGGGTCTTGGCCTGAGAGAAGAGGAAGAGTGAATGACTAGTGCTTGTTTTCCTACATGAAGGAGTTATTAAAAGAGGAAGATATAAAATAATACATTTAGGAAGATCCAAAATGTTAAGTGGTAAAGAATTATTTAATTCAAATTTGAAAACCAAACAACAACGTGTAATATCCTCTCTGCTGTGCCTTGGAGATACTATACATAGAAGGTGACTGTAGTATCCTGAAATCTTTCTGACGTAGGAGCCAAAATTCGAGGACACTCAAACCAGGAGCTCTGTGCTTAGATAAATTTTTCACTATGTTTAAGTGCAGGCCATTTACCTTTTATTCTGTAATAAGTGGGCATATTGATTTATTATCATTCATTCGTTGTATAGTCCTTCACATTTTCCAGTGTTCCTTCCAAACTTGCACATTATTACATACTTGTGATGTCTTTATTCTGTGTTGCATAAAATTTAATTTTTGCAGGACTGGGGAATTATAAAGTTTGTTTAAATGTAGGCACAAGAATATTTTTTTAAAAGATTGGCAAGGCCTTCACCTATGCCTATACCTTAAAACTTGAACAATTATTTAATTCATTGCTTTCCAGGAAAAGAAAGCAACATGAATATTCTGAAGATAATATTACTACTCACTATTTAAATAAGTGGTTGTCCACTGGAGAAGGTGTCCATCTAGCAGAAAGTGGGCAATGTGTGTAGGTGCACGTGAAAGTCACAGAGGGTGAGTAGCTGCTGCTGCACAGTGCACAGCTTCACGATGCTTAGAGGACAGACACGGGACATCGCCTTCCACAGGGACCAGTGAAACCACAGAGGCAACCAGGACTGAGAAAACCTGATTTTGATGGCACTTTCAGGGCAGTTCTAGAACGGGACTGATCAGAATTTACAAAAGGGATACATGAATGTCACTACTATATTTGAAGATGCTTCAGAGATCTTAATTTGCACAAAATATTTATTGGATGAGTAAACTAGTATCACATCCAACAATAGCATTATGATAGGAAATTTATTTCAAAACTTGAGTCTAATAAATAGTAATGATGTAAAAGTGCAGGAACTACTAATTGGAACCCTACTTTAAAATGCAACATGACTATCAATCTGGGGACTACTGGACAAAGCAAAATGGCTTTTATAGAGTAGCTGGGAATGCAGCTTTTCTAGACAGTGGGATTTACCAGCTATGTTTCCACTATGAACACATTGAGAGTGTTTAATCCATTGTTGGATGCAAAATATTAACTTGTAATACTAAAAAATTTTAAGGGATTCACTTGATTTTGCAAACATATGTTGATTACAAATGGAAATGGTGTTTCTGTGCCATTGGATGCTTTTCCCACAGCATTTATTTTCAATACTGTGTGGGTTCATTTTATAAACTATAATCATATCATGAAATATTTGAACAAATTATTGTAAAAAATCCTGTCACTTGCTGAATTCTGAAAAGCAATTTTATACTTATTATTCTATGTCCTACTTAATGTTGTCAGACTTTTCAGCAGGATCACTAATGTATTTTTGAATATAATTCTGTGAAGAGACACTTGAATTTTACCAATTGTAGCAATGACATTTCAATGCAATATGGTCAGTAAGGAAGAAATTTTTATATGTAAATATATGCCTATTATTTTAGAACTCAGAATAAGTTTAATACCCTGGAATATTTGAAATTTCAATAATCCAGTTGTCTAGCCTTTGAAGACAGTTACAATAACTGGTGTTTCAGCATCCTGCTTGCAATCTATTTGAAAATAAATCATTTTATTGCAAATGTAAGTCATCACAATTTTCAAATACCTTGTGATTTAAGAACATAATGTTTTGGAAAACAATACAAACATCTGTAAGAATTGTCATCTTCCTGTTTTCGCTGCTCTATGACACACAAATGCAGTGTTATTTCACAAAATGGTATTTAAAGTACTTTTTTGCTATCTGCTTTTAGCTCAAAATCCATGGTCTAGTTATTACCTTTGAAAGCATGTAAAGAAAGTGCAGCATTCTAAACAATGCAATGACAGCGACAGAGAGAGGCTGTTTAATCCCCAGGATCCTGTATCCAGCCTGCTTATCTATGCTGAGATTGATGATGTTAGCAGAACTCACCCTGCTTTGAAATATGACAGAGAAGATGCAACACCCAATATCTTCATTTAGCAAATTTAAAACATAAATAATTACCTGGGAGAGTTAAAGCACTCAGAAGAGATTGCAATCAAAAGTGACAACTCAAAGATTCTTATGTATCTATTCTGTTTATGGCAGCAATAGCTGAATTCATATGAGTTTGGTAATTTCAAAGTAAAAAACTGTATGGAAAGTAGCAATGTTTAGTGTAATTATAGTAAATTTTTAGAATAAATTTACTGAGTATAATTCTGTAGCCTTTGAAAACTCTAGTTACACACATCTCAACTCTTTGCTGATATGTGATATCTTTACCATGATATATAGTCAGTGGTGCTTAATAAAACTGTCTCATCACTTAGAAGGGAAAAATAATGTTGGGACAATCAGCTTTTTAAATCTTTTTTAAAATATAAGTCACAGTTTGACAATTTTTTATTTAATTTTATATTTACTCATTCATTATGCTACGCTAACACAAGAAACTATTATTGATCTTTGACTCATTGCAAATCTGCATTGCTTAATACGGAGTCTCAATTTAGTAGGAAATTGAAAACTAATTATTGGGAAAAAAGTATGTCTCTCCCTTTCTGTAGTGGTGAAAATGTGCAAGGTAAAATCCAAAAATACATTTTAGCAAGTGTGGGACTTTCAAGAAGAGATCTCTGTTCCTCCACTGTCTATAAAAAAAAAAATAATGAATCACAAAATCAGCTTTAACCAGAACAATGAAAATATGAGAAGATTGTGTTGTTATAAACTATGACACTACATTCACCATTATTATTACCTCTATTATTAACATCAACACCAATATGTGGGGTTATAACGTTGATATGATACCTGTTATAAAATGAAACAAGAGTGTAGCATTACATACAATTGTAAAGGCAGAGAGATTTCAACATTTTTGTATTTGGGGTCTTTCTCACTTAATAATAATTAAAATACAGTATAATTAGGCTAGTGGCTTTTGAGAGTCAGCCTTGCTTTTTACTTTTCATGTGACCTTAATCTACCTAGGAATGAATCTTCAATCCATCTTAAAACGTGACCTCTGAAACCAGCTTCACACACAGCTCAATCAATTAACGTTAGATAACTTGAAACAAACTGACCATTTTAGATTAGAATGAGAAACACACTGTGCATAGATAATGCTGATGAAATGTAAGTATCATAGTCAATATTTGCACAAGGGCAAATGGAGTTTCAAGAAGAAACACCTAGGCCTCAACTGGTTTATGGGGACGTCTATCTCAAAGAGACAAAATCTGACAGCAACCATAAAGAGTAGCTGAGGAGCCTTCAATTGATCCAGCCTTCACGAATATCTTGAGTTAAATATGAATGAGTTAGTTTTGCCATTGGATATATATGCACCAACCTTGGAGCATACCAAACGTTTACAAAATTGTCAAATTTAAGTCTGTAAGAACTGTGGCTATATGAATGGTATAACTAAAGCTTGTCAAGAAAGTTTACATATATTTTTTTTCTACGCGTGAGACATGATTAATAAAATTTAAACTTTTAAGAGAAGATAACATAGAAATTCCTTTGTAGATACAGTCATGAAATTACCAGCTATGCCTAGTCATAATGGCTATAGGAATAGAGCTGTCTTTGTCTCAACATATTTTCCTCTAAACTTATGAATAGATATATTATTGAAATTGAAAAATAAAGTACAAATAAGCATAGGCCTGTTTTTTCACATGCAATTCTTATTTTATGACATTTAAAAGTTTTAATTATTTTTATACTGGAAATGTGGCACTATGCAATAGTATTGTCAATGACATATATACTTTGTAGTTGATGTCTGAGGGAGGTATTCATGAAACCCAAATTATCTTTATAAGACAATGGAGTAAAGCCATTCATTTAGTATATGGAAAATGTATGGGTTGTGTTTACTTTTTATTTCAAAGAGAAATAACCGACAGCACAATAATAGCAACCACAAAATACAAAAACAATAAAAGTGACACAGAATTTTGAAAGAAGATGATAGGAAATTAAAAAGTTGTTCCAATACATATTGTTATCTTCAAGGATGTTGCTTAGATTATCTGTTATAAGAATGCAAGATTGATCAAACCATTAAAGAGAATAAAACATAATCATTAAACAGAACAACTGGGATGTAGGAAAGGAGAAAAGAAAGAAGAAAGGGGAAAACTTACATGTGTATACAGGCATAGCTGGGATAATTGTGCTACTGATGTCCATTGCTTTATTTAAAAGAAAAGTTATGCTTAAACTTTTGACCAATTCTGCATGCTTTTATCCTGTAATCTGGACAACTAGACAACAATATGCCATATAACAACCATGGATTCAATATAACCATAATATGTAATATAACAATATGAAATATAACAACAATATGCAATATAGCAACCATTGTTGAATTCCTACCATCTTGTTTAGTATGTGATATTTTAAATGCAGCAGAGGAATTTTTTTTGTTTTTTATACCTCCATAAAAATTATTAAAATATGTGTACTAAAATAAAAAATATAATTTTATGAATTTTGAAAAAAGAATTTAAAACCTAATTTTCCAAATGATATATTCTTTATTTTTTCATGTTCTCAAAGCAGATTTGCATAACGAAAATGCATAAAAGTTTTTTGAATAGTGACATTCAAACACAGCAAGGCATGCTCAGGAGAAAAAGAGGGAGAGTGTAACAGGAGCGTTTTCCTAGGTCACCCTTGGTGGCACCTGTCCAGGTCTATACATGGCATTGATTACCAGCCCAAGTCAGAACTCTTGAAGTGATCAGAGACATGAGTTCACAGATTCCTGTTTGCTAAAACTAGTATTTTTTCTTCTTTCCATTTCTTTTCCTATTGTATCTTGTTCTGTCTTTGTCAGTCTAGGGAGAAAGGAAAATTCTATAAATGTTTTCATTTACCAGAAAAAGAATCTTTTTTTCTTCCTAAATATTCACACTTTAGTGAATGTAATGCTTTCTTTACGTAGGTATTTTGCTCCTACTGGACATGATGAATTACTGTACATGCTCAGCATAGCTGTGATTTTATAGACACGATTCTGGTCATGGGTTATTAGGTTCACAGTTTCTACTATTAGACTCTGTCCTCTGAGATCAGGGGCTATTTACTGGTACTTTCTGAGCATGACGGGTTCTTGGCAAACACAAACCACTGAGTGATCGATGAAAATTCACGAAACAATGAACAAACTATTAAAATAATAAAAAATTACCATCGACACATAATAGGCCAAAATCAAATGTTTAATTTAAAACATGTAGATGTGAAAATAAGTTGCATATTATAATTTAGTTATGCCAATATCTGATGAATTTCTCTTCTTTAATATTTTAATTCAGAATATATCATCTACAGGAAAGCTGGGTACGCATCAGTTTGTTGTAGATGGTCTAATAATAATTTGGTGCCTTTCCATGTGAATGAAAAACATTGTGTATAATTATTTTTTAAAGTCCATTCTTTATATTTACTTAGTTTTTTCCTAACATTCTTTATTTTTTCCTTGCATAGCTGTATTTCTGGAATAGAGTACAGCGTTCCACTCTTAGTTTCCTCTTGCTTGTCTATATTTGCATATATTTAATGTCACAGCATTTTGGAAATTTCAAAATTCTTTAAAATTCTGAAGCATTGCTCTGTCCTCTCAAAATTTACACATGACAACTTTCATGAAGGAATAATTCTTTCCAGCATCATATTCATCATACTTTTTGTCTTGGTTACTTTTCTCTCATTGCTGAGACAAAATACTCAACGCCCAAGATGAAGGAAGGAAAGATTTATTTAGCTTACAGTTTGTGGAGGTTTCAGTCCATACTTGGTTGCTTCTGAGGCAGAGTGGCACAAGGCAGAGGGCAAATGTTTATGACGGCAGAACACAGCAAAAACAACCAAAGCAAAAGGGAGGAATGGCAGGCAGCCTCTTTTTCTCCCTTGTAAACAGGCTACCCCCACCCAAGGGGCGTGTAGCTCTCACACAGTCTCCATGCCTTCCTCTTCCACAGGCTCAGGATGTTTACATAGTAAGTACCCTGGCTTCCTGCTGAACCACTCAGCCAAACCTCTAGACTCCCCAAGTTGACACAATGTATCAACCATAACACTTTTAAAATATTAAGGAGTACTATTGATTTCAACTTTTGAAATTCTGCACTGACAACATAATGCTTAGCTTAAATCTTGAACAAATAACTCACATTTCTATCACATTGTGGGAAGGGAAGTTCACCCCCTAATTCGCAAATAAAGATGAAAGAAAGAGAAAGAAAGAAAGAAAGAAAGAAAGAAAGAAAGAAAGAAAGAAAGAAAGAAAGAAAGAAAGAAAGAAAGATGTAAAGAAAGATGAAAAGAAAGAAATGAAAAAAGAAAGAGAAAAAAGAAAAGAAAAAAGAAAGAGATCTGCCTAGAGACATCAGTTTGGGCATGGTCACATAAAATTTTGATGGAAACATAATTCATTTTACTAGTAAGGCAACAAAAGTTTGTAACTCAATTCTTAGGGAACTTAAAGTGGATGAGAGATTGAAATAAAAATCATTTTTCTTTACTTAAATAAATTTTTACTTAAAATTTTTCTGCCCTCTTGAAAACATACGCTATGTCAATCTGTGTGCTATGCACAGCAGGCAAATGTCATCAGTATTTTTCCCATCTGTTGACTTTCACATCATAAGTAGTACATACATTGTAAAAAAAAAATTAAGCAACAATTATCACATCGTCCTAGAGGAAAGAAAAAACAAGTCCTTAATACCAACGATTATAAAATACACATAACAGAGTCAAATATAACAGAGTCCTCTGCATATAGGCAAACAATGGTACAAACATACAGTCTGTATTAAAATAAGTGGAGTCACATGCTTTGAATTTTTGAGTATCAATCCCAATCACATTTCTACTCAGCATTTAAATACTGCATTGCTCAATGGTCATCAGCATATTGAGTGTCATTTGTTATTTAACATCACATATTTTAATGCAAAAATCTTTGTGATAAATTGTCAAAAGCTTCGTTAAAAACATGCAAAGGCTTCCATGTAATTTTTGGAGGCTCAGGCACCTCACATGCAGTATTAAAATTCTATGAAGCACAATTCTTGAGCATATTAAGCAGGAGTCTCAAAGGAGCCTACATCCCCAACCCCTGGGCATGATGATCAGAGGGGCAATTCTAACGTGTGTTTTATAACAATTTCCAGCACAAAAACCACTTTTTCATTATTTGCTGAAGTCTAAGTTCTACATTCTGCCCAAAACACGTACAGGTGTTTGCTTTGATTGTTGTTATTTTAATGAATTTATTTGGACTCATAAAGAAGGATTCACAGAACTTGAATATCTTTTCAATTTTCATCAAGGGAAAAAGGAAAGTAAAAATGTTAGCGCGCCCTCCACATCCTTCTCAACAATAGCAAGAACGAACTTACCGTCTGAATGTTTTCAATGCTGTGAAAAGAAGTAGGTAAATCATCTCAAAATAAAAGAGATAATTTTTCTTTCCAGTGCAGGATAAGGAGATTTTATGTCTGTCTGCTCTGTGCGCTATCTATCTCCAGATAAAGCGTCCATGTCATTCAAAGGACACAACCAGGTAAATGGCACAATGCTGGAGCACAGATGACAGGAAAGGGGAGAAACAGGGCTCTGTCCACGACAATGTCAGCCTTCTGAGGAAGGCCGCTTGGCTATTCACCTGCAATAAGGAGGAAGTATCAATGAGCGTTCACTTTAGTTACCGCAAGAAAGCAGCTCACAGCAAGTATTCCTAGAATAGAAATTGCCCCAGAAATCAAACTCTGTTCCCACTGGATTCAGATATACCATTTCAAATCCTTAATCTGATTTAAACTCCAAGAGGAATTTATGCTAAGTTTTCATACCAAGTCCCCAAATCATATCGACCTCAACTTCTTGTTTGCCTTTTGTAAGGAGTTGAATATAGAGAGAATCAAAAGTCCCCTCCTCTAATAAAAGCAGCTGTCAGCTTCACTCCAGTTTGGTAATGAGGTTCCCAAATTCATTCAGTAAGTTGTAGAAATTTTTACATTAATTTTTGGGACTATTTTTTGAGAAACTTAATGAACACATTTCTTATAAGATAGTAATTATATTATTATAGGCAGTTAAATGAGATGAAATAAATGTATAGACAGACACTGGACTCTCAAAGATACAAGCAGAAAAAATAAAGACTTCATAATTGGGACAGGAAGAGCACCTGAAGAAGGTCAGGACCAAGATATGGAAGTAACGGCAATGCCTACATGCCTCTCTGAAGGCTAAACAATGATTTGAGATCGTATTGTAATTAGTAACACCTAGGCCTGTAAGTCAACATAGGCATTGGTCTCCCAGGTCAATGGATGACCAGAGCATTCATTCCTTCCCCCAAATGCCTTTGCTCTTTGCTTTACTCTTACTAAATGACCTATTTTCACATCAGATCAATATTTGCTAAGTTGTTATACTAGCAATACTATGGGTTGATTATATTTTGACCCACATGCACCCGTGCTGTAACTTTGCTGTAAAAATTACCTCTGACAAAAGGCCTTGGTGGCTTCACCATTTGGGACAACTCCTCAAAATCCATGAGCTATTCTTTTCTCCTTATTTCCAATGAAACTCTCCTAGCTTCTTCCTGTGGTTCACAACTTCGCTCTCTGATACAGTGGAATCATGAACTTAACACATTTGGCATGTAATGGATTGAGAATTATATTTCCCTACATCATAATGACTGATGCAACGTTCTTATTTCATTCACAAATGTTCACACTTTCCCCAGCTTCCTATGTATGCAGTCTCCTCATTTCCCCACAGTACTGCTAGGCAGGCATGAACTACAGAGGCAGTGGGAAGCTCTTAAGTTCCTCAGTGCTGCATTGTGCATGGGTCTGGCTGGCTGCCCACAGAGAACAGAACATATGTTACATTCTGAAATATAGGTAATGTGTTAAGATACAGAATATGTGAAGTTTCTGATTATGCAACAGACAGTTTACTCTGACCTCTCTCAGTTTGGCTACTATCTAGTAAGTAGCTTGTTTGATGAGGAGAACCATTGCTCATAGCACAAAGACAATGTCTTATGAAAATGACTACATGCTTCTGACTTATTCAGAAATCAAGTTCTTAAAATACAAGTTCACAGTATACACAGCGATTACTCAATAGAGCTTTGTGAATCCACTTCTGAGCAAGATTCTGAATTTTCTTTGTCCCTTCAGCTCTTCCTCACTAGTGAGTCAATAATATCCTGAATTCAGTTTTCAATTATATTTTCCAGTTGAACTCAGTTATAACCTTTTTGAAGTTTATCTATACTTGACAAGCAATGTACATGTTTGCAGTATACAGTGTGATGTTTCAATATATGTACACATTGCATAGTGATCAAATAATTGCAATTAACATATTCATCAACTTGAACATTTATTATTTCTTTGCTTTGATAATATTAAAAATCCTCTGTCTTTGTTATCAATTCTCAAAGCCTCTTTTTTCAGATTTAATTCCTTTCATGAATGAGCTTGAAAATGCCTGGCCCATAATAGCTGCTCCCAAACCACAAAGGTCTCCTTTCTTGGTCTCTGCAGATTGTCTTTTTTCAACCACTAGTTTTTAAATACCCTTGCAGAAATATTCCTCCCTCGACAAATGAAAAACATTACTCTCTTACTTCTCTGCCTACCTATTTGAGGTTTTTTTAAAATTCATTCAATTTTTCTACTCCATAAAAAATTCCTCAGCTATGGTATTATTAACCACAGGCTTCTCAAACTGATCATCTATCCTCCCTGTTGAGACATTTCACTTGCTTACCTCATTTCATTTATAACTTATTCTACATTTCTTAACTCTATCCAATATTTCAGGGAAGCCTGAGATCTTTTACTAAATTTTCATTTTCATAAAATTCCCAGATCCTTCTCAAAATTGATTTAAACACTAAATGTTTAAACCTGAGAGCTTTCTCAAATAAAAATGTTTACTTTTATGACTTCTGATTCAGTTAATTTTCCTTTTTATTGAAAGTGTAGACCTTGGCCCTTACCTATAGCTTACATCCACAGTTGGCTGTTAGCGTCAGCAGATTTCCTATCCATGGTGTTACGGTTTGTGTCCAGATGTCCCCACAAAGCCTCACACAGTCACTGGGGAGATGGGCTTTCAGAGGTGGCTGGATCTAGTTTGTGATTGATTCAAGGTCCAACACTGTAGCCTGCATAACATATAAGGGACAGAAAGAGGCTTGCCCTGTGCCATCGCCTTTCCTGTCTTCTGCCGCTATGCACCGTTGCCCCTGTGCCGTGTTCCCCTCTGCCTTGAAGCCAGCCAAGTATGGACTGAATACTTACAAACTGTCAGCAAAATAAGACTTTCCTCTTTTAATTTGTGTATTGGGTATTTTGGCTCAGAAAAGTAACTAAAACCTTTAGAATGAAGCAACAGTTCATAGAAATTATTCACAGTTATGTCTGTATCGAACATATAGACACTTCTGTTGTTATTCCCTAAACACCGCAGTAGTATAGCTCTTTTCATAGTATTTTCATGGTATTAGGTATTATATGTAATGTAGAGATAACTTAAAAATGTATGTGAAGATATGTGTACCTTGCATGCGAATGCCATGCCTCTGTATGTACGGTGCATGAGCCACATGGTTTAGTGTTTTCAAGAAGGTAGTGGAACAAATTTCTTTAGCCGAGGTGTGACTTTACCATCTTTCTATGTGTAAAGATCTACAGTACAATTTCTCAAATTCATACCTATCTTTAAATCATTGCTGAATAATATCATAGTTTAGTGTCTACCCAAAATGTATCTGCAACAAATAAAACAACAGAAAGCTTGCCTGTTGACTTCATATTTTTTCCGACTTTTCTTATGAATCTTACGTTTATGCTGGTGATCTCTTAAGATAAACATCTGATTTCTCCACTTTCCATTTATTTATTTATTTATTTATTTATTTATTGGTATTAGAAATGCTCAACACATTCCCCCTCATCCATAAAATATAGTCTGAGAGATTTTGAAGGCCAGCAACATCATGTGTTCTTTCATAATTATTTCTCCAATATTACAAAAGTGCAGCTACACTGAAATCATGTCTTAATATATTGTTTTCTCCTCTCTGCTTCCCATTCCCTCACAGAAAGGACTGACACAAACTCTAGCATGCCATTCACACCACCGCCACCAAAGTACAGTCAGGCTTCGGAAACAATCAAGCTCAAGTAGTTCTTTACTCTTTGTGCCATAGAGCGTACGCTGCCCACCATTACACGGTATCACACGTGGTTTTACAGCATGTCAAATTCAGCTTTGTTTCTCAAACAGACGATGAGCTGCACTTGCACAGAAATCCTGCTCTTACTTTGCTTATAGATTCAGCTTCAATATATTGCTTGAAGTTCTGTAACGGAGAATTTCTAACTTTCTTCCCTGTGTAGCTACAACAGGCTTTGAAGTTCTGACCTCTGCTATTATATCTTGTGCAAAGTATACCCATTAAAATGATTGCATTTCCCATTAAAATGATCACATTTCATTTGTTGTGAAAAATCAAAGACTTGGGCCATGTTCTTCCAAAAAATAATTATTGGCTCTAGATGTGCACAGAACACGGAAACAAGCCGGTAGTGCTTTGTCACTGCCAGGATTTCCCTAATCACAAGGACGAAGAACTTAGAATGGTGATGGAAAATTAAGCAGAGAAGTACTTGGGTTCTTTGTGATGTAGTACATCCTACAGCATTAAGAAAACATCAATCCTACTCAAGCATTGGGAGGTGTACAATAGCATATGTGAAGTTTTAACTTTTTAAAAAATACTAAAAACAGGGTCAACAATGAAGTAGGAAAGAAAAAGGAAAGGAGAAAAAGAAGAAAGAAATTCTAACAACTTAGAAAGTGGTTTATATTATGACGAATTAATGTAAAAATAAAAAAACTATTTACACTGTTACTTTCTTATATGTGTGTATATGTGAGTGGGAGGCAAAGGTAATGTTAAGTATGTGAAAGAACTACAGAAATCAAACACATTTTCCATTTGTTTAAAGAGATGCACTTTTATTTTTTTGTTGTTGTTTTTGTCTTTTTGAGAGACGATCTTGCTTGTTATGCAGTTCAAGCTGGCCTTGAGCTCACTTTGTACCCCAGGTTAACCTTGAACTGGCAGTGATCCTCCTGCCTCAGCCTCCCGAGAGTTGGGTTTACAAGCATGTGCCACCATGCCCGGCAAGAGATGTACTTTTAAAGGAAAGTGATATTCTCAAGATAATCAATATATTCTCGGATAAGTGTATTCTTTGTGTCATGTAAGTGTATTCTTATCTCATAAGGAAGATGCTACAATAAAAATTATTTTAATGTTTCCAGTTGATAATTTTTTTTATATATGAAGCCAAATTCAGATCAGGAAGATTGGAGGAAGCAAAGAGTTAGGTTATAATTTGGAATAAATCACAAATTCACCTCAGTTAGCCCTATGTATTTTTATTTATTTTTCCACTACCTAGTGCAGAAAATATTACTTTCTGTTAAAATTTAGCATAAATGACCTGTCAAGGATTTGTTCTATAATGGTAAAATAATGGACAACAATGAGAGAAACATCACACATATGCGTGGTCTCTGTGACACCACAATTCGTTCAGAGCTGGCTCTGCCACTAAGCAGGACATAAAAGCAGGACATGGAAATGAATTCCTCTGAAAATTACCTTTCCTTAGAAAATCTGAAAATATTTTTGTTATTTAGCTGACTTTTTTAAGTGATTACAGATCCTTGTAGCATTTATCAGAAAAAAATTGGGAGAATGATTTTCTGTTCTAAAAGTGAAAGCCAGAGTGGTGGTACACACCTATGATCCCAGCACTCAGGAGGCTGAGGCAGGAAGGATCACTGCAAATGTGAAGCCAGCCTGGGTTACATAGTAAAACTCTGTGTCAAAAAAATGTAAAATAAATTAAAATAAAATAGAAAGAATTAGCTCTTTCTGGGTCCAGATAGAGTCTTTAAATTAGATTCAGTAAAGCAGGACATACTTTTTCTATTTCTGATCTCTGTCTTTTCTACTTTGTCTCAGCTAACGTTCATAAATGACCTGAAATTTGCAGCCCCATCTACATGGCCTCCTTTGTGCTTTTTCCTCATACTCGGGCAAACTTCCTCCCAGTGTTGCCTCCTCCTTCTCATTCATTCATCTTATGGCAGGTGATAAGGAGCATCTTGCTTACTGCAAATGTGCATATGTGATTCATCCATCCATGGTCAACTCTGCATTGGTATCCTTACTTCAGTTTTGTCTGTGATCAAAGGTCAAATTTACTATTTTAAATTGTTTGAAAATTTTAATATTGAATTCTCTTCCCCCAATTTTTTTCCATCACATGACTTTTCCACATCCCCTATTCTTTCTCACACGTTATATATACCCTTGAGAAAATCTTACCTGTACTACTTGCAAAATATATCTCCAATTTAAACACTTCCTACTAGTTTCAAGGCAAAACTAATAGGAAAGAGGTGTATGGTAAGAGTTGACAAATAGGTCAAGGTAGCAATGTAAGTAAAATCATAACTGATATGTTTAATATACAATCATACAAAGTTGATCTAAAACCACAGTGTTTATATTAAACCAAAATTATCCTAGTAAAATATACATTGCCATCACTCTTCCTCAGAATATGTCTTCTTGGTTTGAACATATAATATATATCCCAGTACTTTGCTACTTTCTGCAACTTCTAGAAGTCCTCTTTGTGATTGTTTTATGAAAAAAGAAAAAATAAGAATACTCAATGTATTAACTATTATTATTCTCATACTATTTTGTATGAAATCTATTGCTTTTTTCTGTAAAAACAGTGAATGCTGCCACCCAGTTCCTGTTGTCATTCAACAGAAAACAACAACAATGGGTTTATTAAAACATTACAGAGCATACTTGTTCATCCTTTTCACCAGATCTGGCATTTTCAACTTCAGGCTCTTCCCCAAAGTGGAAATCACCTTGGAAAGCATCATGGTTTGTGTGTGGGTATGCTCCTCAGGCCTCATGTGTTCATGTGTGGGGTTTTGGGGAGGTGGCTGGACCTAGGGTGTGTGAGGATGGGATCAAGGATGCAACACTAAGATTGGGGATGAGAGTGCTGCTGCCCCAAGGTGAGGAGCTTGGATAAGGCTTGAGTGTCATTTGTTTTTCACTCACTTGCTGCCTGTTGCATGTTGCCTGTTTGCTCTGTGATGCCCTCTGCCATACCACCCTGCCTTGGGGTCAGCCAAGTACGAACTGAAACCTCCATGAGCTGTGAGCCAAATAAACCTGTCCTCCTCTAACTTCGTTTAGGTATTTTGCCTCTGCAACAAGAAAAGTAAGGAAGAAAGTAAATGTTTAGATTTGATTTAGGCCTCAAGGCAGACAGGGTAGTCCAAGTAAAGACACCCATAAAAGTAAAATGCCAGAACTTTAAAAAAATGATGGGATAAACACATTTGAAGGAAGGAAGAGTATTTGCAGGAGGATGAATGTTAATGTATCTGTCTTGGATACTTTTCTTGTTGCGGAGACCAAATAACCAACCCCCAAATTTAAACGGTGGAAGGGTTATTTAGCTCAGAGTTTGTAAGGTTTCATTCCATAATGTGCTGGCTCCAAGGCGGGGTGGCTCCACAGAGAGCAGTTATGGTGGCCCAAGGCAGCAAAGCAACAACGGACTTTAAACACAGGTTCCTGCCCCCCCTTTTTTATGCAGGCTACTGAGATTAGGGTGATTCCAAACCAATCAGGGCTTAGTAATTGCACCCCCTTAATCCTAACATTGCACACTCTAGATCCAGCCACTTCGGAGAAAGCCCACCCATGAACACTGGGGCTTTGGGGGACATCTAGACATGACAGAATCTTTCTAGTAATAATTCTTATCTAATTATATACCCATTTTTATCACTTCTCACGCCGTATGGTAGACATTGTATTACACAATAATGGGAAATGATGTTTAATGGTTGCTTTTGTAAACATCGGCTGTTTGTATAAAAAAAAATAAGACACCTCTTAGCACCATATGAAATGATGAACTCTTTTATTCAATGCATGTTAAAATTACTGGAAAATGGGACTGAAAAAATGAGAGTATAATATTGACTTAGATTGGGGAATAATTTCATTAAAACAAAACCAAAAAACTACAGATGCCAAATGTTTGCAGAGATTTGCTAAACACAAATGAAGGCTAATATTTGTATACTAAATAAGGCCAGCCTAGAGAAATATATTAAAAAGACATCTTAGCATGAATAAGTGACAATGAGCAACACCCCAGTTAATGTCATGGAAAATAACATAAGCAGATCATGTTAGAAATTGTAATACCATAATAAAACTTCTCATCAGGTATGTGCTGGCGATTTAACCCTCATCCATGCAAGGAGCTGACAGCAGGGGAAAGTGAGGCACATTTCATGAGGACAAAACGAGAGTGTGGATGCACTGCCGACCAACCAGACTGTGCCCCATAGATCCCAGCTCAGCAGTTTCTCCCCATACTTGTAGACAGGATTTTCTTACCACAACACTGTCAGTTCTTGCAAGTTGATAATTTATTCTAGAGAGAAAAAGAAAAAGAATTAAGCCCTTGATGGGTGCATATCATGGACATGTTAGAAAGAAAGGATGTAGAAATACACACACACACACACACACACACACACACACACACACACGGTCAAATCTGAAAAAATAAAAATATGGAAAAAGAAGTAAACTCTAAAATATTAGTATTTATAAAATCAAATCAATACTAACATTTAAAAGAAAAATCACACGACTATAGTGCACGTTTGCTGAACTTATAAAGAAACACACATCTCACAGTTTGGAAACAGTGTAGTAAGGGTAGTTAGGGTGGGAAGGGCTCTTTTGGGATTGAACTGGTTTTAGTGGATATAAATGTTAATACATAAAGTAAACGAAGAAGACTTGCTGGAACCAACAACTTTCACGGGCCATCAACTGGATAGTAGGGGATTTTAACATTTCATCAGAGCTGAAAGATTAAAAAAGAGATGAGCTATGCTCAGCCTTTAGTCTTGTGAAAAGCAGACACAAAGATGGGATTGAGTGTACGAGAACATTATTAGAAATACTTGCAAGAAAAAACCATGGAGGAATGTAGAGAGTGAGCACATTATGATTCAATTTAACCCCGAACAAAGATGCAGAAAAGGAAGAAGTTTTGGATAAAAGAATTCCAGACAAATAGGCAACCTAAGTCTTCAACAAGGCATAGTCTTGACTTCCTGGGGAAAGTCAGCCTTAGAATCCCACCCCTCCTCACTCAGTGGCTGGGAGCAGTCTTTGTGAAATTGAGTCTCATGCTAGTTTAACAATGGCTTGCTGCTAGTGGCTGTACATCTTCTTATAACAGGGAGCTGGTGACTAGAAAAAAGCTAAAACAATCCAAAAAAGAAAGAAAGAAATAGAGAATACATTTTTGAACTCATGCTGTTTTTTTTTTATTATCTCCTTTCTTATATTATCATAGCAGAATCAGAATTTCTGATTACAGGTTACCTAAATAAGAAAGACTTGGGCTGGGGATATAGCTCAGCAGTACAGTGCCTGTCTGGCAAGCACAAAGTCCTAAGTTCGATTCCCAGTACAAAAAACTCCCAAAACCCACAAAAAAACAAACAAAAACATAAATGAAAAAGACTTCTTTTAAACACATGTATAATAGCATTGCTCCAAAATAGTCCCCTTTGGTACAAATGTTAAAAAAATGTCTTCCACTATTTCTGCAGCAGTCATAATTTGAAGAATTCCAGAAGCAGATAGAGATGGAGAGTGGGAAGAAAGTCTCAGAGTGGACGGAACACCTCAGCTACAATCACGTAAGTCTCATTTTGCACACACCAGATCGCATAATGCATGAAAATTCCATTTCCAAAACCTTTTGAAAATGTTTTTCTCACAATCCTTGTTCTCCCTACTCAAGCAGAGGTTGCATTTCTCAGACCTCAAGCAGAAATGAAGAGCCTTTGTCCTTATAAAGCATACAAAAAGACCTAGCTCGCTTGTGTCAATTCCACACAGACTACCAAAGTTTTAACATGTAGTGTAGAATAATGAGCACGTTTTGACCCTGAAATTCACTTCCTTCTCCTTGCCACACAAGATCCTTAATACTCTAGTTTTGTGTTTTACACAATAAGAAATAGGTTACACGAGTGAAAGACATGTTGAATGTGAAGCGAATCTGAGAATGATTTCATCTTTCTAAAGACAGACTAAATTATTGAATCCTCAGTAACATGTTCAGCTTGGAAAGTAGCTTAAGAAAAATTATACAGTGAACCCCCAACTGTTGCACATTCAAGTTGCACACTTTTACAGATACGTACGAACCTCGCCTTACGAGCATTCATAGATGGGAACAAAGTGGGAGGTAGCTCATGTGTGTGGGACACTATAGCAGTTGTGCTACTGTGTGCTCACTGCGCAGTGTGAGAGCATGCAGTCATATATAGTGGTATGTAGTGTATACTCAGGATTTAATGTTCCTTTGTGTTTGTGTTTTTTTATGATTTACATTGCATATTTGTGTCAAAAGGGTATAAGACTCATTTTATTAGACATATGAACAAATCCAACTTATGAGGATTCTCCTGGAATGGAACCCATTCATAATTTGTAGACTTACTAATGAAAGTTGTCTAGCCCATTGTTTATAATTTTCTCAATCTGTAATAAGCTAATTGAAAGACAGACTAATTACTGTGAAATAATCACAATAACTTTAATTTATTTATTTCTCATAGAGACTCAACACTTGCAATAAAAATGTGTAGATATTTGCTATGGATTGAATATGGTTTGACTGTTTCCCCAAGGATTCATGTGTTGAAATTAAACTCACATTACAAAATATCAAGAGTGTAAAGACTGAATACGGCTATACTGTTTAGGATTCGGTCAGGTCATTAGATGCAAGCTCCATGTGTCCTGATAGCTTTACGAGAAGAGATAGAGGCAGCAATGACACATACATAGCCCTATCTCTACTAATGTAATGTCCTGTGCTACCTTGAAACCCTGCCAACAATGAGGTCATCACCACTTGCAGTCTTTTTACATTGGACTGAAATATTATTTTCTCTGTAAAGTGGACTGTCTCAGGTATTTTGCAGTAGCAATACAATGGAGTAATTGTTATTGTTGTGATTAGTTAAAATATCAAACAAGGACTGTGGGACCAAATAATTTATCTAATTTGAAACAGCAAAGCTTATATTCTGAGGTTAAAGCTTATAGCATTACGCACTATAGCACAGTACCTTCTCCAATCAATTTTTGTTTAAGAAAAGTAATCTGAGATAGGAGTTGAATGTTACATCAATATTGAGAGGTTATTCCAGAAGTATGGTACCTTCACCCTCAGCATTAGAAGTCTTACACACAGTCTCAGAATCTGTACTTTCACAGTAATACTTACTGAGAAAAATCACAAAGTATAAATATCTATGATTTTATAGATAGCGCATTTCTCATTTGGGGTAGTTCTTCCAAGACAAATGGGATTTTCTAAACAGAATACTGTTTTTCTATGGGGAAACTGACATGTAAATATATGGATTTTCATGGGTGAAATTCATATACTAATTAAAATCAATAATTTTCATTTATTGAGGTTTGGTACTACTACACTATTGTGATTTTCCAAATAACTACATCACATATGTCAAAATGGACAAATAGACTATTCAAGTTTTAAATTATAGCAATCTGTGATGTTATTATTCTAACTTGCCAGAAGAATTCTGCCCAATTTCAGGTTTTACACACCATTTGGTGCATTTACTTCACCTGAGCATAAGCCTAGGATTCCATATTCAACTAAAATTAACAGTTTTAAAATAAAAGCATTAATACATCTTATATCCCAAATGCTCTAAAATATGGACAGATTTTCAGATAGACATTAAACTCAGTCATATGTGCTAGACATAGGAAACAAGCAGAAACTCACACACATACAAGCACATGCACATTTGGATCTCAATTCTTTCTCTTTTGAAGTCTGGACAATAGTCTTAAGATTATTTTTTGAGATGACAGTGTGTGCCAACCCAAAATGTAATGTGAATTATATAGAAAAGGTTGATGTAGATGAAAGTGTAATGCAGGACATTATTAATTGATGACACTGACCTTAGGTTAGCCTTGAAGGTTGACGAGAATAGAACCCCATACCAGACATAAGAAAGTAAAGTTCAGAACTCCTCTCTGGTGTTACCACAACAGGAAAGTGAAACTTCTTCAGACTTTGCAAATAATAGAAAATACTTTTATGGTAGATGAATTCTATCCCATTTTAATGGGTCTTGAAGACATAAATGTACAGACCCATCAGTAGAGGTCTTTGTGTGGTCACTTATTATATGAGCTTTCAGAATGACCCATCCTATCCTAGAATACACTTTTTAAATGTTATGAACAACTTTAAAAACAACAATGCATTACTGACTGATAAACATAAGAAACAACTGCACAAAATGTCATCACAAGTATAATGTAATTATAGGATATTAATAGAATGGTAACTAGAAATTAAATTCTATATATGTGTAAGATAATATATACTACTTTACAAATGTCTCCTAGAAACTCAATAGATTACAAAGGAAGATATTTCTAAATATAACAAAATTTTGGAAATATTTACTGTCTTAATATCCTGCAAGAAAAGCAACACCAAGACTATTTGATAATGAACATTAACAATGAGTATGCTGACTTTGTTTCCACATAAAGAAAACCAAAGCTCAAACTTAAAAGCTGTTCAGATCATGTAATTCTTATATTAAAGAAACATATGATATTTTCCAAATGTCATTTGGATGTTCCTAGGGATCCATCTGGTCAAAGGAGAGAATAATATTTATTCCCAAAGCTTGGGTTAAACTTAAATTATTTGCCCAGCATTATGTAATTATTTGGGTTATAGCTGATTGTGACCTTTAGGTAATACTATCCTAAAGAAACACTATAAAATTCATTCGGCACAAAAATTATACATTTTTCTTTATATGATAGCAGTTTCTATTCACATAGACCATAACAAAGAACTACTTTTAGAAAATGTTGACCAATTACACTAGACTGATAAACATTAAATTACTTATCATCTCCAAGTAAGGGAAAACAAATAATTTTAAAATCTACCAATAAGTTACGTCAAATAATCATCCCTTTAAAATTTTAAAATATGAAAGATACAATCATGTGTGACTTAAAGTAGTGCTGTCTTGCACAACTAATTGACATTGAGATATTTTCTCTGTTTTATTAAGAGAAAGACTTCAAATCAAACAGTGAGGTATAAATATTATTTAAAAGATAGAACCTGTACCCCAAAGTAGAGTCTATGCTACTTTCAGATTATTCTAGGAACTTAATTTGCTGAGAAATGCTGAATCATGTAAAATACTACATCCATCGTTTTATAATTGGAGGTTGTACAAAACAAACTGTATTTTACTGTAGATTTAAAAAGATTTACAAATCAGTAAATTCATCTTGTCATTATTTCCCATTGATCACAGATCAGGATAGATGAAGAATTCATGTGAAAGTCAATCTCCAAATACTCTTTACTGTGCTACTGACAGAGATGGAACTTATCTGTACCTGGAGTTTGTCCCGTTTTGACAATAGTAGTAGCACATGTCCCGTCAGCGAGAGAATGATCAGCCCGGCAGGAACATTTTTCACTTATTTTACCTTCAGGGTACTCAAGTCACTTACATCTGTGTTCTCTGGTCTAGAGCTTAGTGGGGATGCCTACGTGAAGATCCGGACTTGGCATTCATTAAAATAAAAAGAAGCTTGCAAGGGCAAAAAGAGAAAACTCACGAAAGTCACACATCCTCACTCCTTAGGAATAAGTCAAGAGACACAAACTTCACTCAGCACATTCGCATCAGTCTTTCATGGGGTTTCCAGGAGCCCTGGCAAAACAAAGCTGAAATTTAAAACGTTAGTGTAAAGTATCCATTTAAAAAGTTTGAAAAATAGAATATACTAACTCCATTTGATAATTTTTATTAGTTTTTCAGATACATAAGTTTATTCCAGAAATTATTTCTAATAGGAAATTTAGAAATTTCTCTTCATGTGAGTTTGATAAACAGATGATTATGTTTGCTAGATGAAAGCAAGCTGAAGCGAAATAAAAATTCAAATGGCAAGTAAAACCTTCCTGAAAAGGAAAGGGACTGCCACAGCACCATTTGCATACATCAGTGTGCTAATGCTACTTTTTGCCGTCACTTACAGTTTTTACCTCCCTAATGGAAGCTGTGCAATTTAACAGATTATTGATTGTACAAAGCCTCCCAAGACAATGAAATCTTAGCTGGCGCAGAGCAGTCTGGGACAGTGGTGCACAGTCGTAAAGTAGTTTAAAGAGACTTTTGTTCTCTGGTTAGGTGCATCTATCTTATTTTAACATTTTTCAACCCCATTGTCCAAATTAACTTGGATATAGAATTGACCGTGTTTTTGCTAAATGAAGTAAGGAATGGCCCCTTTGCATGAAGATTGATAGAGAAAACCTTTCTACTTACAAAGCATTAGAGGTGCGGTGCGGTGCATATTTGAGTTGCATTTTATCAATTTACTTGACTCAGGATATAGTGATATATAAATGTTAATAGTCACTAAGCACATGGCAAGCAGGTGCAGCATGCTTTGCCCGGAGAGAACTGGCATTTTTATGAGCTCTCTCAGCTAGAGTGGTGAAGGAGCATGGGAAGAAAACGGGAGAAACACCTGTCACCCAGTCGTTTTATTTTCAGTTGTAGTATCACAAAGAGAAAGAAATTGCATTAAACTAAAATATTTACCATGATTGAGATGGAGGCATTATACCAGTTTGGCTTGAATCCATTACCATTATACAGAAGGAATTTTAAATGTGTACCAAATACCTTATTAGGATATATTCAGAATAGTATGTACTTAGTGAGCTCAAATGCTTTATATATTGTGCATGATAAACACGCCCTAAAATTCTGATTTCTTAACTTTGTGTGGTTATACAAATTCTTTGAGTGCCATTCTTTTTCAGAGACAAATGCTAGCAACAGCTATGAGGACAATGTCAATTTCTAGAAAAAAGCAATGCAATTAGGACTATATGGTGTCTGAAACTAAAATCTTGTCATTTCAAAACTGACCTGAACTAGTAAATCCAAGTGTGCATGCATGTGAATGTGCACCACTCTCCCTCCTTCCTTCCCTCCCCCCCCCGCCCACACGCACACACAGTGGAGAAGAACATCTTGTAAAAAGCCTGGGAAGGGAAGTTGGCTACATAGAGACAGATTAGTAATGTGTTTGACAACATATTCACAAGCGGAAGGACAAGTGTGTCCAAATTTGAAGAAAGAGATTAAATTTTGAAAGTGAAAAGACACATTATTCTTGATTTGGGAGCATGTAATAAATTTGGGCTCATTTAAGAAAAGACATAAATTAGTTCAAAGAAAGGGGAATGGGAGACAACCTGATTTTAAATACTAAGGAAAATGATTGCCAATGATGATTATAGAGATTTAAAACCAAACAGTGCAGTTTATCACCAGGTCTGAATTCATATTTATTCTACAGCCTTACCTACAGCTTTAGTCGCACAGTTGGGAGACAAAACAAGATTACTAAAGATGAACCGCACACATCACTTTAACTGTCAGGTAGTACACGGATGGTTTTTGGTTTTATTCTACTCGTAAAGGGAGACGAACAATTTTTCAAAATTTCAAAGAATGAGCTGTCCATTTCTATATCAAACTAAGTCTATTACATTAGAAATACACGTACTATCTTATGCTCTCTTAGAAGTGCTTGATGCCAACAACAGAAGGCATTTCAGACTTCATCCATTACTTCTGATTCCACCTTGTACTTCCTTCTGTAGATTCACAGAGCAACTGATACAAATCAGAACATCCTTGATGAACCCTTCATTCTGTTCTCAAGTTAAAAAAGAAAGGCAGTGAAAGCAAAATGGAAAAAAAAGTGAAAAATGATTCTTAGGGAGAAAGAAGGAAGAATAGTTCAGAAAAAGAAGGTTCTACAACCTTTCCTGGGAAGGCCGTGAAGAAGACACAGCTGTTCTCGTCAGATCTCTTCACTCTGCTCTCACATGTCTGATGTTTTCAGCAGAAATTCAATGAAAAATTATCTTGAAATAATTGACATATCTTTATGAACAATATAAAGTCCTTTTCCAATATTTCTTTGACATAAAAATACAAACAACATTATTATGGGTGATTCATCAATAAAATGATGTAGGCAAGCTATGTGACTGAAAAATATTATTGATTGCAATCATGGAGACTTTCATATTTTCAAAATTTAATTAGATTGCTGGTGTAGTTTGTGGTTTTCTTTTTTGCTGTTGTTTTACTACTAGGCAACATAGCTCTTCAAAGAAGAGTATGTATGTGTATTGAGAGAAATGAAATCATCATACAAAAGCAATACCTACACGCCAATGTTCACTGTGGCAGGATTAATGAAACGTAGGATATTGAACAGCCTTGTTTCCAGTTAACAGCTGAGATGAATGAAGACACACACACACACACACACACACACGCATGCACGCAAACTATCTAAGTCAGCTACAAAGATGAATGAGATCCTATCATTTAAATGAAAATGGGTCAAACTGAAGGACCTTGTGTCAAGCAAAATAAGATAGATATAGAAAAACAGATGTTACATTTTTCTCATATACAGAAACTTTAAATAACTAAATAAATTTAAAAATGAAACGAGCTGAAAATAGGAGCAGAATTACTAGGTACCAGAAGAGGTGCAGGAAGGGGGAAAAAGGGGCTGTGTAGCCCTGATCCATGTACCCTCTTATGAAAATAACAGTGAATCCCATTAATTTGTACAGTTCATGTGTTAATAATTATAATGACAAAGAAGTTAGTGAGATCAAATTTTGAAATAGTTTAGCAATTCATTGCTCAGTAAATAATAAATTCAGACATAAAGTTTTTAAATTAAATTGAAAACTAACATGTTTGGTAGTTTTAAGTGGGAATTTGGAATAGTCTCACTAGAGTGATTACATACAAGTAGGGCTATGCTGTCAATATAATAAACAGAAATACTCAGAATAAAGAGGAAAAGAAGATACAGGAAATGTAAATTATGTACCTACCAGTATTTCCTACACATCTCTCAAATTAGGCATCTGACTTTCATAACTGGACCACATGGTAGAACTTCAGTCCATCTGTTGCACCATGAATACATGTACTTCTATGAGATAGCTAACTAAATCAGTGTATTAATTTTCAAGTGGAATTACGTTTATTAACTCAGAGTAAGAGGAAAAGTTATCATCTTATATCCCCCTTCTTCAGTTAAAGGGGATAGTAAACACCTTTAACTCATGATTCAAGTACTTATACTAATGTGTTATATAAGAATTTCAAAGAGAATGCACTTTCATTCTGCCCATCTCAGCTTTTATCTTATGATTGTGAGATATTTTACTTTCACATATAGCACTCACTACATTGTCATTGAAATTTTTGTTTCTCAATTAGCTTTTGAATATATTTAAATAATAAGAAAAATATACATTTACCCACACATTGATCAGTCTGGTGTTCCTCACTACTTTGGTGCGTACATACATGCCTAAAGGCTTTCTGTATCACTTATTAATGAACCAAGTGCTAGTGATAAATTCTTTCAGTGTAATTGCAAAAGTTATTATTTAATATTTGTTTTCAAAATGTATTTACATTAAGCACAGTTTTTATTCTTTGTTCTCAGTAATTTAAAGTTGTCACTTCACTAGTTACTCATGGTTTTGTTACACAAAAACAAACAAAACCTTTGTATCTTTATATGTATTTCTCTGTGCCCTATCTTCCATGCATACTTACAAGATCATCTTATTTCTTTGCATCAGTTTGACAATGCATTTTGGTAGAGTTTCATGCATATGTCACACATCATTAATTTGATTATGATGCACTTAATTTATTCATATATCTCATGCTTGTGATTTATTGAGCTTTTATAATGCACACTTTTATAGTTTTTAATTAAATTTAGAGATTTTTCAGCCTTTTTTCCCTCCAACTATCCTTTCCTATATGGCTCTTTCTATGAGATTATAATTTCATTGTACTGGTCTTCTTCAAATGTTCCTAAAATTTACTGATGAGTGTTAAATTATTATATGCTTTCCCTTCTGGGGTTCACTTGATGGTATTGATCATGATATATTGAAATTCATTTATCTTTTCTTCTTACATAACTAACATGACAACAGTTTTATCAAGTGTACTTTCTATCTCACTCATTATAGTTTGTTCTGTAGGAAACTCATTCAGTAATATCGCCTATATTGCTGTCCACAATTAGAATGTCGATAATATAGTTACAACAACTGTTTTAATGGGCTTATCTATTAATAAGACTTCTGTGTCTTGTCTGGACTAGGTTCATTTATTGATTAGTATCTTCATTACATAACGTTTCTCTTTTTATGCTTGACAATTTTTGAATAATCACTATGCATTTTGAATATTTTGTGTTGGATGCTAGATATTTTTATATCCCCACAAGTACTTGAAATTACATCTAGTGCAGAGTCAATAGAAAACTTTATTATCTTTTAAGAATTTATTTGTAAGATTTTCTCAATGGAATCAGAATATTTGTCAATGGAGGGGAAATTATTCTTTATTATCCAGGAAAGACCCTTCTATCAAATTCTCCAACCATGTTAAAGTGTTATCTCTTGATAGCCTAACTAGGCAAAACTTTCAGCTCTATGCTGTGTTATATGCTGTCACTAACTCTTTTAAGCTTTCCGTGGCACCTGCAGCTTACTCCCACCCATTGCATTAATCAGGTGTGTGAGAATCCATCTGCGGGCACTCACAGTTCTTCCATTTTTGTCTTTCTTTTCTGTTCTTTGTCTTATGAAGGTGACATTCTCCTTACATTCTCAGCACTCACTTCTTCATCTGGTGGAGACGCAAAGCCCTGCTATGCTTGCTTTCAGCTGCAGGCAGCATAATGTCCCCCTAGGAATGTTCACATCCTCATTTATAAAGCTGTGGCTACGTCACCTCAAACACCAAATGAGGAGCAAGGTTGTAGATGGAAATAATGTCAGTAAGCATCTGCTCTTATAATAGTGCAATTACCTTAAATTATTTGAGTAGAAATAATGTAGTCACAAGAGTCTTTATGAAAGAATATAAAGGTAGAAGAAAGAGTCAGCATGAGGCAAAGTAAAAAATACTTGACCCACCACTGTGATCTTTGAAGATATTGGAAAAGGAACATAAGCCCAGGGATGCTGAAAACCTACCAAAGCTAAGAAAGGCAAGATATATGTTCCCCTCTAGGACCTCCGGAGGAGCAGAAATCTGCTCACACCCTGACTGCAGCTCAGAGGCCCTTGCTGGACTTTGCACACACTGAAATGTAAGATGATAAGATTAAATTGCTAACATTAATTAATTAATTAATTAATTTCATTAATTTTGTGATGATGTTTTACAGAAGCTACAGAAAACCAACATGGCCTCTTTGCTTTTACCCTGGGGAGCTCTCTGAGGACAGTAAACTGGCACAATTTAAAACACATCCTATTTTCTGATTCTCAGTAATTCCTATGTCCAGTGCTTTCCAGACTGCTAGTTTATGTTTTTTTCATACATTTTTGCTCTTTTAGTTTATTTTAAGTATGTTATGGTTCTGTCTAGATGTTTCCCTAAAGTCTCATGCAGGGTGTGACTTTTCAGAGGTGGATGAATCTAGAGCGTGTGGTGCTGGAATCAACAGCAAGGAGTACTGATTGACTGGGCAAAATTCTAGATGTTCTGAAGGGGGTGAGTGTCACATCTGCCCCGGGGCAGTAGCCTGAATAAACTATAAGGGACAGAAAGAGGGCTAATGAGGTCTCCCTTCCTCTTGCCTTGGGCCACTTCAACTCTGCAGTGCCCCTGGCCATGTCACTCCCCTTGGTGTCAGCTGATTAGGGACTGAAAGCTCTACTAACTGCGAACTAGGCAAACATGTCCTCCTTTAGCCCTGGGTATTGGGTATTTTAGCTCAGCAACTACGTAAATAACTAAGACAAGTTAGAGCAAATCTACATCCTGTTACCAATTTTGGTCATAAGCATAATTGACCAATATATTTCCTAATGTAAATATATTTGTGAAATCAAAACTGTTTTCTTTCTAGTAGAGCAATTAACATAAAATTAATCAACATGGTTAACCTCATTTCCTTTTAATTACTGTTTCTCTATGCTTTGGGCATCGAAATTCTAGGTAATTCTAAGAGAATATCCTTCTTAGGAGAAATATTTCTTCCACAATTATCGCCTTATCACCATGTCATGCATGAGCTCATGAAGAGAAAATGAGCCTTACATCCCAGTGCCCAGTGCATGCAAATGGAAAAGGCTGAGAAAAAAGTGACAGGTGCTTCCCGGGAGAGCTGCCACTAGGCAATTACTGAAATTTATTTGCTGGGAGCTAAGTCTGGCTTTAAGCCATAGAGTTGAGGAACTTGATTGACTCAGTACCTGTACTATAGCCCTATTTCTTAAGAAGCTACATTAGCCAAGAGTCAAGATTGATGTCTAAATTGAAAATGCCTTTCAACTTGTTACAAAGATAAATTGGCCTAACGATAGACCAGTCATACCATTTGCTCAACGCATTCTCTTCTTGACTTCCCATATGCAGACAAATTAGTAGAGTTCTCTTTAATGGTAGAACACACAGAGCAGAGGGGTCAAGCTGTTGGGCCTACGACTGAAATATTTATAGGCATCAAGATAAAACTTGCGAAGTATTTGTCTCCAAGAATTTACCTCTGAAACTGGGCAGAGCTAGTCATTACCTCTAAATATCTGTTTCCAAAGTGTTGCCAATGTTGGCTCTGAGTTTACTTTCTCTATTTTATTGTTTTAAAAAATTATCTACTTGTGATTATTCCATTATATGTGTTAGTATTTTCAGTTACACTTTAGCTGAATTTTCTGGTGAACTATTTTATATCCCTTTAAGACAAAAGTTAAAAGAAGATAAAGTAAACTAAAGTGCCACTCTGTACTGAGGGGTATATCTCTGAGTTATTTCCATCCTATTTGGATTTGATGTAGATTTTACTGTACCTCTCATGTAATAATAATAGTCCAACCCCAAAGATGAATTTTTAATAATTTCAAGAGACCAAAATAAAATACATTTCCTTTTGTTGATTATGAGCCAATTATAGCTGACAAAATTATGCTCACAGATATCTGACCAGAACTGTTCCTCATTTTCCAAGCCCTGGAAGGCTGGGGATATAGTCCAGTGGCACAGCACCTGCTGGGCATGTGGAAGGTGCTGAGTTTGATTCCCGGTACCACCCCTCCCAAAGAAAGAAAACAGTATAACCAAACACTGGAGCTTCCTGTGTTTGAATTTATACTTTCTTCTTTTCTCCACACAACTTCTGAATATGCTGGTGCAATTTTTCACAAGTTTTGGTCCTTTTCACTACCTTGTCTTACTGAGACCTTTGTGGAAACATTCACTGAGGTACTGGTAAGAGGGAAAAGAGAAATATTTAGTGGTAAGTATTTCTTTTATACAGATTGTTAAGGTTCTCTTCTACTGAGGTCACCACTGGATGGAACACAAATATCTATATCTCCTCGTCAAATAACACTGTCACCAATTTTTCATTTATCTTCCTTCCATGATCACTTGCCCAGACCACTGGCCACAGCCCATGAATTGGTATGCATTGCCTGTGTGGCACATGTGCAATGTATTGTGAGATGCACTGTTTGAAGTTCTGCCCACTGTGAAGATTTTCCTTCACTACTGTCCTTCAAGGACAGTCTAGGGAAAGGATGTGATGCTGCAGTTGCCTACTTTTTGGTGGTGCCTACATAATGCAGAGCTATCCATTAGCCAGGCCTTCATCTTCTCTTCCTTTGTCAACTGATCACAGTGCTCAGACTCTAAGTCCCCAGTGCTACATAAGGAGCTTGTTTTCAAAGGGTCAGTGGTTTTCTACAGATAATGGCAGAGACTTGGTCCAAAATCCTATTTTAATGTCTGGATATGGGTGTACCCCACATCATGCCATGGCTCTGCCAGACCATGCAGCTCCAGGCAATCCTAAATCCAATCCAACTAAAGAATCAGAGTTCAGAATAAAGGAAGACAATGGATTTGGAACAGGGGATACAGAGGAAGGCAGACATGGGGGAGAGTTGGTCTCGATGAATAGGGAATATTTAAATGTGAAATACTCCTGGTTTCTTGTCTGCAGCTCCTTGGCCAAGACACTTGTTCCATGTAGGCTCCTGGAATATTGCTGGATTCCTTGTTTGTGTTTCATCCTAACTTTGGATTTCTTCTGGTCTGAACATTTTCCTATCCTTGAGTAGAGGGAGAAAGGGTCATAGAAAGATAGTTTAGGTTTAAGGATCAAGTAAAGGAAAAGTGTATGATGCTGTGTTATTCAGGCTCCTGGGACTTTCCCAGCCCTATTTTGTTTCTTTGCCTTGCTCCTTCTATTTGCTAGAGTCTAGTTGCCTTTGCCTAACTGCTCCCGTCTAGCTGCAGAGGAAATCTGCCTATTAGATTTTAATAAAGCTCCATGAGGCCTTCATTCTATCCATCTTTTCCCTACCTATGGGGCCCCTGGCCCTCACTGTGAACCGCCACTGTGCTTCACATGTGTGTCCTGCCTGAAGCTCCAAACAGCATGGCTATCAGCCACTGACACTTCAAGTTTCACGGCTCTGCTGGATTATAGGGTCCCAAGAGCAGAGCACCCTGTACAGTGGCATGGGACGGTGGCAGAGTCTTCTCGTGCTTTTGCCCCACTCAATACTGGCACTTTCTGACTCAGTAAGTGTGCAGAGTATCATGCCCTAGTAAAAACTGGTTGCCATCAAATCCACATAAGCATGCTAAGTACTGTCCTCTTTTGTGGTTGGGGGTGTCAGATGAAAAAATTTATTCATTTTAGAAGAGATATTTATGTTCTTTCTACATCATTGGACTCGATGAAATTCCACTGAGATAGAGAGACTAGAGAGAACCTTCTCTTCTGGTATTCAAATGCTTTTCCAACAAGTCCAGAGTAATTATTATCTCTTGCTTCCTTGGTTCAGTCAACATAATGTCATCAACATAATGGACCAATGAGATAGCTCATGGAAGAAAATGTTGATCGTGAGCCCTCCCAGTGAAGTAAGTGTGACACAGGTCTGGAGAGTTACATCCTCGTGTGGGACAGGAACACTATATCACTGCCTTTGACAGATAAAAGAAAGTTGCTTCTGGTGGAAGTTACAGAGAAAAAGAAATTTGCTAAATTGGGAGCTGCTACCAGGTACCACATCTCTGATTCTGCTTACAAGAGGAAGGTGTATTTGATACAGTAGCTGCAATTCGAGTCACTTCTTGATTGAGCTTATGGGAATCAACCCTCATTCTCCAATATTCACCATCTTCTGCAACGACAGACCTCATAGGAGACTTAAATGGGCATGTGATTGGGACAATCACATCTGCATCTTTCCTACCTTTGACAAATCTTTTCAGCCCCTCCAGGGACATTGTTTTATGATTTATGTTTTCCCCAGGTAGAGGCAACTTTAGTTTCTTCAAACATTTTTTAGTGCTCCCACTCTAAGTTAGGAAATCAATGTGGAGATTCTACCAAGGAATAAGTGTAGCTATTCCAATTATTCATTCTAGAACTGGTGAATAATCACAGGGTAGATCTGAGGACTTTTTAGATCCACTGTGAGTTGAAACTTAGCTAAAAATCTGCTCCTCGTGAGACCTACATAGACCTCTAGGTTTACTGGAACCACAGTGATGTTTTCAATCTGGTATCACCATTATTTCAGAACCAATGTACAGGAGTTCCCAAGATCTCTGAGCATTTCTCTTTCTCCAGTGCAGACGTAACCTGGTAAGGGCATTAGTTTTCCTTGGAGATGGATGGGAGAACTAACAGCACAGCTGTTTGGTAGTCTACTAAGACCCTTCCTCCAGTGGACTTTGCCCTGTTCTTCCTCGGTGGGTCCTGGGTCCGTACACTGGCTTAAATTTTGAAATTGGTTGTGGCAACTTGATTATATTTTACTATGATCAGAGGTAGATTTTTGTTCAGTTACCTGAACATTTTTCTCTTCATAGAAATGTAGTAAAAATTTAGTAGATTTCCTAACCTTTTCACTTTTAGTAGCAACATGACTAATCAAGCAATGCCAGATGTCTACATGTCAGACCATGCCCATCGTTACTTTACTCTTGCTGCATGTCATTGTAATACCTACACCTACCTTGTGTTTGCCAGTGGAGCACTGCCACTAGGGCCGACGCTCTGGGCTTCGATTATACCATTGCCTTTAAATTTTACAACTGAGTGATTATGGTCCTACCATAAGATCTGGCATGCAGGTAAGAGCACTGACAGACTCTTCAGGGATGTGGGTGCTCCCCTCTAAGATGTGTTTTACAAGTTGTATCAGTCAGGGTTTACTAGAGAAACAGATTTAACACAATATATACAAATGTACAACAAATTACCTATTTGGCTTACAATGGTCAGCTACAGGATTAGATGAGGAAGTGTGCAGACTGGAGATTGAACAGCCCGGGGCCTGGAACTCACCACAGTGTCCGTACAAGTCCATATCAAGGGCTGTTGAGTCTGCGAGGAAATGCTGATGAATCTACGATGAAGTACCAGGTAGAAGCCGAAGAGTCTGCACCAGAAGCCAGGAGACGACCAAGCTAAAGGTGAAGGCTGGAGCTCCTCCGAAGAACTCAAAGCCAGTCCTTCCTCAGTTTCTTTTTATAGTCTACCAGCTCTGGGGAGGTGGGCGGGGGTGGTTCTCTACACCCACACCCTCTGTATGCCTTCCTGTTGCACAGGTTTAGAATGAATACAAATAAACACCCTGGCTTCCTGCTGAATCACATAGTTAACCTTTTAAACTTCCCAAATTAACATAAACAACATCCCAGAAGGGTAAGGGCATGTCCTTTTTACCCCAAGATTTACAACTGCTGATTTACTTAGTTAAACCTCTGGACTCCCCAAGTTGACACAATGTATCAATCATAACACAAGTATTAGGGAAGAGTACATATTCGGAATGCTCCCAGTGTGCAGGATTAGGAATTAGCAGACAAAACCAGTCCAGCATTTGTATTTCCCAGAAATTTTGAATAACTTCGTCAACAGCAAACCAAAGAGTATCAGTCATATCCAGCTCATTTACACTGAACACCTTTTGATCCATATTTTATAAAACCAGCCAACTGTACTATTAGCACCCTTCTTAACTTCATGAGCTGCAACTTTCCATTGAAAATCTCTACTTAAGGGACCCATATTCAGAAATAACCCTATGGCAGTTTATGTTTTATTTTCTGACTTCATTAATCATTTTTCTTATTGATGGAAAAAGACATGACATCCACAACTTGAAGGAAGAGCAGTAGAATTTGCCTCAGTATTTTCAGCGCATCTGGTCCATTCTTAGCTGCCACCTAGGTAGAAACATGGCAGAGGAGCATGCCGGGACATAGCTACTCACTTTCTGTTGTCCAGGACCAGAGCAGGGAGGCAGGACCAGAGAGGAAGTCTCAGCAGCTAGGTAAGGTACGCTAGGTCGCACCTCTATAAGTCACTCACACGCAACAGTGTGCTTGTTCCAAAGCCAATAGGAAACTCCAGAGACAATATGATTGACACAACTAAATTAATCAACACTCTGACACATAAATATTTCATAAAGGCTTTAGTCCGTGTATGCTGTTATAATAAAATACTGGGTAACTTATGCAGAGCAGAAATTTATATTTGTTTACGTGGTTGAAATTCAAAACTCCAGATGTTAGTAAGTTTATTTTCCCGAAAAGAAACTGGTCTTTCTTTCCAAGATGGTGACTTGGATGCCTAGTCTTCTGGAGGAAAGTAACAGTGTCTTTACAGTGACAGAAGCAGAAGGACAAGCTAGTCAAACTCTGAATAAGCCTCTTCCATAGAATCTTAATCCTGTTTGGGAGAAGAGGCATTCTTATGACGTCTGCGAGAATCCATGCGTCAATACTATCATGTTGACATCACCTGTAGCTAGGAAGGGACACATGCAAACCATAGCACTACAGATAGTAAAAGTTTGACAAAAACAGGAAAATTCTACTACAAAAATATTTGTTACTAAATCATGTCTTATATGCAGAGATGAATATGATTATAATTTACTGAATTGAAAAACTAAAGGAAGATAAAGTATATTTTCAATATTAATAGAAGGGACAGAAGCCAGGCCAGGAGCTTTATAAAGATTTACAGGAAAGGTTAAAAATGTCCACATATGTAACTCACAATGTTTCCAATATTAATGTGTCCCTAAACACTTCTATTTAAGTCTTTTTTATGCTTCTAACCCCATACAAAGTACAGTCCCCTGTTGGACTTTCTGGAATAACAACCCTAAAACTGCTGTTTTCCTACTGCACAGAGCCAGCGCATATTACCAGTGTTAGTTATTTAATGCTTAACGATAATATATATTTTTATTTGCCCTTAATAAATATATTCTATCTCACAAGCTACATTATAAAATATTTCAGCTTATAGACCAACACTTATTTCTCATTACCTGATACACATAATCCCATCATGAACATGCTGAATACAATGACAAAGATAAAATAAACATTCTGCATCCAGGCAACCTAGACTTGAACTTCAACTCTTATCTTGCTGTATATTTTGGAGTATTGTATTTATTTATTCATTGATGTAGTTTCTTTATCTATGTACATCACTAAATAAGAATTGAAATGAACATAAAACTATGGTCACACAGGTCACATTGCAAACAAAAGAATACATATGTAAAACATTTTATACTAGATGTTCCCCAAATAACAAAAACCATATTTTCAGGTTCCTGAGTGTTGTGCTATATAGTAATATTTGTTTCATAAAATCAATAGTTGGGAATAAGTTATGTTAGTTTATATTGCATTTTCTTCAGATGGAAGAGAAAGCTTAACATTCATAAGTTTTTAAAACAGTATGATGCAAAATGGCTGTTTTTATCATACGTATATTTATAATATTTGTACAATATATTGTTTTCTTCAGAGCATTTAATTGTCTGCAACAAAACCAGTAAGGCTTAGCCTTTCAGATTTTCAATGTAACCTTTCCTGCTTTAACATCTTTTGAAAGACACAGTCTCTTCTGCAGCAGGTGTAGTTTTAATGATGCTTTGGTGCCATATGTCAAACCTCATCACTTGCTGTGAGGAGTGACATTTCTCTTGAAAGCCCCTAGAAATGGTAATGTGGAGTTTTGGTGGGTGTTGCACACAATACCAACAGCTCCTGAAGCGTTACATTTCTTCTCGCTTTCTGCAAGGACAGCAGAGACGTGAAATTTTCCACTGCATCACCTTTGAGAAAAAGAAGTTGAATCTTCACAGAGAATAAGTTAAATGTTTGTTCTTTGCCATTCTTATGTTCATTTAACTGTAGAACAATCACTGTCAGTTTTTTTTTGTAATTCCCTGTGTATACAAAATACTATAGTTAAATAGAGAACACTTAAACCACAGTTTAGATACTTAGGATTTCCTAAAACATATTTTATTTCTGATAAGAGTGCACAATTTTCATATCTTTACCCATAAACTCCTTTAAAATTATAGGTAATTAAATTTAAAACACTTTAAGACTCCATCTACTGAAAACTTTATCTTTTATAAATGAGGTATGGAGAAAACGTATAAAAAGAAGTATTCTGTTTTAGGTCATTAGCGCAACTTTCCTGAAGCATTGTGAAAGGTCATTCAAGAATTTAGTACTTTCCAACCATGCATAGTGGTGCACACATACGATCTCAACACTCCAGAGGCTGAGGCAGGAGAGCACTGCTAGCTAGAGGCCAGCCTGGGTTCAATATGAGTTTAAAGCCAAGCTGAACCACATAGTGAGGACCTATCTCAAACACGTGAACACACAACAAACAAACAAAGAAACAAAACAGCAACAAAAGAGTTTAACGGTTTTCTACTCTTGTTACCAGATTCAGTTGGGCTCAGAAATCAAGGGATCAAGGGAAGATTGTAAGGGTAAGAGTGCCCAAGCATTGGCCCAGGAATTTCCCACAGATCAGCGAACGCCACATGATAGAGTTTGTCTATTTATGTACAAAGTGATTTTCTTGGACCTAAGAATGTGTCCAATAAGCAGGGTTCTGCATTTATCTCAGAAGTAGTCACTAAAGAGTGACAACATACTTGAGAACTTTAGATGATAAATATTATTAAAAGACATTATAGAAAGTAATTTATTTATGATGATTAAATAAAATTTATTGATGTCTACTGCATACCAAATGCAGATAAAGACACCATATGTTTTCTCCAATTAGCACTTTATTGTTTTAATTTTTGCATAAACATCTCTTCCGTGTTGTCTTCTTATATTAGTCCAATTTGTTTTTGAGATAGTTGTACATAAAATTTAAATATGATCACATATAAAGTGCTATTCTATGTTTTTATGTTCAGTTAACACATGAAATTGGAATTTCTTTGGAAAGGTTAAACCTTTCGATTATACATTAACATTGATATGCAAGTCCTGAGGAAAATAACATTGAACAAATGAGTAATATTACATGAATAAAAAAGAGTAATGCTACTTTATTAAACGTATTTTATTTCAGGTAATAACATAGTGTTAGTAAATACAGAACATTATCATTGATGTAAGTTTTTGCTATATTGAATATGGTAACCATTTCTTTCCAAATTTAGAAATGCAGTAAAATAAATTAAATTTTATTTGATCTCACAAATATTACTCTCAGCGTTTTCCTTTCCCTCCATTCTTTGTACACAGAAAAAAGAAAGATTCTGAGTCACTTTGTTACCACTCTTCGCCAGAGGGATAGGATGCCTGTCTCCTTTCACGAGACTGTGTAACAGAAAAACACATACACAACATGGCAATAAATATTGCTCCCTCCTTGGATGCTCCTCACCGAGGCATAACGAAACTTCAAACGCAGGGAATGGTCTTTCCTTAAATAGGTGAGGTGCTTGACTTTCCGTCTCTGGATTAGTTGTTACCTCCTGTGGAAGACAAAAATAGAGAAAAAAACCCCAGAGCTTGTCATATAAATATTTTAACTTTAAAAAATTAGTATACCTTAGAAAATAATTCTCAGCAGATCTTAATTACTTCTGTTCCTCCTTATTAATGGAATCTTAATTTTCTTATCTCTGCATCGTGACTACTGTCTGGGATACCCCATCTTCAGACTCCTCAGAATCCAGGGCTCCAGCGCTGTTTTGCTATTGCTTTGGACCAGTAAACAAGTAAGTTTTCAAGAAATGCCCTGCAGGAAAGAGGCAAAGAAGAAGGCTGGTGTTTCTGGCAGGGCACAGAACAAGCGACAGGGGCTGTGCCTCAGGCAGAACCCAGAGGAAACAGGCGGACACTCAGGCTCCATGGTCAACCCGTCTGGACAAAGGAGACCATCAATAATTTAGACCTCACGTCTCTATAAGCAAAGTTTTTCTGTTTTAAATAATTTCCTTACCTTGTTTCACAAATATTTCTAGCATTCTTCTTAAGAAAAGATGCATATTTGCCAAATACATATTAAAAAGCAAACAAGCAACTCTGAGAGGCTGAGTTAAGGAAAATGAGCTTCTCATGAAGTGTAAGAAAAAAATAAAAACTTTGCATTGCCATTTAAATTAAATTATAGATAAAACAAGACACCTTTGTCAAGACTGTGAAATAAAAGCTGTTAATATGAAAAGCCAGCATAATTTTTACTTATCTTTTATGCATGCTGCAGGCCATAAATTGATATGGCTTTATCTAGGATTTTAAAAATGCATAATTCAATTTTGAAGAAATGGAATCGCTAGTGTCTATAAAATGATATTTATCACTTTCCTAAGATATTTTTATAACATTTTGATCCAAAATCTGAACTAAAGATCTTCCTTAATTCCACATTTTTGCATTTCCATCATGCATCCGTGTTGACACCTTCGCCAAATTTCATACAAATACATACAATTGATTTTCAAATTAGTATTTATAGTCATAAAACATATATCATAGAGATATGGTATGAGATAGTGTAGAGATATGTAAAGTTAAAAAAAATTCACAATTAGAAAAAGAAAACAAAATGATAACTGAGATGATGTTTTGTGAAATGTGATTGTTTCCTCATTGATAGTGTTTCAGGTTAACCAGCAAGAGCCTCATCTCTCCCCACTCCAACCACACGTGAGGCTGGGAGCCCTTCTGTACTTCTCCCCAGGCCCCTGGGCTCCAAAGGTGATAACGTACTTGCAGCTGCCCGGAATATTCAGAGCCTCTTACCTTCAGAGCCTTTGAACAGGACGTTTGAGAAGGCGAGGGAACAACAAACAAAGCTTGGAGTCAAGACGTCCAAAAGGTCTGGAATGTTTGACACTGAATAACAATGACCAAAAAAACCCACAAAGTTTATTATTGCTAGTAATATTAGAGCTTAAACCTCAGTTTTCAAGTCAGTTATCCTCACACAAAATGCTTCTCAGTAAGAAAGACCTTGGAGAAGTAAAGAAGAGAGGGAATTTTATAGAATTAAGAAATCAACGGTAGAAAAATCTACAGAAAATAGAGAATTATAGTCTGTCACTTCCTATCATAGAAGTGAAATAGGCACTTCGAAGCCAACAATAAAGCTTAAGCTGAAAACGTATGAAAATGTGGCCTACAAATTTACTTGTTCCTGTTCACAGCTAGTTGCTCTTGAATTAAAAATAATACAACCCTCAAAGGCTTACTCTCTTTTCCTTCCTGTGGGGATTCTGATCTATCTGATGGGTGTCTCTTCACTCCTACAAGGCGGAACTCAGCCTAGTGATGAGGCATGGTCCTGTTGTTTCATTCAGCCATACCATTCTTAAATCTGTGCTTCACAGCCCTACAGAATGAGTCACGCAGTGCCAAAGCTGAAGGCCTCACTCACTTGTATATGAAGGCATCACTGGACCCAATATGTTTTAGGGACAGTACAGAAAATCAGCCATACTCAAAGCTATCACAGTAGAATTGTTTGACAGGTGTCAGTTTTAGTTGCATTTTAAGTTTACCTGAATGTTCACAAGTTCAAGCATTCTGCCCCATATTTATAGTAATTTGAATATTATCTTTTTAAGGCACTTCTTTGAGTGTGGGTATTCATTTATTTGTCAAAAAATAATTTTATTAGAGTTTTTATATGTAAGTGTGGGGGGACCTTTATATATTTTAAGCAACTACTCCCATTATGTATTAGGGTGCATATATTTTTCCTTTGCTTCTTGAACTACTACTCCACTACTTGCCTTTAATGGCTAGAAATTTTAAATTTTAATTAAACCAAATTATCAATGATACATTAATACTTCTAGTAATGTATAAGGTCTGATGAATACACTCTATGAATTTTAAACTGAAAAATGTTTTTACTGTAATTTTCTTTTAAATTTACACATGCCCTGCATATTTGGATCACCACTTGTGTAAGGTGGGTCCTAGCATGAAGGGAACGTTGCCAGCGGTCTCCCTCTGGGACTTAACGCACTGATCATATCATTCTTGGAGCTTTCTGGAACAGTTCTGGCCTCTGACTGCCTTCAAAACGTTTGATCAAGATACAATGAGTGCTGCCCAGTGAATACTGCTGTTTCAGTGAGTTTGATCAAAAATACAGTGAATACTGCCATTTGAATGGTAATATTTTGGGCATCTAAAAGAACAACAGGCTGATAAAGTCATTATGGTGTGTCCCATCTATTTTATTTGCTTTTTGGTACCAGGAATCAAACTCAGGACCTTGCACTAGCCAGGCGGGTGCTGAGTTAGACCCCTGGCCCACTCACCTGCCTCACTTACCAGATCTGCTGCTCTCAGTTCCCAAAGTCTAAGTGACCATGAAAAGGTTCAGTGGATTCAGGACAGAGAGGAAGCCGTGGTCCTGAGAGATAAAACACCCAAGACACACTCCAAGAGTTATGACTTTAAGAGCTGCTTCACAGATGGCAAGAATGACAGGACAAGAGAGTTGGAAGCAAAGAAGGATTTTGGGGGAAATAATAATAACATCTTTTTTGTAATGATTTTTAAAAATGTAAACATTTATCTCTTGATTTAATTGCATCTTGTAAAATTAACAAAATATCCTCCAGTGAAACACAAAGTTACTAACTTATTTTTTCTTCTATGGGCCTCTGACTTTTTAAGCTACAATCAAGATGGATGCAACATTATGCATAGTACAAAGATACCATCGTTAATCATGTTTCCCATATCACTGGCGCCCACTCTTGACAAGGATCTATGTTTTTCACCATACAACAGTGCCTTACAGTCATAATAAAATGTGTGTGCCTGTGTGTCTCCTCTGGACTCTCTTTCCTGCCTCTTTCCTAGGCTATCTCTACAATAATGTCAGTTACTTTCTTTTGTGCTTCCTACCCTCACTGATTTATGACAGATATTTGTATTATTTGGTGATTGCATTATTAATAAATAATTCATCATTATTATAAGTGTTAGACTTTTATAGCACAAACTGCTCCTTTCCTTTTTCATATTTTTGAGATAAAATTTACTTTGTTTAATACATAGATTTAGAACTTTATTATTTCCTTTTGGTATATATTTTCCATGTGTTTTTACAAATTTTAAGGATCTATGAATTTGATATTTATTTATTGTTTTACATTGTTTGAAAATATTTCACTTGATTTCACTCTTTTATCTATATTAACATAGTTTCCTCAATTGTATTAGCATGTAAATAGTCTTTTCATCTCTTATGGTTCCCTTATTTTATATAGCCATACACACATGATATGAATATATGTATATATATATATATATATATATATATGAATATGCACAAATGTGAACACATACCGATACTCTAATAAGTGTTTAGATGTATTCTTTTTTATCATTGCATTCATACATTTATTTTTTCTAGTGACTGAATGTTACTTATGTTCTGCACTGTCATTATAATAAAATATCTATGTCTGTGTGTCTCTGCTGGACTATCTTTCCTCCCTCGGTTTTGTCAATACTTGCTATGTATGTCTATTGAAATGCTGTATTAAGTAATTCCAGTATCTGCATAATGTCTGGGTGTGTTATGGTTCTACTTCTATTATTTATTGTTTCTCTTATTTTTAATTATATTTTGCATATATATTGCATCACACACGTATGATATATGCAAATCTATATGTATATCAGGTAATGTGTTACACATAGATATAGGAACATGGATGCCGGTGATGTCTAACAAAATTTTCTAAATTATTTAAATTGATATATAAATTAGTTTTTCTTTGACAGCAGCTTTACATTTTGTACATTGCTAGATGCACTACAAATATATATTACTATTAGGAATAAAAATCAGATGAATTTGAACTGGTCTATAGGTATGTGTACAGTTCAGCATACACATAGTCTTGTTTTCCATGAGTTGCTTATGCTGGATTTTGAGACCTCTTATTATTAATAACATCAGTACGTGCTGATTTTCCAAAATGATTTTCTGATAATATCAACATAACTTTTGAGACAATGCATCAATTTATTTCTGAAAAGTCTGCTTTCTCTGTGTATTTCTCTTAGTTTCTTCTACTTCTTTTTCCCAGGTCACACCTAAACTGCTGAAGTTTCTGTATCGATGCACCTTATTTTAGTTTTTGCCTAAATGTTCTCCAAGACATTTGAAAAAAAGATTATCTTTCTCAGTTCTCAGGATTTTGACTACTTTAAGAAAACATTGATTTCTCTCCCCAGTGTTCCTAATAGAATCCCAGCTCTGCTTTGTTTGTTTTGTGTTGGCACACTGTCCCTATCAACGATAACACTCGCCCTGCGCTGGGAATAGGTAGGGGTCGTGAGGGCTTACAGTAGGGGCACCTGTTGGACAATAAATATTTCCCAAAAATTAAATAAAGTAATCATTAAGGGCTGAACGACAACTGTTGATTGTAGAAATCCTGCCTAACTTCTTATCCAAATTAAAATGTTTTATCTCCTTTATATTAGTAAAATATATCCTGTTAAAACTCAAAATTGAGTGATATCATTATCCCAGTTGAGTTTATAAAATGAGTGGTAGGGAAGAACTGACACAGCATATAAATGAAATGCTTTATTCAGAATCTCTAGTAGACTGTGGTATTGTACTAGAATCTGAGTTCTCCTGAAATGGGCTTGGTATGTGATCTCTCCATCCAACTTCTGCAGTCCAGGCAGTGTTTCCAGGTGTGATTTCTCATCCATTACTGATCTTGGGAGAAGAATTGAAGGGCAGATGAGCGCAAGGTCATGCACCTTGGAGCACAGTACTGCAGGTCTGCCTTTTTAGTCCTGTCATTGAATTGCAGACTATTTCCAAGTTTGTCATTAGGAAGGGTAAATTTGCCATGATGTTTTGGGGTGGAATCCAGCTTTGGCAAGTTAGGACCTATTATTGTGGCATAAATGTCTGCAACCCATTAAAGAATCAGTTAAAATATTTCAACTGTTTGATGGGTCCCTCCTCACTTTTCTTCACATCTCAATATTTACTTAGCCCTTCTTTCATGGTCCAGCACCTAAAAGTCAACCTTCTGCATATGCTGTGCATCCCTCTGGGTTCCATGTTCCTGCTGGGCAGAACTGGGCCAGGTGCCAGGTCTGGAGACAAAGACACTGAAGTATTGCAGTGCTGGTGTGAGTATACACCTATGATCCTCTCTGTGGGCTCCTACAAAGAGAATATCAACCATGGACCAGTGCTTCCTGAACTTACCTCTGTCGATGCTTACTGGATACTGTTGGCTGGGCTCTAAGACAGTCTGAAAGGCGTGGAAGGGTGAGTGAAGTCTTCCCCATAGCACGCACTACTGTCTATATTTGGAGATTGCCATGGGAGGTGGAAGATGCTTGTTCCTGTTAAGTTTCAGTTTTCAATTAAGACTCTAGATGTGTAAAACCCATGGAGAGTTTGCAAGCTACATGCATTCTGACTAAGTTAATGTGGTGGCCACCACACTGAACTTTCTTATTGAGGAGGCCATGATCCTTACTGTACATATCAACCCAGGCACACACAGAGGGGTTTCTGTAATTGACATGAAGAGGTGTAGCTCGGGACAGTATTCACTTACGTTTTATCACATACTCATGTAATGAATTCATTATGAGCTTAAATGAGCACTCTCATTAACTATTTTTAAGTGAAGTTGATAAAGATATTATATATGTACAAAAGTTAAATTATGAAAGAAATAATAGTTTAATATCATATTGACAGAAGATAAAATGGTCATTCATTTTATGAGAAGCTATCTGACATAACCAATGACAATTTACTTTCAAATCATTTTAATAGTGAGTGGAGTTTTATATATCAAGTTATAGTTCAATAATTAGATGTTTCTATTACCTCAAGTAAGTGTCTCAAATATATGTCACTTCATAAGCAGTTTTGTCTCATAGTAAAGAAGTGTATGTCTTTAATTTATGCATTTATAAGATTTTATTGATTTTATATTTTGAATACCATCAAATAGTAGCTTTACTATTTTATCAGCAATTTCCCAGTGACTGTTATTAACTAGATTTGATTTTTATAATTATGAATGTTTTGATACATAGATCCCTCCTTATGAGTGCTGATGTTTATAAGGAGTTGATTCTCAGCATAGGAATCACCGAGTTGGAAACATGATTTTAACTGTTAAGTATGTTATTGGAGAACTGTGCACAAAGGGGAAGAACTCACGCTGCCTGTGATGGTGCAGCAATGTACCTTGATACTGTCATTCCCAGGGCAAGCTCTTTAATTCTTGACAATCAGAAAGTGAGGGATTAATATTATTATTTTAATTTATATTTCATGCATTATTTGGAAATTGGAATATTATTCAACTACTTATTGAAATATGATATAGTAGGTGGCCTGCCACACACCATCGCAGAGGCATTTCCTTTCCCTTCCTCTTGAACATAAACCTATAATGGGATCTTCCACCATGTGGTCTCCACACTTATCTACAGGAAGGATTTGTATCAGTTCCAGAGCCACCAGTCCAAAAGCTAATATTCTTATTTAATTGAAAGCTTCTAAGCAATCTTTGGTAGATTATTTCAATCCGATATACTCAGTGTCACTTACTCCTGTTGTTCTACGTGCTCCCTCCCTTCCTCCCCCCATTCTTCCTGCCCTTTCTTCCCTTCCTTTTCTTCTTTGTATTTTGTTTTTTCTTTCCTTTTCATCTGCTTATGTTTTTCTTTTGAATCTCATTTCTACAAACTTTGAGTCACTGAGATTAGATATCCATGTTCCAAACAATAGTTTCTTAATTTTTCCATTTTTCTGTAACTTAAAGAATATTCCTGTAACTGGAAACTTGCCATCTCTTATAATAAAGAGGAATAAGAGGTCTTTGAGAAACCAAATGAGAGTATGTTCAAACGCAAATGTAAAACCTATCTTATGAATATAGGCATGAAAGTATTCATTTCTGATCTTAACAATAGAATATAGCAAACGAGGCAGACTGCAAAGCAAAATCATCTCAAAAGAGGTAATTTAGACACTTTACAAGAAGCTTAGGTATGAAATTCTGGAAAAGTATCGCATGAAATATCAGTGAAGGTCTTACCCTGAGCAGTAAGGCAAGAGAAAGAAATAAAGGGCACTCAAATTAGAAAGAAATGAAATTACGCTTGTTTCCAGATGACATGATTTTCTATAATGGAAACTCTAGACTGTACCAAAAACTATTAGAACTGCTAAATGAATCTAGTAAGGTAGCAGAATACAAAATCAACATACAAAAATTGGTATAATATTTATATACTAATAAAAATTACTAAGAAAAAATCTGTGATCAAAATACCATGCCCAATACCTACACACACACACACCTGCATACCACTAGGAACAAATTTCATATAGGGAATATCTCTATATGAAAATTGCAAAATATTGAATAAAAAAATTAAAGAGAACACAAAAATTGAGATAAATTCTCCCCAAAATAGGAAATCTATAAGTTGAAATAAACACTATAGTTAAACTATCCATTCTGCCTAAAGCAATTTATAGATTCTATGTGATTCTTATGAACATATTAGTAGCACTCCTCATATAAATGGAAAAGGCCCCCCTACCATGTATAATGAACTGCTGCAGGACTATGAATAGCCAAAGAAATCTTTGCCAAAAGAATAAAGCTGGAGGCAATAAAATAATAGACTTCAAAATACACTGCAAAGCAATATTAAGCAAAGCAGCAATGATACAGGCAGAAAAACGACCACGCAGACCAATGGAACAGAATAAAGAGCTCAGAAATAAATCCAGGCACCTGCAGCCAACTGATTTTTTCACAAAGTCAGAAGGCACATGTATCAGAGAAAGCAAAGCCTCCTAAATAAATATTGCTGGAAGGTCTAAGCATGAAGAGCAAAAAATTAAACTAGACATCTGTCTTTAGTTATACAAATCAACTAATATGAATCAAAAAATTAGATGTTAAAGATAAAGGTATAAAACTTCTAGAAGAAAATAGGTAAAATATTTCAGGATATTGGTCTGGGCAAAGATCATTTGTATAGAACTCTAAAGCACCTACAACAAAAGCAAAATAATAGAAAAGTGGGACTAAAATAAGCAAACCATCTGCATACCACTGAGAAAAATCGACAGAGTGGAAAGATACACACATAGCCTGTGATTTTATTTAAATAGTCTTGCGCTGGGGATGTAGCTCAAGGGCTGGGGTATAGCTTAGTGGCACAAGTGCCTGCCTGGAAAGTGTAAGGTCCTGAGTTCAGTTCCCAGTACAAAAAGAAGTTCTAAAATAAGCCTTAGTAACTCAGAGGCACAAGGTGGATTATTTTCATAGCCTATCTCTGACTCTCTAGAAACAATTCTTTCATTAGTTAGCTTATTATGAAGTTCTTTGGTTGAGCGCATTTATCAAACTCTTAGATGAAAAATGAGAGGCACACCCGCACATCAAGCTTATCAGCTCTTTTCGTGAGATCTTGACTTGTGACTTACTAAAGACCACAGAAAGGGCTCCAAGGAGGAGAGTTTAATGTGTTGATTTCAGGAATATCCCTCTTCTGTGCTACCCCAGGACCTTACCTTTCTCTGTGTGTTTTTTCTGCTGGTCCAGGCATCATCTTCTCAAGGGAAGGGCACTGGCTCTGCTGGCCTTTGCACCATCTATGCCTGTTGCCAGGTAAATGGTTGGAATTCATTAAGTGACATAGAAGTAGACTCGTTGATGGATCAGGCATAAGACAGAAGGAAAAGAGACTGACAAAAACACTTGTAAACCCTTCAAAGGCAAAGTTTTTCTGGCTAAAGCTTCCAAAGTTTTCCTCAGTGGAAGAAATGCCATGATAAAGCAGACATTCATGAAACACTATTGAATGAATTCATGGAAGAGGAGATGAAAATGTGGGGATTACAGAAAGATAAACGTTTTCCACGTGTGGAAAATAAAGACGCTGTTGAGAGAAAGGGAACTGATTGCTAACGTGGTCCCATGGAAGAACTGATTAGATATGGAAAAACCATTATACAAAAGTGTAATCAGTTTATGTCTTGAAAACAAATACTGTGCTTGTTGTGTGACGTCTCTAATTCTCAACTGTTTCAGAATAATTTCAAGTTGCATATACTTCATACATCTGCATCACGTTCTCCTGACCACAGCTTTAAAATGAGATATTTGAGAAACAGTGTTCCTTAAATAATGAAAGTTTAATAAAGATATTGAGATTTTTGTCAAGTGACAAACTTCTCTTTTTTGTCAGAGTTAGCAAGGCTAGAAAAGGTAATAGGTGGGTAAAAGCCTAAAAAAGATGTCAAGGACCTGCAAGTCACAGTGCACTTTGCTCCCTGTAAAACCGCAATATGAATCTATAATACTGGGCATCTGAAAAAAGTGTTTCTGTCTTATATAATTTATCTATCACTTCTGTCTTGATCACTTCCTTCCTTAAAAGACAGAGAATATTGCTCAATTTTGTTCACAAGGAAAAACTTGTGCAGACAGTCTCGTGGTTCTATAACCTCTAAATCCTTCAGTGAGGAACCAACTCTACCTTTATTATCATTGGTAGCTAACCCAGATAGGAGGTGACTTAATCATTTATAAGGAAAAATGCACTTGACCTATATGTCTCATTCGGACAATTGTAAAGGTACCTGATAGGATAGAGCTATTGCTTTTTGTCAGCATTAAAAGAGGCTCTTTGCAAGTTTCAATTGTTACTGAAGTGGTTCTGTTGAAGGATTGAATATTGATTTAGCCTGAGGTAGTTACTATTCTGAGCATTGTTATATTAAAAGAGAATGCTTCCCCTGTCAGATTCAATAATTTTAATCAAAAATTTTATTCTTCCTAATCATGTGTGTGTATATACATATATTTGAAAACTGGAAGTTCTATCAAATACAATAGAAACAATTATATTCTGTGGAACTCCCACTAGTCAGAATAGAATAGCGTTAAGAGGCATGAAATATTAATGATAATGATATGAATTATATTTTTGAAAACACAAATCCCTTTACAGTGAGTTTTTAAAAGTTAATATGGATATATCAGAATATGTTACTCTTAAAATATTCTAGGGAATAGCTTTATATTTCTATATTATGAGGAGGCAAGGAGTAATGATTAAGTGGAAATATCTGGAAACAAAAATAATATGACTTCAATGATGATTTATATTGTATATTATCTAAATATAACATGTCAAAGCATTAATAAATAAGGAAAAAAGAAGTGAGATTTAAATGGCTAAAATTTTAGAAAGTGTTGCAGTCAGTCCCATATGGCCAATTGTCACTACTTCACAAAAATCTTGTTATTTGGAATTTACATCATATTTTCTTTCAGAAAGTTCTATATGTGCCAGAATCATTTACAAGACGGTACATTTAATCTGTAATGTATTGCACGAGTGAGCACTACGTCAGCCTGACTTTGGACCCTGGAAGCAGGAAGCACGTAAAAGTAAGCAGGACAGAAGGACACTAAAACAATAGACAGACAGCTTCTTCCGTTACTGCCACAGTGGGTAGCATGAGCCCAAGGTCACATTGTGAAGTCTGAGAGGTTATTTTGTAGATTTTTGTTCTGCTTTTATTTGGTATTTCTCAATAAACAGTATTTATTGAATAGCTCACAAGTTTCCTAGTAATTATTTTTGTGCAGGTACAAAGTCACAATATTCCTAAAATATAAGCATTGTTATTACAGACTTCTGAAACTGTTAGATGATTTAATTACTTTCTGTGATGTAGAAAATGATAGAAACTACAAAAAGGAAGATTGCCTGAATCCAGACTACACATTTTCTTCATTATAAATGTCTGTGTTTTTAGAATTTTACTCAGTCTTCACAAGCAGTATTCCCAGCTTTTAGTTCACTCTCATATTATGTTAGGAATCTAGCAACCTAATGCTTCGTATTCTAGTTAAGCCTGTTAGGCAGTGGTTAACTTGTCCATGACATGGACTGTAATTCTGCACGTCATATCTATATCAACACCTATATGTCTATATTTGCCTATGTACATAGATATGTAAAACAGTACATAGAACTATACTTTAATAAAAATAAATCCAAAATACGTAGGATGATATGACCATAATAGCAAAATCATTAAAGCTGTGCTGTGCCCTGGGAGATGTATGTGACCAAGAGAAGTTGAGGATTTAGATAAGTCATAACTGTCTGCATTTTATTCACTGAGTCAACATTTCTAGGAATCTTAGTTTATATTTCATTTCTTTGAAAATTCAAAGTAATAGTCAGAGTGTGGGTGCAGGTACACACATGCATGTGATGTGTCCCAGTCCCAAGATTAATTCAAGATAAAGAGAGAGAAGGCTAAGGCAATTGCCTACAGGAGGCAATTTTAGTGAGATCCTGCTTTCCTAATGCATGATTTACTGGTTATGTGTCTCATAAAATTCACAGAAGGAACCTTGTCCATTGAGGAGAAAAAACTCATTATAAAAGTCAAAGCATGAGGCCATCTTTCTGAAAGCTACCCTGGCTAGAGCTACATTGAAAAAAGGCCTGAGATAGTGTCCCTTGGCTTGTTTCAAACAATAAATGTGGAAGCCTGTCACTGTGGTCGATGGTTTCTGTGACTCAGAAACTTATTAGCACATTTTATTCATGCACCATCAAAGGGCACCAGGTACCAGGTAAGAGCCTGGGGCACCGTCAGCTGTGCTTATGCTTCCAGTTGAAAAGCAGTTTCTTGCCCAGAAAATTCCACAGGGAACTTAAAACATCACATCATTTCTGACGCACAGCTTTATTTGTTTGTTTCCAGTGTATTCTGCTAATAACTCCTTCTCTCCTCACTGTATTCAGTGGTACCTTTGCTATCCAATGTGAAAAAGAAAAAAAAATTTCAAAAATAAAGAAACCATCAGTTTAATTCCATCTCTGTCACCGTTATGTGGAATCAGGTGTTAGACAGCTTCCCTCAGTTTTCTACACTTGACAGGATTATGAAACAGTTCACTTCTTGGAATAAAACAGAAGTGAGATTCAGTCATGAGTCACAGCAGAAAGGTAGTGAATAATATAGCCTTCCAGGAAAGGCTGGTTCATTGGCAGAAGTCAGCCCACCCAGCCTGCCCCGCTATCGTCTGTCACCACCACCATTAAATATTTCCCAGCTAGTCTCTCTCCTACTGTGATGTCATCAGCCATCTTGTGACTGCGTCTCTGCGTTAAAGTCTTGCAAGGAGAATTATTGTCCATCTGTGAGCAGGTGAGTAACTCAATGAAATGTCCAAGGCCTCTTCGATGCTGTCCTTCACAAATTAGCCTAATACTCTATATAGTTTATTTCATTGTGCTAGCTTTTCCTTAATGTCAGAAATTCAAAAGCAAATTAAGTACAAGATAAAATTTAGACTTACTACAATTCTGGACTCTAAAGCCTTAAGTCACTAACTGAAAATCTTATCTGAAGTGTTTCTGCCATTTATATATCAATAAGCATGTAACATTTAACATCTTGATTTTCAATCTAAAAATATATTAACTCATAAACTTATTCTTCTGAATGACTTTTTATTTCATTATGTTTATTTAGCATAAATTTTGATCTTTGGAAATATCAACAAAATTTTGCACTTTCTTTTCTTTTCTTTCTTTTCTGAGACAGGGTCTCCCTATGTAGTGCAGGGTGACCTTGAATTCATGGCTAGCCTCCTGCCTCAGCCTCCTTTATGTTTTCTACAGACATGTATTGGTCAGATTTCCTGCTGCTGAGAAAGAGGACTGTACACCCATAGTTTAAAAGAGGAAAAACTTGTTTAGCTCACACTTTCAGAGGTGCTGTCTGTCATGGGCTGAATCCAAGGAAGAAATGTCATGAAGAAGGGGGAAGCAGAAGAGAGCTGCTTAACCTATGGCATCCAGGAAGCACAGTGCAGAACAGCAGCCAGAAGCAAAGGGACCACGAAGCAGGTAAAATCACTTCTCCCTGCCTTGCTTCCTCCATCTAGTCCTCACTTCCAAAATCTCCATTCAGTCATGAAGAGTTGGTTGTTAACACCTTGATGGCCTTGGTGTCCTTATAATCTAGTCAGCCCTCTAGGAGTCTCCTAAACCAGTCAAGGTGACAGCAGAGCTCAACCAGCATGGACCTTTCAGTATGACCATACCACAAGGACTTACATACACATCCATACGGGCAAACATGTCTACAAGACAAACATCTGGATCAAAATTTACATTTTTATTCTTTCTGAGTTGTGACTTCAACATGATTTTAATTTGATAAATTGACTGACATTTTGTTGAAAACTATAGTCAGAGTAAAGATGAAGAAAAATCATTTCATGGCAGCAATTATAATTTCAAAATAATTTCATTTAAATTATTCCTTTGCAATTCAGTGGTGGAATTATTTGGGGTAAAATATTTGAAGGCTCTCACATTAAGTATATGCTGGTAATAATGCCTACCTGGTTGATTCTCTTAAGTATTTAACAAGATGATATCTGTGAAAAATGTTTAGAACCTTGTCCAATACATAGTAATTCTTTAGTATATATTAACAATCACCACCACCACCACCACCATTATCCAGTGTTGCTCTCTAATAGACTGTCTTGCTAATCATTTCAAAAGCCTTTTTTGGTTTCTGAACATCCCTTTGCAATATCAAGTAACAGTTTTGATTCAGTGCCTGGAGTTTGAGCAGGTTTTATACTAAGTTGTACATCCATGGTATGTGAATCATGGGAGCATATGGCCCTTAATTAGACTTGATCATGATAAAGTATGAGCGTTTAAGAGGTCAGTCCACAACCCTCAAGAGAGTATACTATTTCATAAACACAGGGAGAGCTTAACTCCCTGAGACATGCAGTGAGTTGAAGCTCTGTATAGTCAGCACATCACTATTGACAGTAGTTAACATGCTGGCACCGCAGCCAAACTGCACTTGTAGAATTGCCACGAAGACTCTGTCTCTGACAACAAAGTGAAATATTGATACAGTAATTAGTTTTCTGCACCATATGTTCTGATTTTTGCATATAGTTATTATGCAGCATGGATTCCTGGGCAGATGATTAGGAGAGCAAGAATAACAGCAAGATGGAGTATTCTGGCTAGAATGAACCCCAACCTTTTTCAAAATGAATCAGAGAGGCAGGTTAATTTCTTACAGCAGTGGTCATCCTTGAGGTAGTACATGGGTTTTCAGAGAATGTATGGACATAAGAGAGGAGAAGCGAGTGAAACAACTTTTTCTGTTCCTGATGCTTTCTCTCTTGTCCATGTTTATTCTCAGCTTAGTAGATAGTTGTTTCAATGAATACTACTTTGTGGCCAGGGACTGTTTTCTCAGTATCAGCAGTGAGGTCAAAGGAGGGCCACACCACTCTGCCATCTATTTTGTAGCAGTGATTTTTGTCTTTGTAAATGATTGATAGATAACTTTGAAATTGGGCTGGGGATATAGCTCAGGGGAATAAGTGCCTGCCTAGCAAGCGCAGGGTCCTGAGTTCAATCCTCAGTACTGCCAAAAAAAAAAAGATAACTTTGAAATAGATTTTAAAATACATTAATTACTAGAGTTGCTGCTTCTTAAATGTCCTTTACTTTAGAGCTCTTGAATGACCCATGGGAAGTCAGAAGCTAAAACATTCCCTTCTCTAGCATAGATTCTACAACTTCACTCCAAAGAAATAGCAAGGAAATTGAACAAAGCAAGTAGCAATTCTGCATAAGAAGGAAAATGACAGTTAATGAAAGGAGAGAAAGATGATGAAAGATAAGGTAGATGATAGGTAGATAGATATAGTATAACATGCTACTTGTAATATATACTACATGCTATATATATAATTGTATATATACATATATATAATATAATATATATTTTTCCCTCAAGCACATGGCACATTAAAACAAGTTGGGTAAGTAGTAGGGAGTCATTTGCAATATGATAACATCATCCTGAAAACCAGATGCCAGATTATCCTCTCAGCAGGTAGACTCTTTTCTCTTTTCCTTCCAAAGAAATGTTGAGTGATAACGAGACATCTTATCTCACAACTGCACTACCACTGCTGTTCTTTTGTGGAAGGAAAACTTACAGAAGCAGCTTCCCTCTTACGGCAGAGGTCCCATAGAAAACATTGATCTTAAGTATATAAAAATGTATGTGGGTTACTATGAATTCTAAAAAGTTTTAGACTCTAAAATATTGATGCCATATTATTATTAAAGGCATTCAAACTCTCTTAATGAAAGGAAAAACAGAGATACAGGTTGAGAAGCCAAGCTGTGGAGAGAAAGAAGTAGTGACCACATCACAGGTACCGTCAGTCCTGGCGGCACATGTGGGAAGTCAGTGCCTCTGTCTTGTGATGCCTCATGCCAGAGAGAGGGCTGGTACTGTCTGCCCTGCTTCTCTAAAGACATAGGTCTGTGCTGCCCTAAGACACCTGATGCCACCAGCAAGACTCAGAGTGCGCTGCTCAGGAGCAACCACTTTCTGTGTCAGTTGGAGATATTTGGGCTTAAAGAAAATAAAAGATTATGACATAGAATAAATTCCTTTGTCTAGATTAGGTGGAGAGTTTGAACTTCTTTCTACCAATTTTGTCTTCTTTCCCTTGGGTCTGGTTTTTAGTTTTTAGTCATAATTTCTACCAAAAATGTATCTAATGAAATGTGCACGTGTTAGCTTTTAAATGCTACATATCCAATTAGTACAAAATAGTGTCTTGAAGCAAGGCACATTTATCATGCACCAGTTTCTGTAGGCCAGTAATCTAGGCGTGGCCTACATGTATTCTCCCTAGGTTGAATCCAGGTGTTGACCAAGGGTATGATTTGATTAAAGACTCTCCTATGTAAGGATTCCCCTCCAAGCTCCCTCAGGTTGTTTGAAGAAATTATTTCCATGTAGTTGTAATGTTAGTGGCAACCTCCTTCTTGGAAGGAAGCCAGAAAGAGACAATGAGTCTGTTCATCATGGTGAATCCATGACATAATTTAGTCAGGGTGTGACATCTCATTATCTTTATCTGAGTCTGGTGATTCAGGGTGAGCCATAAGTTCGACCCCACTCCAGAACTGAGAATTACATGAGTCTGTATAGTATTATCAGCCATCATATGGAACTTATGAAAGTCTGATGCAATAGGAATTATCCTTCTAGGATAGTGATGTAGAGCAAAGTGCTTTACGCGTGAAGAAATGGCAACGTTCAGAATTATAAACAGAATATGGGCAGTGGTGACAAAGATGATGTCACCATTTACTCTGAAGCTCGAAGCATTAATAATGCCTGCTCTGTTGTACAACCTAGAAGCACACCTGAAGAAGCACAGTGATTAGAAATGGGCAACTATTTTGTTATGGAAGCAGTATTTGGGACTCTTCCAATACCATGTGTTGATGCTCCGTGCTCCAACGTGACAACATATGAGGGTGAGCTCTGCAGAGATGTTTGGCGTGAGCTCAGGCCCCATATAGAATTAATATCTGTATGTGAAGTGGGAGAGAGAGCACGCTGGTTTTGTTCTCAGCTGGGTAAAGAAGGAGCCAGACAGAGGCCGGAAAGAAGGTCAGCTCCAGACATCAAATCCGCGGACATTTGATCTTGCACCTCCAGCCTTTAAAGCTCTGAGAAACATATGTCTGTTGTTTAAGCCACCCAGCGTATAGCACTGTTTTTGGAGTGTGTAAGCACACAACCTATGTTTTGGGGGATATCTGTGTGGGAGACTGCTGAGAGACCTGCGGTCGGCATCCATCTTAAAATATATCAGCCATCTTGAAAGTCTTCCTGAGTTAAGTTTCAGTTTCTATCCTGAGTTAGGTTTCTATTTTCTCTGAGCTAAGTTTCTGTTTCCTTTAAATCATATAATGTAACCACATGCTATCGCCTGATGCCTGGACCTCCCTCGCGTGATATCTGGACCTCCCTCCGTTGCCTAGTTACCCGCTGATGTCAATCCCCACTCCGGCACTGTATATAAACCCGAGCTTTCTGCTCAATAAACGAGACTTGATCAGAATCCTGTCTTGTCTCCATTTCTTGTGTCTCTTGTCCCTTTCTCATCCCCGCTCCCCCTCTAGAGTCTCCGTTGACTACCCGCGGGTCGGGTCATATCAGGAATCAACTTCATGCTTGCCAACCGGGTGCTACATCACTGAGCTAAACCTCCAGCTCCTGTTTCTTCTTTTGTATTATCAAGTTTGAGTTAAAATGTCTTCACCGTTTGTTTATAAATTGCAGAAGTAAACTTAGCTAGCATTTGCTATGCACATTAAATTTCAAGAAATTGTGGAATCATTTTCCTTAAAAGTTTAATTTTAAATCAGTATAAATTCACTTCATATAACAACTGATGTTCAATGCATTTTCTCTTCACACATCAAAAAGTGAAGTGAATGAGGAAGTTTAATTTCACTTCAGAAAGGGAAATTGAAGGCACATGTGTGCTGCATGTGAAAATATCTCATCTGCATAGTCATGTCAGATGCAGATTTAAATGACAGAAAAAGAGATAAACAGAATATGAGTAATTGGAATCACAGGAAGAAGAATGAGGGCCCAGGAGACTTCTTAATAGGATTTACAGAGAATCTCAGACAAGCACAGATACAAATATCTCAGAAAAAGCATCCATTTTCAGGACATACAACTCAAATGGAGTCAATAATTATTTACAGAATCAACTAGCTTTAAGAGATAGATTATGTATGAAAATGTAATGTAGTAAGCGATTTATATTACCACAGAGTAGGCTTGAATTTATGTATACACTGGTTTATTTATTTTTCCGTGTTTATGGTAAATAAATGTCCAGTGAATTCAAGCTGTGGAAAGGGATTAGAAAAATGGACAGACACAATTGCCGTCAGGTTTACAGTAACACGGTGCTAAGGTCTGTTAAGACATTTTAAAACGTGTTTGTTTTACAGTCACTCGGATGACTGAAAGTAAAGCCATCCACACCAGACACGGAGAGTGAGCACTTTTGGCTACTTTTGTGCCTAGACAATATTCGGCCTCTTTGATTACTTCCAAACCTCACCTGGATATCTTAGTAAGCATGTACTGTCAGTCGTTCCCTTGGAAAATTACCTGTACAGAAACGTATATGATTTCGGGTAGCATGAAGACTGTTAGTAGAACTCTGGGAGCACAAGGACAGTTTCAGAGAATACCAAAAATGTGTCTGGCGGTTTCACCATAGCAGGTACCCACAGGCCTCTCTCTCTCTCTCTCTCTTTTTGGAGAGCTATTTTTCCCTTTTACTACATATAGTATAAATGTGTAAGCTTGTGTAAGAAACACATCTACTCATTACGTCTTGAAGAGGGGGTATAATTTTTTTTCACCAGAGAAAAGAATTACCTGTATATAACAGAAGGAGATTTCTCAGCAGATTTCTGACAGTATCCTCGGCAGAAATTTAGAAGGAACTTGGGGCTGCTTTCAATGGTTAGTTCTAGAACTTACTAAATATAAGGGACTTCCTGAATCTATAGTTCTTAGTCTTTCTAGGGCAAAGTCTTTTGAAGTGTTGAGTAAAATATGTAAGTTTAGCCAACAGCCACGTCATATTTGATAAAGAGTAAATATAACTGTTTGTTTGTTTTTGTGGTACTGGGGATCCAACTCAGGACCCTGTGCTTGCTAGGCAAGCGCTTATTCCACTGAGCTATATCCCCAGCTGAGTAAATATAACTGTAAGATTCCGTAAAATCTTAAAACACACCAAAGTTGAAGTTAAAAATTTCTGTTTCAGCTATAAGATACCCCAGAACTCAGCAATGGTATAGTTCTCTGACGTGATCATTGGTATAAAAGAAGGCTTTCCTATGAAAATGATACAATCTGAAACAAGTGGGAAAAAAGCAAAGACCCAAACCTTTGATATTAATAATAGTTTGGCCCTCAGCTTATAATAATTTTGAAACCAGAGAGATACAGATACTGTCACCTTACAGAGAAAATTCCCAAGATATGATCTGACATGAAAACCCAGACAATGTGTAGGTAGGAAAACATAATGCCAGTGAAATGCTGAAACTAAATAGTATTATAATAGCAAAAGTACCTCTGCAGTATAAATCCAGGTAAATGAGTTTTTAGAAGTCTAAAGGTAGTTTTTCATTAAATAATATTGCAAATAACAAATATGGAAAGTAATAAACCATATGCTCAACATAGAAATTCTTGTAACTATTAGTGTTCTTAGCTAGAATCTTAAGAGTTCACTTCAAATTTAGAAAAAAAAATAGTGACATTTTTCAATAAGAACGAAAATGATTATAGTCCCAAATGTTTTAACACCTCATGGAACAAAGTATATAAAGTGTACAAATTAGAATATGAATGACAAACAATATAGTAAAAGTAACACAGATTAAAAAATCTATTGAACATATTTATACTACTGATGGCACACACACACACACACACACACACACACACACACACACATGCACACACACACACACACACACACCTCTTTTTCTCTGACCCTAACTGGCATACTTCATAATGGTCATTATAATGTATAACTGATAGTTTTCTCAATCAATTGAATTTGATCTGGTGGTTTGTCTTAATCAGGTACATATTCTCTGACACAGTTAAATAAATTTGTGTTAATTTCTAAGTAAGAATCATCTCTCTATATAAAACTCAAAGCAAAATAAATTGATTCCTTTAATTTCCATGAACATTTTTGCAGGAATGGAGTCTCTAGGTGACAAATGACATCTACTGATGCCCAAGCCATTTTTTAAATTCTCCATCATTATTCCTCATGACTGCCAGACAGCTGTCACAGCTGTGGTAAATGTGAAAGGACATCTTAATACTTTCAGACACTGAGTTTATGGTGAATCACACACAACCAAGATCACTGTAAGAAATAAAAATAGAGGAAACAGAAAATTGCAATCCTTTCAAAAACCAGGCAACTTAAAAGCCCATTATTGCATTAAATTGTTCAAATCCCCCCAAGACTGGGTACTCCTTTTATTGTCTTTCTAAACCATTATTATCGTATTTTAAAAATATGATGACCATTAAAGAAAACTGATTTCATTATCTATTTTAACTTACTGGATATAGAAACACCAATTAAAAATGTTAAAATGCTTTTACCAATATTGCATTTTATACATAAAAACTCTTTCTCCAATATGGGTGTGACAGTCAGGGACATTAAATTTCTGCAGTACTGAGTGCTCTAGAATGTAATCAGCTGGACTGTAACTGTATATCATTAGACTGATCTTATCTCTGACTACCAAGTCTCAATACTTCCCGCCTCCTAGTGCTGTTATGGTGGACTCTGTTGGTTGCTGTCCTTTGTCTTTCTTACTGATAGAATCTCAGCTTTGCATTCAATGGCATTTTTCTATATAAAATACTGCTTTCACCTACACTTGGTCTTATGGTATGTATGGCTACTAAGATGTCACCAGAAATTACTAGAACAGGTTGGTTTATGTCCTATGGTGAGGCCTAAACCTGAAACCAAGTGTCCTTACAGTTCCTATGGTACCACCTGTAACTTCTGTTTTTTTCAGAATCCATTTCTCTACCTCCGTGTTTCTTCCTCAATCCAGGCTGTTTCAGTTGATCTCTAATTGAATATCATGGAAGAACTTGAAATATGAAGTAAATCTTTTATTCTGTAATGACTCTTTCTGACTCAAGTGTGTGGATGGATGTCACTTAATTCTGCCATGGGGAGCCTCACCCAGAGCTGTCAGGTGGCCAAAATCACTCCATTTCTTACTACTATATTGCTGTAAAAACACTTTATATAAACAATAGGTTACAATTCTACTCCTTATTATTCTATTTCCAAGTAAACTTATTATTCTCATATGTTCTATGCATTTTGGAAAATAATATTTCCTTCATGTTTCAAATAGTCTATCTGAGAATATATTTTCCCTTGTAGTCATATGAATTTAGAGCTACATTAGAATATCCGTCTATGTACTTTAATCACTTAGATTGGTATATATATAAAAGTACCAGTGTAAATATTTTATTAAAAATACATATTGCTAATAAGAGGCCTTAAATTAAATTTCCCCTAGTAATATAGACCTGTAATATTAGAAATAAGCTTATCAGTGTTTATTTAATTACTGAGCAAAAGAACTTTCATACAAGGAAAAATGATTGTTCTCATATCTGTGATGTGCCACACAGGAATATGATTTGTAGCTTATTCCATAGAATCATGAATTTATTCTAAAAAGTACACCGAGCTATTATTCTTCCCAAAATGTGTATGTTTAATGTGAAGCCTTTTATGAACCTTATTTTTCCCAAAGTGAGCACCAATTTTACAGATTTTCACACTTCACAAAAGTCATGATTTTCATGTAAAATAGATAGTACTTTAAAAACCAAAGAGAATTTTAGATTTAAAGTTATTTGCGAAATGTGAAAATCTAAGAAAAATTGAGAAGCTTTAAAACTATAAACGTATATCACTTCTTAATGAACAAGTTACTATATCTTTTCTAAATAAATGAAAGCCTTTACCACAAGGACACCTTACTTAAGGAAAAAGTTTATACTGATTTTTGGAATGTTTTGTCTAGTTCTCTATTTCAGTGATTCCTGTGTGTGTGGATATTTGTAGTAATGATAATTAAACGTGTTACATCACTTCAGATATAAATACATAAAGCTGTAGAAAATAGGGTGGTACCTCACTTTATGAAGTTAATTTGTTTTAAGATTTTGGGGAAGAGGGCTGTGCTTTGTTTTGCATGGAGAAGAGAGCTATGGTTGTGTTTGTCACCAGTGAAGAGTCTGATAAGTGAAGCGAAATCTTGCAGAATGCTTTTGTTTGCAAAGGAAATTGTTTGCAAACAGAGGCGTTCATGAACCGTGGTATTACCATAATTGAATATAGTGTTCATTTAAACTCTTCTATGTTACTGAACAACTTGAAATTAAGTATGTCAATCTAGATAAAGGCAATGTTTCCTTGTGACATTTTTCTATTTAAAAATAAAGGCTAAAATAAAAGTTAATTACAAGTGGACTTCTTCTGTAAACTTCCACTCATTTTTTATGTCAGAAAATAGAATCTCAAAGGCACGATTTAATTTATATTGCAGTAGAATGAAAGACTTGGAACTATACTGTGCATGAGGCTTCCATGGGCTCAAAACTCTTGCATCTTCCCTCATTCATCCTCATTTTGATATATTCATGCCTAAATACCACATAAACTAGTGTTTTAAAGAAAGAGATGGATAACCTTTAACGGGTCTATCCTTTTTCAAATTCATGTGGTATGCAGCAATGCTTTCAACTGTACTGGGAAGTGCACACTGAATCATATTATTTTCATATTTATTTTTGAATACTTTTATAGCCGTTGAAGGTTAGGTAACTTCTAAGATAGAAAAGAGACGATAAAAATTCTATTCTTTCTGTAGTCAGTGACATACTTTCTCCTTGCATTATGTGACTGAAGCTTGATGATGAAAACAGTGAAAATTAGGCATATTCCCATATGTGCTGCAATTTCAGTTGAATGAATTAACACCTAAAAATAGCAGGTCAATGGTTATGATATTAAAATACATATTCACTTCTCTTAAATGAAATCTCAGCAAAATAGTTTCACTGCATAGGACAGAAAATACATGAATCTGTGAGGATGTCACATTATGTATGAAGGTTACTGGTAAGAGGCAGACAATTGACTTACTTCTGAATTTAACAAAGTATGTGTGCCATGTAACCAAGACAGAAAAATAGACATGGAATTGACTCTGCCCTCAAACAGTCCACCCAGAAGTAGTGGGATTATCACAGAAGAAAATAATTATTGTTGAAAATGAGCTTTTCACAAGTTTTGGGGAAAGTTTAGAGACAAAGTAAGTGATCATTTTTTCATAATAATATTCCTTAGCACTTAAAGAATGGGGAAACAGAAAGCAACAAATGTGGATAAGCGAGTATATTACCTACTGAGTGTCCAGTTACTCAATCAATCATCATTATAACTTGAAATGTGTTCATTGTTTTTCACTTCATCTCCTTACTGGAGGTTCTCTTCCTGTTCAAGTTATATATAAAGGCCCCAGAGTAGCCATATGTTTTTTCAAACATTCACAGAACATGGTTCTATTAAAGTTAAAGGACACAAATTTATATCATGAAGATTAATTAAAAGAATAAAGAAAGATAATAAGAATTTGTAGATTTTGAATTATAAGTACCACTAGGAATAATTTAAATCAAAACAAATTAGATATAAAATATAATACTAAATGTTAACAAGTGAAATATAATTTATGTAGGTTCATATAAATAAATTAATGAATGACCACACTATATTCTTAAAGATCTTGATTAAAATATAACAAAGAAAGAAATCTAAAATATTGATGATAATTATAGTAGATTAATAAATTTAATAACTTTTAACATGCAGAAAATATCATCATGTAGTAAGCAACTTCACTTACTTTTCTATCATGTATATTTATATGGGAAACATTATAATATTTTTTCTTTAAATAAGATAAATGGAGATAAAGAAAGATAAGGTCCATTGCTTAAGATTATAAAAATTAATGCCACAAGAGTTGTGTCACAATGTTTCAAAATTCTAATGATTCAAAATTCAGTTTATTCATTATTAAATAAAGTATTGCTGCAAAAGAGTGGGTAGTATGTCCAGCACCACAGGGAAAAGTTTCTGAGGAAGACTGTCTGTAGTTTATTGAGAGGAACAGTCAATGCATAAAATTTTCTTTTTTCTTCTTGACCAATCTTGCACACTTGAATTTGGTAATTGATCTGAAAACAATGTACAGTATAAGAACGATTGTTGAACTCCTACCATTTTGTATGGTGAAGCTCTGCATCATTACCAATATTTCTTAAATTATTTTATTGTCTGTATTTGCTACTGTCTTTGATTGTTTAATCAATCTTTCATTCTTATGTCTAATGAACATCAAAATAAGTGATTCTCAAAATCAAATGTTGAGTAGGTAAAGAAAGCAATTTATTGTTTCCAAAGTTTCTATCCTATTATAAATTTTTATGATTGAACAGCAGCCTGTCCTCAAATGTAGACATAAAACTTCTCAAGTTCTTTGAGAAATTAGTGATGGGTGACTTAAAATAAGATACCCTTGTATAAGTTTGCACATGTGTGTATATATGTGTATACATAAGTACCCCACACACATATATAAATGCATATAAACTGTGCATTCTTTGAAAAGTGTTTTATTAGCTCGAGATGTGGCTTATTGGTAGAGAATGTAAATATGCTTAAGGCCCTTAATTAATTCTCTAGAAAAATCAGAGAAAATGAAAATTTAGTTTAAAAGTAATCATTTTTCTCATGCTTCAGATCAAGAACAATACAACAAAGAAGCACTGACTTGGGGTCCAGAAGACACAGGAGAGATATATTTCCACATATTCAGCCTGATGAACCCAAATGTAGTCTGTGGAACTAATGAAAGAGGCACTAGGAAGGACTGACTGGCATCAGGGCAAAACCATCCAGTGCCAGGTCCCAAAACAGGAGAAAGAACAGATGATTGGATGGCTTCCATTCCCGACACAGCAGTAGACATAGCATGGGAGCTGGAATTCAAGTAAAAGCGTATGGTCCCAATCACCTCCTGCCTGACACCAAAGGAGAGCCGCAGTCCCCTGCAGTGGAGAGCACCAGCTAAACACCAGGGGCCAGGGAAGGCATCTAGCCTCACTTCTGAGAACTTGCCTTTCCCACCCTGAGACCCTGCAGCAGACAAATTCAAGAACATTTAGTAGCCTGGAAATCATATTTGTCCTCTTCCCTGCTCACATCCAGGTGGACAGAAGATATAAATCTAATACCTGAATGAAGGATTGTTTAGAGTATATCTGTTAAAGGTTTGTTTTAGATATATTTAACATTAAAATTAATAGATCTTTGATGTTCCATCCTCCTGAGCTCTGCACATTATATTTACTTTTTGGTGTAAAGACAAAAGAATGGAAACATATCAACAACCAAAGAGACATAAGCCAGAATAACACAAAAACAATAAAGGAAATACAAAATTATAGAGAAGATTGTAGGGAATTAACAATGATTGCTATATTACATAATGTTATCTTCTCATTTGTTACTCAATTACACAAATGAAGGCATGTACGATTAATCAAACAATTTTCTCATCCCTCATCTCCATTGCTCTCCCTCCCAACCAGTTGTCTTCCCTCTGATAATAACTACTTTTTGGTTTTATTCTTTCCCTCGGCTCTCTCATTGGGAAGACATGTGGCTGCTTCAAATTATGCTACAACAAACATGGGTGCACACAAATTACTATGGCCCTAGGTGGACAATCACTCAACCTCAATGACCATACATAGACAGGGGCCCAGGCACACTATGGTCAGCACCAACTGACAAGCCCTTGAGGCCCTCGAGAGTCCGGGTGGGTCCACGGGGGTCTCCTCCGTGTACCAGCATGCTCTGTCTCAATGCCACACACCGCGGGGTCTGGTCGATTCCATGGGGTTGCCCCCACAGACCGCAGGGCTGCGTCACGGCACCATGAGCCTGGTGGCCCAGGCCAAGTAAAAATGATTTTTGGCAGAAGGGTGTAAATCTTTTTTTGCGGGGGCGTAGCAGGAATTCAACTCAGGACCTTGTGCTTGCCAGGCAAGTGTTTGTGCCACTGAGCTATTGCCCTGGCCAGCTCTTCACACTCTAAATATGATCTAATATATACTACACACAGAAAATCACACTTAAAAAGAACAGTGTTATAATATTTATTTTGAAATGATAGAAATACAATTTTTCACTGCATACTAAGTAGATGGTAGGTGATAGATATAGATAGCTAGATAGATAGAGAGCTAACAGGAGACAGGGGAAGAGAAAGACAGCTCTGCACTGAAGGGAAAACACAGACACATATGTGAACACAACGATGGGCTCTATATTTGGAATTATGTAAATGTAACATTTCTATAGATAAGCAGCTGAAGAAAGATTGTTACATACCAGAAATGATTAAGGACGATGTGAGAAGGAATTTTTGCAATGTCAAACTGTCTTTATAGTAAAGAAAACAGTGAATAGTGTGGTAAAGAGGGAATCTTAATATCTGATTGGAACTCATTTCAGGGTATTTCTGAATAATGTAACCCAACGGACTACACACTATTAAGTGCAAAATCACCCATAAGGTTATATTGCTAAGTGTGAGAAGGTGACTCATTATAAAACTATGTGAGCTAAATGAGTAACTGTCTGAGTTAAATAATTAATAATTAGATATTTTTGCCTTCAAACCTAAGCAGATGTCTTCTATGGTAGATAAGTATCATAATTTAGCTTGGTTTTTACATTTTTTATTGTTAGGAGTATATTTGTAGTAATTCTTCTATCTAATATTTAGATTTCAAATACCTAATTTTATCATTTGATAAATATAACCATATTAGCTATGATTTTCATTTGTTGTACTTATTCTTTATAATTTTTACTTGCTACCTCTTCTTTCTGGCTTCTGTGATTTTAAATCAGCATTTTTATGACTCAAATTTTCTTTCAAATTATATCAATTATATTTCCTTAAAAAATTCTAAAAATGAACTAAGGAACAATAGATATATGCAATAGAGGATAGCCCATAATTTGTGAAAATTATTTACTTCATGCCATTATTTCCTTTAATGTAACAACATAAAGCATTTAACTCAGAGGAAAACAATGAATTTTTCTTTTATTTGAGAGAGAGGATAAATCCTTACATGGTCTGTATTCTGAGTATGAAGAATAATATCTTGATGATACTATGAGGAAGTGAAGTTATTCCTTTCTTTCAGGTACTACAAGATGGACACAGGACTTGAGACATGGCAGTCAAGCACCCTACTCCTGATCAATATCGAGGCCTCACCCTTATTCGGGTATTCATTTTTATCTCAAGACAGAATCTCACTAAATTGCTCAAACTGGCCTCAAATCGAAGATTGTTTTGCCACAGTCTCCTGAGTAGCTGGAATTAGAGTCCTGCGCAACCACATCTGAATTATACATGAACATGTTTTAGTCTCCTTCCACTCTAGAAGAAAGTGAAGCTCAACATTTTTAGGTAAAACAACCATCAAAATAGACAAAATCTCTGGTAGCAATAGGACTATAACTGGATCTTTCAGGGCAAATTCCCTAACACTTTCAGGGTGGTTTTGCAGTGTGTAATGTTTACATTCCTTCCACAGACTTGGTACAAGTACAGAACGTGACTTGGATCCTTTGATATAGTCCCTGTTACTGCCCTTTGCAAACCCCTATTCCATATACTGATCCCCTTCTTCTTTGAAAACATCTATCTTTCTACTTCCCATTATCCAGCTTTCATATTATTCTTTATTTATATTTGTGATTCTCGTATAAAAGAAACTATGTGACAGTTAAATTTATGTGCCTCATTTATTTCACTTAACGTAATACTTCTAGATACTTCCATTTTCCAACGGAAGACTCGTTTGTTTCCTTATGGCAGAGTAATATTCCACTGTGTTCAATTCCTACATTTGGTTTAATCAGTCATGTGTTGATGGACGTATAGGCTGTTATTATTTTTCAAGATAATTCTAACTCACATTTGCATATAATTTCAGAAGAATTAACAGTATGCTCTTTTTTTCCCAAGAATACCTAGGGAACATAGAACCTCAAATAAGAAGATAGCAACGGGGAAATACCTAACCAATGCCCCCTTAAGGTCTCCCGATGCTTGTGAGAGAAAATCTTAGAATATTAATTTCAATTATTTTTAGTATGTCTCAAATGGTTTTATATAAATCAATAGGTAAACATAGAATATTACAGGGGGAAATTTTCTATAATATTAAAACTGGACAAGATATTGATTGGACTGACACCCCACAGGGATGGCACACTGAAAGGTAAAGAGAACTTCCAAGTATAATTAAAGAGAAGGGCAGTAAAAAATGAATAGACTCCCTTCTTGTAATATATTACTACTATTGTGACAGGAAAATATGTTTTATGAAATTCCTTAACTGAAGATAATTTCAGATATATTGAAAGGGCTTAAAAATACCACCTCATGCTATAGTTCAGGGCTTTAAGTAGGAATATGTTTGTAAGCTGTCAAGAGTAGCTACCATAAATTAGGGCTGATTAAAAAGTAAAAAATGAAAGAAGTGTATAACCCTAAACAGAGCTGCACATTGCTGCTGTCCCCAAGTGTGTACTGAGTGAAATACATGAAAAGAACACAGGATCAGAAAATAGCAAAATGGTAATTAGTGTGGATTTACACACACACACACACACACACACACACACACACACACACACAACACCTGCTGAGAGGCTCTAATAGAGGGGAAGAGGAGACAGCATCACTAGAAGTAAAATCACCAACAATAACTGATCAGGTTTTGGATAAAAGTTTTAAAAGACTTTTGAATTTATACAAAGACACACATATATACGTATATAGCAAAGTTTTTGTCTTTTTGAGGCAGGGTTTCACTACGCAATTCAGGCTGGCCTCAGACTCACTTTGTAGCACAAGCTGGCCCGGAAATTGCAGCAATCCTCCTGCCTCAGCCTCCCAAGTGCTGGGATTACAGGTGTGCACCACCATGCCTGACACTGTGTATAGTAATTTTAGAGACAATACAATTTTCTCTTCTGTTGGTCACTATTTTTCAGAAGACTATCACTGCCCAGTTTCTCTTGTACATTCACATGTTTACTCATTTATGTTGTTTTGTTGTTGTTGTTGTTTGAGCACATATCTTAGACTTTATATCTTGGGTAAAAATTTCCAAATAAGAAAGGCTTTTAAATTGTCTACTTTTATCTAGCCCTCCCCATTTCCATGCCATGTTTCTTCCAGGAAAACTTTTATCTGTACAATGTTTCAAGCTGAGACTCATGCTTTTAATCTTGTGTTTTCAAAAAGTATTAACTTCCCGTCTCTTCTATTGCAGCTCTGCTTTTTCAGTTCATCAAACATGTTCCCTGGCTATAATGACAAGGAGGAAAATCAAAATCTCTAAAGGGAAACAGTCTTGTTTACACAGAACAGCCTAACCCATGAGCATGCATCAATGTAATAGGAAAAAAAAAAACAAATAAATAACTGTATCATGAAAAGAAATAACATATGGCATGAGTGTGTCTATAGAAGATACAAATAGAAATAAAAGATGACAAGGCAATGGTGTTATACCTGTAGGAACTATTTAGAATTAACATAACTTATTAGCTTATAATCATATAATTTTGCTAGACCATGTAACAAAAATAGGTCTTCTGGGAAAATATACAGTATAAGAGTTCACAGCTCTTGAGCCTCAAAGTTTTAAACTGTTACTGAAGAAATTTCTTTGGGTAAGGGATATAGCTCTGTGGCACAGCTCCTGCCTGGCAAGTGCAAGGTCCTGAATTTGATTCCCATTACAAAAGAAAGAAATGAACTTCTAATTAACTTATTATCATGAAATTATTATTCCATACACTGAATCAAGTCCTGAAATTATACTGTGAATTCTTCTAGTACTATATCTTGAGTGAGGCAGTGATTTCTTTTTCTTCTCCTAAATGGATTTTAAGTTTCTGCCTTGGCAAATGGTCACAATTAGAGACCATACTCATAAGTGAGGTAAACCAGATGTGCATGTGCAAACAGCGTATAGTATCATTAGTGCAGGAACCTAGAGGTGAGAATATAGATCGGGAGGGATGAAGGGAGGCTGCTCAAGGGTAGAGAGCAATCAGGATGAAGGGAAGGAGAGGAGGAAGAGGGGGATAGCTGTGTAGGTATGTATGTATGTGCGGGATGGCTGACATGGTTGCCCTGTTGTCTCATGTCATATTGATGTGGGAAACAATTGGTGATTAGTTGTTTGATCAACCTTTTATGTCTATTTGTATTGTCCTGAGTATACACTTTGAAACTACCAACGTGTAATACAACAACCATTGTCGATCCCCTGCCACCTGTAGTTTGGTTTTTGTACTGTTCTTGTGCTACTGTGTGTATGTTTGTTAGTGTTTTTGTTCTTTTACTTTTAGGAAAAAAATACGTAACACAACAAGCACTGTTAATTCCTTACCACTTTGTCTGTAACTCTGTATTGTTTGTGTTGTTCGTATACTATTTTGTAAATGGATGTCTGTTTGTTAATGTTTTCTTCCTTTATTCTTAAAATAAAAAAATGAAATAAGACCAAAAAAAAATGTTTCTGCCTTGAATGTTAAGATTAAGTGGAGACTACATGGATGCATGTTCATATCCACTGTCATAGTTTCTAGATTAAGAATATTAATAGTTTGTTGAATCTTTGAATATATACTATAAAGAACCACTCAGTTGAGATGATCTTTGTTCCATAGTTTTTCTCACACGTCTAGATTATTTACAATATTAAATGAGTCTATACTTAATAAAAAGTTTCAATAGTGTCTTAGTTATTTTTCTTAATGCTAAGACGAAATACCTGACAGCCAAAGTTCAAGGAGAAGAGGATTATTTAGCTCACAGTTTGTATAGGTTTCTGTACATAATTGACCGACTCTAAAGTAGTGTGGTACATGGCAGAGGGACCAAAGTTTATGGCAGAGCATGGTAGTGAAAGCAAAATGAGAGAGAAGAGAGCAAGCCTCTTTGCATCCTTTATATTGTATACAGGCTACCCACCCTAGGGCCAGTGTAGCACTGACATACCCAGTCCCAGCACCAGACCATGAGCCAATCCCAAACTCTAGATTCAGCCTCCTACAAAAATCCTGCCCCCATGAATGCATGAAGCTTTGAGAGGACATTGAGATACAGACCATAACAAATGGACAAGACTGGTTCAGACATTTCCAATAAAGAATAAACACCTTGCATACCATGGACTGACCATTATTGTGCAGCTACAATAATTATGAGATGGTTTTGATATCAATTTATTTAATAAGTAGAGAAGGTCTAAGAAAACACCCTCAAGGCATATTAACATCTATTATGTAGCAAATGTGTTACAGTGAATCTGTGTATAATTTGGACTAACTTGACTCTTCTCCAAAATCCTCATGTTGAGACCAATTCCTAGTAAATCAGAGTGAGACCACCTTTGGAAAGAGGGCTTTGATGCAGGTAATTAAATTAGTAAGATGTTATCATGGTAGGCTCTCTCCAATGATGACTTACATTATAAGAGGTGGAAGTTTGAACATCAACTACAGAGGAAAGACCATGTGGTGCCATAGGGAACAATAAGTACCAATAAGCCGGAGGGGCATGGTAAGCAACCCTCCCTACTGCATCTTCATTTTATATAATACTTTCTAGATTAAGCCACTTAATCTGCAGCATTTTGTTATGGAAGACCCCATAAAGTAACAGGATAAAAATGTGGACATCTCAGCAAAAGGCCCTGAGACAATTGAGTTGTGACAGTTTCTCAGACTTTCTTTGGTATTTATGAACGTGAAAGTTTTGAGGAGTACTGGGAAGATACCTTGTGGACTTTTCTAATATTGTTCAGAAAGGCTGAAGTTACCCTTATTGGGAAGAAAGACCAAAAAAACAAAGCATTTTTTTTTCATAACATTATTTCAAGACCACTTTGTGTTAACATGGATCGTGAGAGTTGATGTTGGCCTGATCATGTGACTGAGGCAGTTTGTCAGGTTTTGCCTTTGTCAAGTCATAGTCTCTCCCTGCCCCTTTTTCATCCTGTACTCTTTGAAATGAAGGCTTTCTGCAGATCCAACAGATGAATTAATTTTAAAATTAATGTGTATTTATTTTTACCAATGTATTTTTTTGAGTTTCTTATCTTTTTCTGTATTACTATTTAGACTTTCTTTTGTTAATTAATTTTGTGACATATAAAAATTTAAGTATTATACATATTAATGAAGCACCATGTTGTGTTTTGACGCTTGTATATTTACACAATATTTAACCTGCCTAAACATAACTACCTCATCACTTACAAATTCTTTATGATATGCTAAGCTAAAGTATTGAAATTCATTTCCTCTGTCCTTTAGAAATATACATTCTGGTCAAAATTCTGCCTACTTTGAAGAGCATACCAGATATCCTTGCTCTGTCTGAGTGTAACTGAGTGTGCCTTAATCATCTGGCCCACCCCACCTTCTGCTTTACTCTTCCTGGCCTCTGGTGACCCCCATTCTAATTTCAACTACTATGAGATCAACTTTTAAATATTGCACATATGATGGAATTATATATACTAGAACTGTTGTGCCTAACATATTTCATTTAACAAGGAAATCTTCAGTTCTGTCCATGGTGTAAAGGGTGTGTATCACATATGCATACCAAATTTTCTTTATCCCTTCTTCAGTTGATAGGCGATCAAATTGTTTCATGGTAATTGTGAGTATTCATACAATACAGCCAGGAATGCAAATGTCTTTTTGACATAGTGATATTTTATTTGAATATATACCCAGGAGGGGTTTGGTTGAAACACACGCTAGTTCCATTTTTAATGTTCTTAAGGAGATTCCACATTGCTTTTCACAATGGCCATACAAAGTTATATTCTTAAGAATGGTGTTCAGGTCTTCCTTTTTCTTCACAACTGTGTCAGCATTGTTAATAATAACCATTCTTTCTTGGTTGAGGTGATATCTCATTGTGGTTTTGATTTGGATTGTCCTGATAATTAACGATTAAATATGTTTTTATCTTCTAGGCATTTATATATCTTTTTAAATAAATATTTATTTAGGTCAAATTTCCATTTTAGAATCAACTTATGTGTTTGTTCATTTGTTTGCAATTTTGAGTTTTTGATATTCCTTGTATATTATGAATATTAATCACTTGTCAATGTTTAGTTTTCAAGTGTATTTTCCTATCATGTAGGTTGTCTCAGCACTCTGAAAATGATTTCTTTTGATGTCAAGAAATTTTAGTTTAATTTATACCAAGTATCTGTCAGTTTGTTAACTGCAATTTGGGGATCATGTTCCTAAAATAGATGATTTGGTGGGAAGCTATTATCCCTTGTCTTGGTTACTTTTTCCTTGTTGCTGAGACAAAATACCCAACATCCAAAATGAAGGAAGGAAAGGTTTATTTAGCTTACAGTTTTGGGAGGTTTCAGTCCACATTTGGCTGGTTCTAGGGCAGAGTGGCATATGACAGAGGGCAGCAATTCATGGTGGTGGTACACAGCAAAAACAGCAAGAGCAAAAGAGAGGAATGGCAGTGCAGGAATGGCAACCAGCAGCCTCTTTCTCTCCCTTCATATACAAACTATCTGCCACAGGGTATAGCTCTCACACTCATATATATCTGCCCTAGGGCGAGTATAGCTCTCACACCCATAATCCCAGCATTGGATCATGGATCAGTCATAAACCCTAAAAGCAACCCCATAACTGTATGAGGATTTGGAGGGACATGTAGATACAAACAATAACATCCCTGAATTTCTTACCATGCAAAATATTGAAAATAACCTGTTATTTTTTTCACTTTTTCCAGTGAAGATAAATTAAATATCTGTGCTAGATTATTATGCTGTAATTAAAAGGAAGGGCCAAACCTCACTGTTTTGCGGTACAGGCATACAGTCAATAATGAATTAAAATTTAAAATAGGCATTTTAATTTTTATTTCTGTATTAAGATAGTCATTCAAATATAAATGTCAACTTGGAAAATGAGGTTGAGTAACTCACAATATTTCATGCTAGCTTTCACTACTTAGACGCCAATTTTGAGATATCACAGAAAAACAGCATATTAAATTAGACCAATATTCACTGAATATAGGATACAAATATTATTTTGCTCTTTATCAATGGCAAAATTTAAAAATGATTAAAATCTCTTTTCATTTGATTCTTCATGATTCTAGGTTCATTATTCATAAGCTAAAACAATGAAAAATATAATAAGCTAATCAGAGGGTTAAATGATAAAGATGAAAGACTATAGTGTGATATAATCAATGGGTAAGCTTCTTTGTCTCATTTTCAACTTTCTCTTATAAAATATGTCTTTCTAAAATTTTCTTATTTTCCATTTCTTATATTTCACTTTGCCTATAAAAACATGTTAGATTTATGGGCAAGAAACAGATATAACATATTGGGAAAATTTGTTATCTGGGTTAAAGCTAGTATGTTAAACATTTGGCTTAGTCAATGTAGGGTACACAGAGTTGTCAATATTATTATGTGGTATTAACTATGTTTATGCACTTTGTATGAAAAATGGCAAGGTGCGTACACGTGTGCAAAATTGTTAACTGGGATTTTTACACACATACCTCTCCATTTAGCAGGTTTTGCATATGTTTACCTGAGCACCACATGGGGTAAGATACACTCATATTACTCTTCCTTTACTTAAACATGTATTTTGCTATGGGTGGTATGTGGATATGCCTCACAGCACCTGTAGCTATGAAAAGAAAAACCCATTTGTGTATTCACTCACTAGGCAGATGAACAGCAAGGTATGTACAGGTGATCCAAAGCAGCAACAGATGAGTTTTACCTATGGAATTCTCATTGATAAATTTCTGTCCATGTAGAATTTTGCTTTTTAAAAAAGCTTACTTTCGAATTTTTGGGTAGAAATAGCCTAATTCATTGTAATCCCACATGAAAAACAGATTTGCAAGTTTTGTAGGTCAAAGTGAATCATCAGATCATTCAAACAATGATAATGACTTTGATGTTAGCCGTATGAGTCAAAGTTCCTGTCACAGTGAAATGCAACAGAAATTGACTGATACAGACACAGGTAATACAAACCTCCTTGATTCAGATGATGAAGAAAACATCAATATGAGTATATATTTGAGTAGTAGAAGTGCACAAAATAGGCACGATCAAATGGAACAATCCAATATTAGAACTAGGTCTGAAAATGTAGTATCTTAACTGTGGTGAAACATTGGACAGAAGGCTAACACTGCCACTCATTATGGGAAATTGTTTGTAACAGACAAAATGCTACTATTCTAAGATAGAAGTAAAATGTTCTGTATGCACCAATAGCCATACTAAAAAATGTAGTTGTATGACATCTCACTAGTTGAACCAAAAGCATTCATAGGTCTCCTGTACTTAGCAGGGATTTCTATTAGTAATCACAGGAATTTAAAACATTGTGGAAATGTGATGGGTGTGGGTTTCAGGTTTGTAGGGTGACAATGACACTGAAGAAATTTGGATTCCTTTATATTTGTCTGAGGTTTCATGACAAAACCACTCATCAAGAAAAAGACTGATAATCTGGTTGCTCTCCCCTCAGTTTGAGAAATTTATGGACAAATGTCAAACAATTTACACACCACCTGAATATATGAGTATTGAATGTCTTGGAGCATTTCATGGTTTCTGTAGCTTCAGGCAGTATATTACCCAGAAACCTTCAAAATATGACATCAAAATTTATGTCCTCGTACATGTGAAGACCTACTATTCTTTCAATTTAAAAATTTACCTTGTAAATCAGCCATTAGGTTGTCATTTGTATAATAATAAATTCAATGATATTGTGAACAGACTTGTTGCACCAATGTCCCAACTAGTGGACAAGGGACAATCACCAACTGGTTTACCAGTTCACAAATGATGTTACATTTACTAACAAAACACAGATTGATCAACATAGGAACTGTACTCAGGAACAAAGCTAGAATTTCAAATGAAATGTTGCAGTTTCAAAATAGATAATAATATAGTACAACCTTTGGATTTTAAAAAGATACAACATTAGCCTCAGATACGGCAAAGCAAAACAAACTGGTACTGCTGATGTCAATATTGAATGATGAGAGAAATATTGATAGGGAAACCTAAATAAAATAAACCTGAGATGGTAACTTTCTACAACAAACCAAGGCAGAGGAGATACTGTTGATGAGTTATGCAGCAATTATGTTGCCACTCAAATCACAGAGTTGGCCAATAATTGTGTTTTACTTAATATTAAACATGTGTAGCATAAATAGCTCGATAGATTACAAAGAAAATAGCAAGTGCAAAATAGCACAGAGAAATTGTTTTACAGGACTGGGATGGGAACTCATAAGATATCTAGAACAGAGGAAAAACAATGTCTTTCCCCAGGGAACCATACAAAATGTATGTGGACCATAATAGTGAACTGACAGGTGAACAGGCAGACATAGCATTTAAAACAACTATTATGAGAACAACTGTACCCTACAAGACAGGACAGGAAAACAAACTAACATGCTGTCAATAAAAGTGATGCTTCTGCAAGGAACATGTAGTTCCTGTCTTGGCTATGACAGTGGGAGGATGATTATGTGTATAGTGGGCTTTTGTTTGTAGTTACACTGTAGTTCTTATGTTTTTTTTTTTCTGATGTTACCTTTTGGTTCTTGAAGTAAGAGAACAGTTTATGTAAAAATGTTGATGTCTAGTATAAGCTCTCACTGTATATTTGATATTTTCTTTTATTGAAATCTTATTTTCCTGGTACAGGCACATTGTACAATTCAGTAGGAAGTTCCAGACAGTAAGAAGATGAGAGTGGTGACAAGAATGGCCTTCCACATAGCAAGAACATGTGCTGTCAGTGTTAGCAAGACATACGCAGTTGTCATGTATGAAGACTACCTTGGGTGTGAATATTGAGACAAATATTACTTTGTAGTGTGGCAGTGTTCTATTGGTATTTTCATTATAGCTCAAATAGAAATTTATTTCTGATATTATCCTTTAGATTTTGCACACAAATACACAGCTGATGTGAAAATGTTGATGTTTATTCTAAACACACAATAGACATGAAAAATTTAGCATTTTATTTTATTGGTATTTTATGACTGTATAGTACGTTAGAAACTCCTGAAAAAACAGCAAGACCAGAAATTAGTCAAATATGTCCTACAAAAAGGCCAGGAAAGAAAAACACATGTTCTGGCAGTGTAAGTGATATTTTTGTATCAAACATGCTATTCTCATGTGTGAAAACTGCCTTAGGGGAAATAATTGAAATAAAGGTTATTTTAGTAGAATTCTATTGGTATTTTCATTGTAGTTCATATTAGACTTTATTTATTTTGTTATTTTTTAGACTGGTACACCAAATAATAGTTGATGTGAACATTTTGATGCTTTTATATAAATAATAAATATTAAAATTCAGTACTTTAGCTTTATATGTATTTCCTGTTACGTACTCATTGTTTTATGTAACAAAACTCATAAAATTAAAATTAATAATTCATCAACAGAAAGTGTTTGAAGTGTAAACATGCATATTATACCTCTGCATCCAAGCATTTCTATGAAAAAATTGGTGTTATGTCCCTCATGGTATAACACATAATATCATGCCAACATTTCAGGGTGAAATTATCTTATACTCAGTCTCAGAAATAAAGGTACAAATAGAATATGAAATAACAAGGACTAAAATTGGACTAGAAAGAAATCATATTCAAGCAAAAACTATGATCTGATTTCATGGATAAAATTAAAGATATATGTATATATACAACTATAATAAAACATATAATAATTATAACATTTATATAATTTAGATAGGTAGATGATATTCTTTATACATACAATCTTATAGTCTGTAACCAGATTTTAGGTGTACATGTTGCATAAGAATAATCTCAAAGATTTATTTTGCCAATTTACATACTCATCTTCTTTGAAGAGAACAGAGATGGCAAAAATACATTCAGTTCTTATTTATTAAATGAATTTATGCACATTATGATAATTAAGTATAACTAGGGGTAGCCTTTGTGGAAGACCGCTGAGAGACCTGCGGTCTGCATCCATTTTGTACGCTGAAAGACCTGCAGTCGGCATCCATTTTGTAAATTACCAGCCATCTTGAAAGTTAAGTTTCAGTTTCCATATATGGTCAGTTTCCTGTAGTTGCCATGTATGGTTAGTTTCCTGTGACTTCTATATATGGTCAACTTCCTGTTAGTTATGTAATATCGCCTGATGCTCTGACCACCCTCGCGTGATGTCTGGACCTCCCTCCGTTGCCTAGTTACCTACTGATGTCAATCCCCATTCCCGCATGTATATAAGCCCAAGCTTTCTGTTCAATAAACGACTTGATCAGACTCTTGTCTTGTCTCCATTTCTCGTGTCCTTCTTGTCTCTTTTTCATCCCGCTCCCGCTCTAGAGCCTTCGTTGCCTACCCGCGGGTCGGGACAAGCCTTATCATGTATATGATTATCACAAACATTATCATTGATTTATATAATGAAAAATTTTAAAACTATAATCATAGTTAATAACTGTGTTATCAGTTCAGCACTTAATGCATCCCATGATTGACACACTGTACATAGGTCAAGGAAAGGGAGCAACTATACATATGTCAAAGAAACAACAGGCATCTTCTTAAATCCAGTCCCTCAGGCTGCTTGACTAACAATGGCAAACCTACAGACATTTTCAGAAAATGCCAGAGTTCATTAAGTAAATGCCCACTTAAATCTACATTATTTTTATGTAGTTCTGTTTCCATTCTCTCAGAATATATTGGGAAGTTTCTTTTCTTTGTAATCTTTCAGACCCAGATACAACTGATGGAAACACAATTAATAGATTATGCAGATAACAAAAGAAGATAAATCTCAGACCTCAAATGCAGAGAAATCTTAACTCCAAACTCCCATATCTTGATCAGACCATATAAATAAGGTGTATGGGACATAGGTTTAGGGGTGTAGGGGACAAGATGTGGTTTTGTAGAAGATAAAATCTGTCTGTCATTGTCATTACATGATGGGCCTTACAGGCCTAAACAAGGTAGTTTTAAATGTCAGCTCCCCCATGATTCAGCAGTTTGATCTGAGTCAAAATCTCATCTGTGTCAATTTCTTCTTTATTAGATAGGAAATAAGGTTCCTTTCCTATAGGATACTTATTCTATAGTGGATTTTAAGAGTAATTTGTTTCTGAAGTTTAACTGAGGAAGTTACTTATGAATATAATCTCTTTTATTGAGACACAGATAGATTTTAAAGGGTCAAAGGTTCAAAAAGGTTATGAAATAAAATATTAGAGAAGTAATTGGAGTTAGAAGAATTTATTTGTTGTTTGCAAAGTCTTCAAAAATTATTACATTTGAATAAAAAATAATGGAAAAATATCAAAAAAAAAGCAGAAAAGTATTACTTTCTAACAAATAGTGATAGAAAAATTTCAAAAAAATCAGATCTACAAACAGGTTCCCAAACCTGCAGGGAACCAGCCGCCTGTGAGAGATGATTTCAAACTAACTTCTTAATACAAATGAATACCTAAACAAAAATGACTGTTAAATTGTTCAAATTTATAGAGATTACATCAATGAACCTCGTGATTAACAGGAACAATATTTACTTATGAATATAATCTCTTTTATTCCTTGAGACACAGGTAGACTTTAAAGGGTCAATGGCTCAAAAAGGTTATGAAATGAAATATTAGAGAAGCAATCGGAGCCCTAAAGTGTGTGGCATTCTGAAGAAGGACGCACTTGAGTTCTGCTGAGTTCTCACACAACCTAACACTGATATTCTCATATCTACAATTCCAGGTTATGGAAAGAATCAATGAAAAGGATAAAACAAAAATATCAGTAGATCTCACGTGGGCTGAAAATATCCCCTGTCCTATCATAGAGAACATCAAAGACCTTGTGCTACAGAGAAGATGGGCTAGTGACTTTAAAACTGGAGAAAAGTTGACCTTAAATTAAAGAGTGCTCTCAATTTGCATAATAACCCTAAATGTAGTATCAAAATTCACAGTGATCCAACTCTGTGGAGGAAAACTCCCAACAATATACACAGGAATGTAAAAGGTCCAGCTCCTGATAATTGTTGACTGGCATTGAATAAAAAAGTATCAAAGCATAAAAGATCAGAAAAATTTGGCCCAGAAAACATAGCAAATTATTCAAAAGAAACAGCCTTTGAAAGTTAACACACGTAAAAATCAAACATGTTGCTGTAAGAACTCTCAACATATACATGAAAGTGGAGGAAAATGTGAACACGGTGAAGATCAGAGTAAAATAGATAAAATCCAAGTGAAATTCTTAGAGATTAAATGCATCTCTTGTAAAAGTTACAATCTAGGAGCAGCACTACATTACCAGTTATAGAAGAAAAGTATTACACTTGAACAAATAGTAATAGAAAAAATTCAATAAAACAGACATAGAAACAAGTTCTCTCCAAAGCTGCAAGGAACCAGCCACCTGTGAGAGATGATTTCATACCATGGTCTTAACACAAATGAATACCTAAACAAAAGTAACTGCTAAATTGTTCAAATTTATAGAGATTACATCAATGAACCTCATCAGAGGAAGCAGTGGGAAAATAAAGGCCCATTTTAGTTTAACAAATAATTGGTAAAAATCAATAATAAAGAAAAGTTTTTGGTAGCAGACAAAGAATGAAGACCTCACAAGGGCAGAGATACAAAGACCCAGAGGACAGCAAACACTATGCAAGACTGATAAGGGATGTTCATGGTTAAAGTACAGAACTAGAAAACAAAACAATACTTCTACATTAAGATATTACATTCCAGGAATGGGAAACATTTTTAGTAAAGGGTGAAATAGGAGAAATCTAGGGTTAAGTGAACTTAGGCTCAATGATGCAATTACTTTTCTCTGCTGTTATAGTGAAGAGGGTCCTACAGATTAAATGTAAACCAGTGAGCAAGTATATGTCTGAATTGTCCTTTTTTTATAACAATAATTGTCAACTGAGTGATTTCTAATGTATTTGATGAAACAATTTTTCAATAATGAAAATATATTCTTTGTTTCATACAAAGGTTAAGTGAATGTATCACAATTTGATCTAAACTCCATGAGAAAATCTTAAAGGAAAACATGCTCAGTTTGAGTAAATGAAAGAAGGTATAAATTCAGATCTACAAAGGAATGAAGAGGAGAGATACGGCTGAAAATATAACGGTAATTTTTTTAAAAAAAATTTAAAATCTCTAAACTACAATTAATTTCAGCAAAAATAAAGACAAATATAGTTTGAACACAGGTACATGTCAGGTGCAGTGGTCAAATACCTGGGCAACTTATTAAAATGATGTCTGAAAAGAAAAACTAAAAAAATCTGGGAATGGACCTGAGTGGTGGAGTACTCACAAACACATATGAAATGCTAGTTTCAATCCCAGAAATGCGTAAAAAACAAATACAGAAACAGAGAAATGTATGTATAAAAATATGTGTTTATAATAAGCACAAGCAGAAGTGATCTGAAAGCTTCACATTGTTGTATTTTCCTTAAAAGATATTTTAATTAGTATATTTTTAATATTTTTAAAGTTCAACTGTAGTAAAAGATTTATAAAGCAGTCTCAACAGCACTACTCAAAAACTACAAAAGTAAATAAAAATGTCAGAAAGCTGTAGCTGACACACCAAAATGGGTATGAAAACAAATCACCAAAATTCAGAAAGCATTCAAAAGAAATTTTAAAAAGTAAAATCTACAAGTGAGATTAATATAAAATATTTAAACAGTATTAGATTAATAATGAAAAATATGAATTTCAAGGTACAGTATTGTCAGATTTAATAAGAGTAAGGCCCAACTTCATGCTGCCTAGGAGAAACCCACTTAAATACAAAGACTCAAATAGATTATAAGCAAAATGGTGAACAAAAATGGTAGCATGCTAACCATGGCTTAAAAGTCAAATACTTGATGTGGCTATAATAACACCAAACAAGTAAATATTAGAGCAAAGAAAATTGCTAAACTTTAAAATGATCATGTCCTAGTGATGAAGGGGTAACTGTCAAAACCATATAAAATTATAAATATATATTTATTTAATAGTAGAAATTGGAAACATCTAAAACCAAAACTGATCAAATGGTGTAGAAAACTAGATCTGATCAATACAGATCTCTCAATGATTAATAGAACCAAGATAGAAAAAATAAGGATATTGAAGGATCAAATAACACTTTCAGTCACTGCCCAAATTTGTGGCACTTGGCTTTAATACCAGCACTTGGAGGGCTGAAGCATGATGATCATTGTGAGTTCAAGGCCAGCTTGATCTACACAGCAATTCCAGGCCAAACTGAATTCTGAATTCTGAATTGCAAAATAAGACACTTTCTCAAAAAATAAGGCTTTTAATCACATCTACCTAGTCAATATTTATAAGGTTGTGCTCACCAGCAGATATACTTTATAAAATATCCTGCATTATAGAATGAGTACCAATATATTTTAAAGGATTCCTGCAATGCAAAATCTATCCTATAATAAAGCTAAATTAGAAATCAACAAGAGAAGACATAGCTAGACATTTTCCAGTATTTGACGTGAAATAAAATATTTGTGAATGTCCTCATGAATAAAATAAAAGCAAAGAAAATTAAAAAGTATTATTTTGAACACACAAAATTTTGTTTCAGTAATTTTCTCAAAAGAATAATTTGGCGATTATTTTCTTTGATAAAATGATTAAACTGAACAACATAAAAATTAAATAAATAATTAGAAATTGTACTAATAAATGATCAGAAGTTATCTTAACCATTTCATGACATAAGTTATATAATGAATATCAGTCACAAAATATTCCTATCAAGCTCCTCATATGAATGGCTTTCTGAATGGAACTAAGTTATAATGTAGTGGATTATTTTATTCTCATCTTTTATGTAACTCTATGTATTTGCCCCTGATGAACTGCCTAGATACATTTAGTGTCTAATTGGTTTAATTTGTTGTGATATGATTGTCTTTGTAGAGGTGATAATATTTATATAAAAATATTCAAAGATAACAAGCTGAACCTCTTATTTCAACATTTAAACTGCTTCTTCACTGATACCTAAGTACTCTGGAAAATGTCAGTGAGTATGATTCCAAAGAAGTACATTTTTAAGGGCCTTTCCCAGTCCCTCTTTATTTGTTTCACTTTGGAAAAAAAAAGTCACTTTTACACACTAGGAAAGAGATAAATAGCATGGTAGGATCAAGACAGGAAGTATTAAAGAGCTGGAAACATTTCAATTTAGTACAAGAATCTATTCCTTCTACTACAGACCACATTCATATCACAATTAGTTTCACACAAAATAAGATTGTTAACTTATCCACAGTGTCCTCACAGAGTATCTGTTCTATTTTAATTAAAATTTTAACTTCTCTGAATCTTATTTGTCCATTTGTGCATCTCAGTTACATAAAAACAAAACAAACAGAAAACTCAAAGGATCCATATTGAAAACCTATCATATTTTCCATTTTTATTTATCTTTTAAATGATAGAATAAATTGCATACATTTTGTAATGTACAAAACAATGTTTTGAAATGCATTTCCTACCTTTATTTAGTCATTCCACAATATAGTACTATGTTTTTTGGATGGCAAACGTTTTCTGAATCAGAATTGCTTTCTTGTGAAAAACTCTACAAAACTGAAAAAAAGTTATGTTTGTAATAATTTTTTGAGTGTGCCACTATCTGATGGTGTAAAAGTTGTATTTATTATTGAACTCTAAAATTCTAATTTATTCACTCTTCTACAACAACATCTATAAATTGAATATGGTAAGTATATGGAAAATAATTTGAAAAATTTTAATAGTATCTGCATATAGAGATGTATTTAATAATTTAATATAAATATTTTTAAAAATCTAAACCATGACAAATTCTTTTGAAAAAATCCATCATCTAAATGTCTGCCCCAATTTGAGGTGAATTTCTTGATGTATAGCTCTTGACATGCTGAATGATAGGGTGTTGAAATATAATAAAATCTTTACAAATTGAACATCCAGCCTAGAAATTTGCATGTTTAGAGGGAGTATACACAGATTGAAATCCTTGGTATTTATACATAAAGACTTTCAACAGAGCTAGGAACCAATGAAAAAGCTTACGCAAATTCAACAGTGGTTGCTATTTGTATGTTGCGGATATTTTTAACTCTATTCCTGTATTTCTTGTGTGTGTGGTGCTGGGGATTGGACCCAGGGCCTTGTGCGCACAAGGCAAGAACTCTGCCACTGAACCATGTTCCAGCTCCTATTACTAAATTGGATAAACTCAGTAGCACTATCTTGGTAGATCAATAGATTTAAAGAATGCAGAGGGAAGAATTCAAACTTTTAAAACATTTATATGTACATGTCTTTGATTTATGCTACTTTCAATATCTCCTGTGACTGAACATATCAATAACGGAGTATACTCTTGAGAAAGACCTCACAGGAGAGATACAGTGCTTAAGGTGCAGTGATTACCTAACAGTAAATGAACGCTTCAGAGGAGATTGTAAATGTGTTTTCTGTTGTGCAGAAGACCGACGCCTGAATGCCCTGACAAAATCAAACTCATGCCTTGATACTGTTAAATCGATAAAAACACATGAAGCATGTATAAAGAGAGGAGACTGCTCTCTAACACATGCCCCTCATTCAAGAGAAAATGTAGTGTGGAAGTCTTTCTTCTTTACAGGCATTGCTTAATTATTATTCTTAATATTTGCTGACCTAAATGATATCATAGTACATCAATACTATTGAAGACTTTTTACCTGAAGTGATATTCAGAAAATTTTTCTGACTTAGAGTACTAACACAGTTTCCTTTTCTCCAAATTTGGTGATAATAGTAGCTTGCCATAAATGAAGGTTTTGAATAACTGGATAAAAATATTAGTAGAAATATGTGACACTATAAGAAAAGTTTTATAACTTTGCAAATAATTGAAGACTATCATAATCTGATGCTTGACTATTTTCTTTCAAAATATCATTATATGAAGACAGACCTAAACGATAATACTAGTCTTCTAAATAAATGAGTAATATATAAATACATTATAATGGAATGACTGTAGACATTGCAATTCAGTTATTAAATCCTTGAAAAATAAAATTCATAGTAGCATAGTATAGATCATCAGTTTTCTTGTGCCAGAGAGAAATAGACTGACTAGAAATAGAAAAAGAAAAATGTTATATTGAAGATAGTTGACCTATATCTTAATTATTGGGATTACTGCATAGTTATGCACAATTACCAAACTCAATTAACTGTCCTTTAAAACTGAGGAATTTTTTACTGAATACAAATAACACAGTAAACTGAATAATTTATAAAGAAAACCAGAACGCTCTAGTTCAGATCTTATAGAACTTCCTTTCCAATTTTCATAGATTTCTTAATTGATTAGATTTCAGAAGTACACAGAGAGGTAAACCCAAAAGATTAGAAAATCATATTTTTCATACCTCACCCAACCTAGAATAAATTTCCATGATTTCTTTGTCTTTAGATTTCTCCAAAGGCTCAGACCATGAAAGAACATCTTCAACAGCTCATCAGTTGGTATGGATGAGGGAAGCAGTGTTTCCAAAAACATGCCCATTCTTAGAAGGTATATAAGGGTAAGATTTTTGGGTTTTAGGAAATAAAAAACAAGTTTTTTTTTTTTTTGCGGTACTGGGGATTGAACTCAGGACCCTGCGCTTGCTAGGCAAGCGCTTATTCCACTGAGCTATATCCCCAGCCCCAAAAACAAGGTTAATTTCTGTAATTACTCTCAAAGTATCACAAACCACAATTTTTGATGTTACCTATCTACATTGAAATTTTAGATCCTTCCTGGAAAAATATGAAGAATTTGTTACTTCACTAAACTTAGTATTTTTAATCAATGTTGCTTCATGAATAAAAGTAACCATCTCTTCTAGATAATCTCCTTTTTATCATGCTGAAAATTACTGGATTCCTGACTAGGGGCACATATACTGTTAGTTTGGTGAACAACAACAAAAGTTAGTTGGACTAAACAACAGAACAAAACTATCTGAGATGTTTTCTCAGATTTTGAAAAGTTCGTAGTTTTGAAAGTTCGTAGTTTTGTTTAAATTCTTAAATAGTTTTAACTATTTTCAGAGTAAAATAACAGATTCCTTTCCCCTTTTTGTCTTTTCTATATCACTTTTTTAAGAAACAATCTTGATTGTTATTGCTGGTTTTCTTTCTGAACTGAAACCATATTGGCTTTTGTATTTACAGAGAAGTCCATCATTACCACAGAGCTTACAAGACAACATAAGCTTTTGTTTTTGACCCTGGGAAAACTGAGATCTTTCTATGTCCATATTTCCTTTGAAGCAATCAGATAACTTGCAAAGGACAGTGAAGTAACAGCATGCGCAAAAAAGGTAAAATGTTCTGCTCACTGTTTTCTCAGCCTGAGAATTCTAATAAAAATAAATAGCCTATAGTTGTGATGGAGCACAAAAATTCAGGGCTCTTGCCCAAGGGCCTTTCAGTACTTTGTCTACACATTAAATACTTTAGGTATGAAACTGAGCATTATTGTGGATACTTGTGTTAAGAAAATGCTAGTATTGATTGTATAGAATCTTATGAATTTAGTGTATTAAATCATATTCACAGAATACTTGAAAACTTATTTTCTGTAAATATAATAAATATCCAACCCATAATATTATAATAACTGAGTAAAGTAGTGCATAGAAGGTGCCTGAACCATGGGCCAATATAATGTGAAACTCCAGTAAATACACTGTACTTACAAAATATTTAAGTTTGAGTTTGCAGCTTAGTTGCAGAGCAATTGTGTTGTATATACCATGCCCTGAGTTCAATCACCAATCCTACATTTATGTTTATACATGTGTATTATATGCATATATAATTTTTCTTCTTGATATTAACAAGAAAGAATAAAAATAATGCAATCTTTAAAACATGAGAAATTCCCAACACAATAAGAACTTGAAATAATATAGAAGTAAAGAAATATTTCTTAAAATAAAATATGACAGTGAAGAAATTTTTGTTCAAAACTTTATAAAATTATTTAGAAGAGAATATTGCTAGTTTAATAAGAGGAAAGTGAGATGCTAGAGAATTTTAAGATAGTCATGAGTTCATAGAAGAATTTTGATGTTTCCTTTGACACTGAAAGAAAATAGTTTAAAGAGAAAAGAAATCAGTTCCTACTTTCCAGGGGAAATATTTTAAGGTCAACAGAGCGCAGTAATGCTTTTGCAGAATGACTTGCCCGTCCTTTCTATTCTGCGTCCTGAATTCTGCAGGTTTTCTTAAGACAGGAACCTAAAAGTGTCTGTTTCCTTGTGTGAACTCTCCATTCCTCCCTCCATTTCTAATTATAGGTAATTGGTAGAATGGTGGTTTGATGCCCCCAGATGAACTGGGGGAAGTTTTCCTAGTTCCCCTCCAGAAAAATTGGAAGCAATTTTTAAAAAAGCTCACAAAATAGGTTTCCTATTTCAACTGAAGCAATGAACAGAGAGATGTAAAGAAAAGTTGGAAAGGGAGAGAGTACATGGGAATAAACTGGGGAGCAGACATGGAGGGCAGAGAACAAAGACTGAAGACCAAGGAGACGGAAACACAAAGACGTGACAGTGCTTCAGTTTCTAGCAAATTTCTTTTTTTTTTTTTTTTTTTTGGTCCGGTACCAGGGATCGAACTCAGGACCTTGCGCTTGCCAGGCAAGTGCTTATGCCACTGAACTATACCCCCAGCCCCTCTGGCAAATTTCTGACCCTTCTGAAGCTAAGTAGCGCTTTAAGCACTGGGTCTGGGCCTGTCTTCTAGGTCTCCACTTTATTTAAGTATATTTTTTGTTGAACATGTTACACAGATACAAGCATGCATAGTCATTGGTATATATTATGCAAGTAATAATGCATATTATGTAATATCATCCAAACTTCACATGGATAAGAAAAGGCAAAGAGAGAGCTAGGAAACACTGAATAATGAGATTACCCAACCCAATCTGAAAATGGAAAACACATTCATTAATTCTCATGCTCAAAAAATTTAATATTAAATGCGTCCCATGATTTCCTTGTCTTTTCACTTTACTTGAACATATTTAACTCATGCTATTTTTTTTACTCTTGGACATATTTAAAGGTAAGGAATATCGCCCAGTAAAAAGTAAAATTTATAAGGCAGAATGAGAAGTACCAGTGTATCAACAAAAATTCAGGATTAGGCCAGATCCTATTAAAGGAGTAGAATATCACGGACATCACTGTCCTTTTCTATATCTCCTCCTTTCACAAAAGTTAAGAGTGGGAAAATGCAGTAGACTGGGTTTGGATATTTCAGGTCACCTAAGTAAAGCATTTAAAGTTGTTGAAATGTAGGGTTTATGGCAAAAGATAGTGATAATGACATAAAAGGAGTGAATAATAGAAAGTGTATGTTTTACTGAATCTGCAAAAAAAAGAGGGTGGGAATGATAAAGAAGACAATTTAATCCTGTGAAATATAAATTTATGAGTTTATGTCTACTGGACTCCTCCACTGTGTATCTTGTTTGTCATATAATGTAGTTTCTCATCTTCTTACACTGCTCACATATAATAAACTATATATTCCTTAAGATGTCTTCACCATCTTCAATCACCAAAATATTTTGACTATTCATGCATCTGTGCAATGATTCATTTGGTCATGTTGTAGGCAGGTGCTGTACTAGACACAGTATAAAACATCAAGAATACAGGCTTGCATTATTTTATTAATTCACCATGAATTTTAATTCCTCACAGTGTGCAAGTATTTCAAACAGAGTCAGATAAAGAGGCATATGGACTCCCAACAGTTTTATACCTAATTCAGTGTAAACCATAAGCCTATTCTGCTGGGTTTCATGAGTACACAATAATAAACACTGTTTGAGTAAAATGATAAGCTGTATCAACAAGTTATTAATTGGTAACTAACATTAACATTATAAATATGACTATATAATGGCAAAAAATATGAAAGTACCCTGGTCAAAATTTTATGGTGCTTTTATCTCCTTCATCATGTGCTCACTGCCATTCTTAGCATCTACTGGTAGACCCCACCTGGAGAATTATGTAATGTGAGAACCCACTTTCACTTCCAAAACCCAAACTAATAATAGAAGAAAATGGTGAATGTACTTCAGGAAATGGCTGGAAGCTACTAAAGTGAACAACTACTTCAGGGAACTGATTTAATATCACCAGGAAAGGCTGAGTCACTCTAAAAGACCTATTGATGTCAAGCTCTGAAAATGTCATTGATGCACTTGTGTTGCTGAGAATAAGAGATCTGAGTCTGAGCATGAGGAAATTTAAGATGAAAAACCTTTAAGGCTCACTCTACAGCATGAAAGATCTGCATTGTTCAAGAATGTCAAATACGGACAAAGAGGGAAAGAATAAATTGTTACAGACTAAAGACCATTGATAAACAAAAGAAGAAAATTCTGAAAAATGGTTTCTACTCAGAAAGACAGTAATGCAAAGTATGAGTTATTTATTCACAGTGTTCTTAAGTTTCTAATACTAAATAACTTAGTATTAGAGAATTCAAGAGAATCACCTGCTTTAAATGTGATAGGACTTTGAACAAAATTACCTGATAGATGGTCCCTTACCAAGTACTTTACAACTCAAGTGCTTTATAGGGTACATTTCCAGTGAAATATTGGTTCTCAGTTTGTTGGCCATTCATTCATTAACACATAATTAAGCATTAGGATGTGTGAGTCCTAGAGAAGCATGAAAAAATGAATTTTAAATATGTTTTTGTTTTAAAAAGATAATGCAAAGAATAAATTGCTTATGTCCCAATAATTACAAGAAAAACCATATCACAAAAGATCCATTTATTAAAATAATAGAGATTCTGTATTCCCTTCACTCACAGCTTGCAGTATTAACCCTTGCAAAACAATCGCACAATACACAACCAGGGTAAGGTCCTGCATGAAACCACAGATCTCATTCGTGTGCCTTTAGTTTTGCTGTAATTACTTGTGTTTGTGTGCGTGTCCATATCTGTGCAATGTAAACACATGTGAAGATTTGTACACTTACCACTATAGTCAAGACACAGAAGAGCTGTGTCACTACAAGGATGCCCAGTGAAGTCCACATCAATCATCCTTGCACCTCTACCCTCCACTAATCTGTCCTTCATCTTCACACAGCAAGTCCCAGACTTAGGACAGATCTCCGTGCTGGGAGAATGTTCCTAAGTTTGATTCAGTTATAGTCTGAAAAAGAGGGTCTTATTCAGTGAGTCTTAAAACAATGAAAGATTGCAACTTGAATGTGTGTAAGTCAGGTTATGTCACTTCACAAATGTATAAATAAACCAGGCATGGTGGATCAGGCCTGTTATTCCTATACATATGAAGCTGAGGCAGGAGGAGTGCCATGAGTTTAAGGCCAGCCTTGGCTACATAATGAGTTCAAGATCAGCCTGGAATACATAGTGAGACCTTGTTTCAAACACAATAATAAGAAAGCATGTATAAATAGAACTAAAGAGCTTGAAAATTTTTCAGACTGTTTTTTATTACTCAGAATTTTCCTCTGATCTATTGAAATTATTCCATGTATCAATGGCTCATTCCTTTTTATGCATAAGTGGTATTCCTCAGTGTGGAAGTATAATGGTTTGTCTAACCATTCACCCCCTGTTGAAAACCTGGAGGGCTTCCAGTTTTGAAGTCTTTGAATAAACAGAGCTGCTATGAAAATTCATTTACCACTATGTATATGAAGATGAATTTCAACTTCTGTGGTACAAAGACCCAAGAGTATAACTGCTGAGCCATATTGTAAAGCATAGGTAATTTTGCAAGCAACTTCCAAATTGTTTTCTGAGTAGCTGTACCATTTCATAGCCCACTGTAGACATATGGATGATTTTTTTTGTTGTTGTTGCAGCTTCTTGTTATGGCTATTTTTATTGTAGTCACTCTGATAGTTTTGTAGTTATACATCATTCTATCTTTTATAACAGGGGTGCTGAGCTATAATACATAAACCTACCCACCTAAGTGGGCAGTTCTACAAATTTCAGTATTTTCAGAGTTTGGCAAGCACCACCATGGTATAATTTTTTTATAATATTCACTAGTCCAGTAGCAATGACTCTGATGCTTCTCGTTGGGGAAGAGAGTGTCCATCTGGCCATTGTAAACAGATTTCCTTGGACATGCGTCCATTCTCTCCTAGGACCCTCTTCCTGGAGAATCCCAGCCATCTGGTATCTCTCTCAGGAGGGGAGTCTGAGACTGTGCAGGAGAGTGAGTGTGACAGGGCACCGTGCTGCCCTGGTGAAGTTGGGTGGACTCCTGCTTGCTCACTTGAGAAGTGAGATCTCTGCGGTTACCTTCTCTTGCTAAATCAAGGAGTCTGGAAATGCTGACCGTGGTTTGTCTTTCCTCATATTAATGAGTATGTGGCATGTGGGTAAAGTCATAAGACAAGCTATATTTGTGCTGTTCTAGTCCTAGTGTTCTTCCTCTTGCTGTCTTTCACTTTTAACCTGCATCTGCTTCTTGTGAAATTTCCCAAGCTCATAACTATACTAATGCAAAGCTGCAGGAAAATACTCTATTGTCTGGAGACACTCAAATCACTTTTTAAAATGAAAAGTATGGCTTCTACTTTGAAATACACAATAGGACGGAAGTTATCACGCAATTCACCAAATAAGGTCAGTAAAGGAAAGTGGCTTGGGAACAGATAAGCACAGTGATGGAGGTGAGGTGTGGATAAAATAGTGTGGTCATAATGAGGAGCTTTTAATTTTGGACCCAGGAACACTGTCTAAGTGATGCTGTGTGATCTGATAGAACATTTAGGAATTAAGGAATATTGCAGTTTTTCCCTGAGGCAAATAGAGGGATGAGTTGAGATTTGCATGAAAGTAGAATTCAAGGTATATATTTAATATTGACTCCAGTGGAAACCTTAAGATGTAACTGATTGTCTTTTTTCCCTTGTATAATAGCATGGCAAGTAAATAAAGTAGTTGTATCTATAGACTATATCCATTTTGTAGACAAGAGGGTCCATTCCTTACTGTCCCAAATTTCTTCCCTACCATGAATTTTAGGAGCCTCAAAGCAAGGTGATGCTGAGAAGGATTTGATTTCTGTCAACACAATGTGTTCTTGTTGGAAAACATGATTGGTCATTACTGAGAGTGCTAAGGAAAGAATGAGTTGCTTGTTGAACTAATGTTTTCCAACTTTTTAACACAAAGGCACACTCTACAATTCTGGGCCATAGCTCTTTCTTACAGGCTCTCAGAGACTGAGGCAAAGAATCAATAAAATTAAATAGTAATGCATATGTAATATAATCTGTGCAAACAATATCATTTCATTTATTTATGACTTAAATTAATATCAAGCTATATTTTAAACAATGTGATTTTTGAAAAGTGAAAGCTATACAGATTAACTGAGGATTTATCCATTTTCTCATTCAGGCAGAAAGATGATATTCCACTACTTACTTAATCAGAAAGCAGTATAGTCTCCACAGAATGCATCTGGGTTATGAGGTTTATGTGGGACTGGAAGTGACGAGGGAGGGAAAGCGTTACTGCTGGGAGTCTGTGTCCAGAGCACTTCTGTCTCCCGATTACCTGAATCATTTTCCCCTGTCACTTTCTTCCCCGACCATAACAGATGGGACGTTTAGTCCTGACTGCTTCAGGGAAAATTTGTGTTTTTTGAGTTAACCAGGCAGGCTATCAAATTTGAGACTTGGCATGGCCATGGGATAAACTGATGAAATTCAAAGAAATAGAGAGATTAAAGAAAATCTACTGTTTGAGCATTAAGAATCACTCATGTGAAGTTTGGATGACACCATTCTGAAGTAAACAACTGCCCTAGCATGATCATTGCGGTTTCTGTAGCATGGTAAACAGGACTGCTAAGGAGCGGCCTGCTGAGTGACAACCCCTGCTCATGCACACCGTCTCAGATCAGCAGTCTTAGGGACTTTCACTAGAGAGGGATTCAACAACTGAGAACTTTTCTAAAATTAGAAACATAAATTATAGCTAATTAGATTAAAAAATTGTAAAGAAAACAGCAAGTAATTCAAAAAACTTAATCGTTACACTTTTTTATTAGATAAGACAAAGACTTTGAGCTAAGAGGAAATTACTATTTACAAAATTTTTATTTTAAATAGAAAATAAAAAACAATTTCAAAACAAGATAATGGGAGAGTAACAGTAATCAATACATTGTGTATTGTTATCTTCAAAGTAGTTACTCAGAATATAATATATAGGCATGAAATATTGTCCAAACAATAGAGGCTGAGGATATAGCTCAGCAGCATAAGTGCTTGCCTGGCAAACCTGAGGCCATGAGTTAGATTCCCAGTACCAAATATATATGTTTTCTTAACAAACAATATTAACACAAACCATTCTTTTCAATGAACTAAGAGAAACTAGCAATGTAACTACTCTGTCTCATATATACACATATGTTTTGTCTTTTCCTGGCCTTCCTTTCCCTTTAACCCCATTATAGATCCTCTTTTATGTTGAACAGTTTCCTCTCAATTCACAATATCTATTGGACATTTCGGATCCTATTTACTCTTTCAGCTTCTCACATTGATAGTGTAAAAATGGTTCTCTGGAATTTAGAAACATAAATTAGATAAAAACATTGTTAAATGAAATGAGCTATGAGCTAGGGTTTACCAAGTAGAGCCATAATTCAAAAGGAGGTGAAAGACATCAATTTTGTTTAAACAGAATAAGTGAACTTTAAAAATAAGGTAATGCTGTGGATAGACCATAAACAAGTGAATAGTGTTTGCCAATAGAAAAAATAGTAGACATTTTGATGATTTCTCAAAGATACACATGTGCACTGCTGTGAAAGCCTCAGGAGATATAAGTACAAAACCTAAACTGCAGAATGTGGATTCATGGGAGAGTATAATGCTTCACTAAGAAAAGGATAGTTGTCCATTCAATATATGACCATAGTTAATTTTATGAAGCAGTATTTATTCTTCAAGTGTACAATTAAAAATAATGTGCCTGAAAAAGAATCAGATTAAAGCTAAATATATTCCTCTCTTGTTCTCATTTGAAGATTTTCTTCTCATTACCCAATATCTATTAACATTTTATTCATTATACACTTCCTGTTTATCACACTAGAGAAATCATGTTATATTTGAACATGTGTGTCTGATTTATTTCAAGTAAGAGTATTGCCTTAAGGTGCAACCACCCAACTAAAAATGCTTCTCCATCTTTATGGCAAAATAGTACTCCAAAAATCACATCTTCTTCATTTATTGGTTAATGGACATTTGAGCTGTTTAGAAGATTTAGCTATTGCAAACTCTGCTACTTTAAACATGGAAGTTCATATATTTCTGTGGTATATGCTTTTTATTCTTTTAGGAAAATACTAAGAAAGGGAATAGTTGGGTTGAATGGATCCTCTAGTTTTAGGTTTTTGAGAAATCTCCACACTGGTTTCCACAGTGGTTGCACCAGTCTACACTCCCACAGTGGAGGAAGGTTTCATTTTTCCCCCAACCCCCACACCATTTGTTATTGATTGATTTCCGATAATAGCCATTCTTTCTAGAATGAGATGGAATCTCAGTGTTGTCTTAGTTTGCATCTCTTGAAAGAACAATGATGTTGAACATTTTTCCAAATATTTACCATTTCTAATTCTTGATCTGAGAAGTGTGTATTCATCTTGGATGTCAATTTTTGGATTGGGTCTTTAAATTTGTGGATTCCTATATTTTTTAGTTTTTTTTTTTCCTACAATGTGGGTTGTCTCTTTACTGTTAGTAGTTTCTTTTGTAGTGTAAAGACTTTTTAATAAGATGATATCCCAGATGTTGATTCTTTGTGATATTTTTCATGTGATCAGAATTTTGTTCATAAAGTCTTTGCCTACACAAAAGTCTTAAAGAGTTCTACTTATTCTTTCTTCCAGCAAACATAGTGTTTTTGTTTTAATATTTAGAACTTTGGTCCATTTGAATTTTAGTTGCCTGTACGGCGAGAGTTATACACCTAGTTTTAATGTGCAGTAGGTTGAAAATTAGCACCATTTGATAAAGAGACTGTTTTCTTTCAACGAAAGTGTTTTGCTCCTCTGTCAAAGATAGGGTGGATAAGTGTGCTTGGAGTTGTTTATGCATCCTCTAATCTGTGCTACTGATCCTTGGGTGTGCCCCCCAAGTACCATACTGTTTTTTATCACAGTAGCTCTAGAGTGTAATTTCAAATCAGGGATTATGTTGCCCCCTGCATACCTGTGTTGTTGAGAACTGCTTTTGACATTCTAGGTTTCTTCAGGGTCAATATCAATTTTTTTTCATGTTTTTTTTTATTTAAAAAAAATAAAAGTACAAAAACATATTGACAAATAGACACCAATTAGCATAAAAAATAGTACAATCACAACTAATCTATAGACAAGGTGATATGGTCTCAACAGTGGTTATTGCTTTATCCATTGATGTCTTCGAAGTGTAAATATATGAACCCATATACAGACATGCAAATTTAGTCAGACAATTAATCCTCTCAACAACAGAAAAAACACAAAAACCAAAAATCCAAAGACAAAAAAACAAAACAGGCAAACATCAATTTTAGGATTGTTTTTCTGTAATTCTTTGATATGTTTAGTTCATATTTTGATTTGGATTGCATTAAAACTGTATAACAGTTTTGGACATCTGGACATTTTCACAATGTTGGTTCTTTCCATCCATGAATGTGGGATAGCTTTCCATTTTCTGACATCCTCTTTGATCTCCTTTTTCACAGTATTGAAGTTTTCAAAGTAAAGATCTGTTAATTTCTTTATTCGATCGATTCCTAGGTAATTCATTTTTTGATGATATTATGAAAAGTGTTGTTTCCCTAATTTCTCTCAGTGAGTTTGTTATTTGTGTACAGGAATGCTTCTATGTAGCATGTGTATCATGATATCCACAAATAATCATAATTTAAATTCTTCCTTTTCTATCCTGTTCCTTTTATTTCTTTCTCGTCTAATTGTTCTGACCAATGTTTCTTGAACTATATTGAATGAAATTGGTGACCGTGGATATCCTTAACTTAATCCTGATTGTAGCGTGAAAGTTTTCAGTTTTTGTTCATTTAGTGTGAGGTTGCCTGCTGGTTTATCATATGTGGCTTTTATCAGATTGAGATAAAGATGTTCTATTCCAATTTTCTATAGTTTTTTTTTTTTTTAATTATGGATTGGTGTTGGAGTTTGTGAAATACTTTTTTTTTTGTACCAGGAGAAAAAACTCAGGACCTTGTACTTGTCAGGCAGGCACTGTGTCCCTGAGCTATATCCCTGGCCCTGGCATGCTTTTTATGAATCTATTGAGATGATTATATGGTTTTTGTCCTTGATCTGTTACTATACTGTATGACATTTATTGATTTGTGCATGTTGACACATCCCTGCATCTGTAAAATGAATCCTACTTGGTCATGGTGTATAATCTCCTTAATGATTTGCTGCATGCTACTTGCCAGTGTCTTATTGAGGATGTTGTTTCTAGATTCACTATGGAGATTTCATTGTAGTGTTCTTTTTTGATTGGATTCCTATCTGGTTTTGGTATCAGGGTAATGGTTTCTTATAGGAATGACTTTGGAAGTATTGCTTACCTTTCAATTGAATTAAAGAACTTGAGAGTTTCAGTATTAAATCTTTTCTCCATTTTTTGTAGTATTCAAAAGTGAATCAATTGGGGCATGGGCTTCTTGGATAGGAGGTTTATTACCAACTCCTTCAATTTCACTGGCTGATATTGGTTTATTTAAAATATGTATGCATTCTTGATTCAGCTTTGGTAGTTTATGTTTCTAGGAATCTGTCTAATTCTTGTGTGCTTTCATATTTTTAATATATAGTTCTTAAAGTAGGTATAGATGATATTTTGGATTTTTGCAGAATCTTGAGTTCATCTTTTTCATTCCTATATGTATGGATTTGGGTCTTTCCTTTTTTGATAAGATTGGCTAAAGTTTTGTCACTTTTTTAAAAAAAGGATGCTTCTGTTCATTGATTCTTTATATAATCTCCTTAGATTCAATTGCATTATGTACTCCTGTGATAGCTATAATTTCCTCTGTCATATGAGCTTTGGGCTTGATTTGTTCTTCTTTTTCTAGAAGTTTGAGGCTGAATGTTAAGTTGTTTATTTGAGCTCACTCTGTTTTTCTGATATGGGAATTCACCACTATAAATTTTCCTTGAGGGCTGCTTGCATTGACCCCCATTAGTTTCAGTATATTGTACTGGCATGAAAATTTAACTGTTGGCTGCATAGCGAGACTCTGTCTGAAAAATAGACAAAAAAATTTAATTGTTGAAACTGTCTGATTTCTTTTTTAATTCCACTGCTTTTTCAGTGGGGTGTTTTTCTACTTTCCATGTCTTTATGTAATATTTTTCTTCAATTCCCAGTTTAATTACACTGTGCTCTTATAATACGCATGGAATAATTTCAAATCTTTTCCATTAACTTAAACTGATTCTATGAACGAATATGTGGTCTATTTTGGAGCACATCTGTATCAGTCAGGGTTTACTAGAGAAACAGATTTAACACAAGATATACAAATGTACAACAATTTACCTATTTGGCTTACAATGGTCAGCTACAGGGTTAGATGAGGAAGTGTGCAGAGGGTGTCTGCACACTGGAGATTGAAGAGCCCAGGCCTGGGGCCTGGAGCTCACCGCAGTGTCCATGCAAGTCCATATCAAGGGCTGTAGAGTCTGCGATGAAATGCTGATGAATCTACCATGAAGGCCGGAAACCAACACCAGAATGCTGAAGAGTCCCAGGCAGAAGCCAAGAGAGTCTGCACCGGAAACCAGGAGACGACCAAGTTGAAGGTGAAGACTGAAGCTCCTCTGAAGAACTGGTAACCAGTCCTTCCTCAATCCCTTTTTATAGTCTACCAACTCTGGGGAGGTGGGGGGGTGGTCCTCTACACCCACACCCTCTGCATGCCTTCCTCTTGCACAGGTTTAGAATGAATACAAATAAGCACCCCGGCTCCCTTCTGAGTCACATAGTTAACCTTCTAGACTTCCCAAATTAACATAATAAACAACATCCCAGAAATGTAAAGGCACGTCCTTTTTACCCCAAGATTTACAACTGCTGAGTTACTTAGCCAAACCTCTAGGCTCCCCAAGTTGACACAATGTATCAACCATAACAACATCCCATGCGCAGTTGAGAAAGTGTGTATTCAGATGTTCTGGGGATGAGCACCCTCTACACATCTACTAATTCCGTTTGTTCAAAAGTTTGGTTCAGTTTTGATGCTCCTTTGTTTATGCTTTTGTCTACTTTATCTATTTGTGACAATGAGGTAATGAAATTCCCAATTACAATTGTACAAGTGCTTATTTAATTTTTCATATTCATTTATATTGTTTCACATAGTTGAGTTCACTGGCATTTGTTGCAATTATATTTAATCATTATCTCTTTCTCGTGGAGTGTTCTTTTCACAGGTTTTAGTGACCTTCTTTGTCTCTCTTAGACTTAGCTTGAAATGTACTTTGTCTGAAAATAAAACAATTACTTCTGCTTTTCTCAGATTTCTGTAACATGGAGTATTATTTTCCATGCTTTGACTTGCAGTGTATGAATTCTTTTTTGAATTAAATGTGATTCTTATGTGTAGCATATCATTTTATGCTGCTTCTTGATCCATTTCTTTAGTCCTTTTCATTTGATTGGTGAATTGAGACAAACACTGATGCTTATAACTGATATTTATTGACTTATCCTTGTCATGTTATTTACCTGTTGTTAGTTCCTTTATTCCTTCCTCTACTTAACTGGTTGCATTCTCTGCTGGATTCATTCTGCTGGAATTCATGGAGTGGTAATCTTTGTTATCTCTTTCAGTAAAGTCATTCAGAAATTTTAGAAGCTTCATTGCTATAATCAGGGACCAGGAATATAGCTCAGCAGCACAGAGCCTGCCTGGCAAGTGTAAGGTCCTGAGTTTGATTCCTGGTGCCAAAAAAAGAAAACAGAAAAGAGAAAATATCCAACAAATTATCTGGTGCCGGTTTGGTGGTTATTAATTTGTTTAGGTGCTCCTTGTCATTGAAATATCTTATTTCTTCATAAATTTTGAAAGACAGTTTTGTGGGATACATCATTCTAGTTTGGATGTTGTTTTCTTTTCGGGCTTGAAGTACTTCGTTCCAAACTCTCCTTGACATGAGTGTTCGTGTGAAGGGTGTGTTGATTCAGATGTTTTCCTTTATATGTGATTTGTTGTTCTCTAAAAGCTATTAATATTATGCTCTTATATGGCATTTCTGAGATCCTGACTAATATATATCTTGGTGTCATTTTTTATAACGGCTGATTATAGTTTCATATGCCTCACTTAGGTGTATGTGAAATTTTCTTTCTCTAGGAAATTTTCTTCTATTATTTCTGTGAAGGGTTTTCTAAGTCATCTGTGCTATCTCCTGCATTTTTCATTACTCTGATCAATATTATGCTAATTTTTTACATCATCTAGGAGCTGATGCATTGAGTTTCTATGTCCCCTTGCAATTTTTAAAGAAAGTTTTCTTTTTGTGATCACAACCACAATCCTGTCTTTCATATCTGATAGTCCTCCTTCACACTGCCTCATTCTGCTTCATATTTTTTCAATAAAATTCTTCATCTCCTGGGTATCTATTTGAATCCGTTTCATGGATTACATTTCTTTTATATGTTGGGCATTCATGTTTTCCACCATTTTCCTAGGATCTTCTTTTTTAAAAATCTGTATCTTCTCTAGTAACATTAACCTTTTCTCTAGTTATCTGAAAAATTACTTCTGATTTGATTTTTTCTAGAGCTTCATTTATTTGATTTGTTATTTGTATTGTTATCACTTCAGAGAATCCAGCTGGGTGGCTTTTAAATTGTTGCACCTCACTGAACCCGCATTGCCTTGGGTGACGTGGAAGTCAGGGATTACATCTTGCTTCCATGTCTTCCCATTTTCTTTCCTTTTTAAAAATTTAATTCCTAGGCTGATGTCTGTGCCTTGCTTATAGTGAGAAGCTTCATTGCTATAATAAGAACACTTAAGAGGTGACTACTTCTTAGAAATGTGTTCTAGGAGTAGCTAGGTCTTGGTTTTGTGTCTATTATAAGAGTCTACCTCTTGAATTTACTGGAGACAAAAATTTGTTGCCTATTTGGCCTAGTTCCCAGTTCTTTGGTTCTGGCCCATAATATTTTTTTTATGAGAGTTAGGCAATCTCACATGGCATACCAGGGAGAAAAACTCATTAAAACAATTATGTCACCCTAGCTAACGTAGTAAAATCAGCAATATCATAGCACCAAAGAAAGCCTAGAAAATGACAAACTGTGGAAACTATTAATTTGCCACCTATAATTATATGAGCTAGATTTGTGGTTATAGAACAGGATCTAAAACTGTTCAGAAAATTACCTATAGTGAATAAACATTCAGTATGGGACACAGAATCAGCAGAGGAAATTTAAAAGGTGTTGGGAGAAAAATAAAGGAAGAGGAGAAAGAGGAGAAGGAGAGGGGGAGAAGAGGAGAGGGTGAGAAGCAAGGCTGGAGGTGAGAGGCCTATTACACAAATTTGAGGAAACTGGCAGAAAGGATGAGAGAAAAGGGGAAGAAATATAAAAAAGGACAGAACAGAGCAATAACCAAAAAACTAGAAACAAGGTTCACACTCTTAAAATAACAAGATCAAGAATAAATAATACAAAAAGAATAAAACAAAAACAAATACAAAAAAGAAGAAAAGAAGAAAAATGCCCACTTCAAGGCACAATCACAGGTGGACCTAGTGAGCAGAGCCCAGATCTGTGTTGATTGACTCTAGCAAGCCAGCTATAGATTTATGGTGTGGTGGCAGGTAACTCTACCATCTCTAGCTCCACTGATGTTCAGGCTGGTTTCTGTAAGGCTGGAACCCAACTTGTTAAGCCTCCGTTCTCCTCCTCTCAGCTTGAACTTGGCTCCCTGCTGGCTTAAACTTTACTGCTTGACCTCCTACCAATTTGAATTCAGCAGCCTTACCCTGATGCTGGAAGCTGCTAAATGGAGCCAGTCTGAGTTCTCAGCTCAGCTGGGCCTTCTCCAAGTTGGCTGCTGGCAAACTACCCTCTCCTAGGAGATGTCTGAAGACCAGTAACTCCGCAGGCACTGCTGACCACAACACCCACTACCCTGTTCTTCTGGTGTATTTCCGTGTGGAGCCCACAGTGATCCCCAGAAGTCAATTTGCATCTGCAGGTTTGAGCTGCCTCTCCCATGCAGTGAGTGAGAGCTCCTTCTTCCCTGAATTCTCTCACTTCCGTCTTCCTGTGGGCTTCAGTTCTTACTTCAGATTCTTCCTGGGCCCTGTGAACCCACTTCCCTCCTTCTTCTCTTCACATTGCCAAATTCCAGTGCATGCACATCAAATCTTGGAGATACTCTTTCTCTGCTGTTCATCACTCTGCCGTCTTCCTAGAAGCCCACTTCTCTATTTTCCTAAAATCAGCATTTTAATGAGATCCTAGCAAAAATCTTCAGATGTCATTGCAGAGATAAGCAAATAACCAGTATGCAAGCACTTTGTTCAATTCCTATATGTATACATGCATCTCATTATGTGTAAACAATTGCTCAATTTAAGTCCGAGGTTTTCAGAAATATGTATGTTGAAAAAATTCTTACATATTCTCGAAATTCTATTAACTTCACAAATCCATTGAAAATAAAAGAAAACCCCTTTGTTATTTCTGATAGGTTAAGAAATGAGATGAGTTCATTCACATGTATCACAAGTGACATCTTTTGCTTTCATGATTGCTAGTATGAATGAAACTTGTTAAAATATAGGTGTTAATAATTTGTATCAAATTATGCTCAACATCTATTCTGTATCTTATCCTCACAAAAATACTTTTTAGTTGAAATAAATGTAAAACTTTTCCCCATGTCTTAATTGGGAATTTGTAACGTTGAAAATGTGGCTAAATTTTTTGACACATAAAAAAAACAAGATGTTTTCTGGTCTATTTTCAGTGAAACAAACTGTACCAACTCTAATATTAGTACTTGCAGTATCATGGCAAATTTTAAAATTATATTTCCCTCCATCACTTCTTTTCCCCACAAAATTCTATGGAAGTACATGAGGTCATGGGAACAGTTGTTCCTCTGCAATAAATCTTTATTTTCAGTGAATTGTCTGTACGTAGAAATTTACATCTGCTGAAACAAGGTTTTCATCTGAAATGTATCAAATGTCTCAGAAAGTTTGAGAACTATACATTTATGGTAGTGGACAATTTTTACCATAACAATATTGTCAGCATGTTTCTTTAAAACAGACGTGTTTTAATTTTTAAAATTAATTACATTTATTGGTACACTTGAGGTGTAGGGAATGATCACATTCATCACAGAGACTTTGCACCTGTACATGATTCAACTTGATTCTTTTTACCCACTCCTTTACCCCCCTTTTACCCTCGTCCCTTACTTACAAAAGCTATGTTTATATTTTTTATTTCTTTTCTCATCATTTTTTAGGGATGGAGAAGAAGGGAAGGAAGAAAACAGATACTTTTAAAGACAATGAAAATGTCAGGACACTGTTTGCAAAACACTAGTATCATTTATCAACAGGCACAGATGGTCATTAAAATGATTTATGCAGTTCACACATAAAACATTTATTTTTGCTAATGTTGTTTTATGCAATGTATATTTAACAGTATAAAATAAATAATTTTAAAACTAAAATATTCATGAAATTTTGCTACCTATACAACATATACTATTACATTTTTCTCTGAAATACTTTTGAGTTTGACATAGGTATTCCTTAAAAGAATTAATATTGTATATAGAATAAATGGACAAGCATAACTCTCCAGTTAAAATTTGCTTTCAGATTTAAACAGCTTGATTAAATCTTTATTAATTACTGTGGGAACATTATCCTTTGAAATGTTTATTTAAATGACTGATTTACAGACACTAGTTGGAGTTAAAATGAAACTACAGAAGAAAGAACAACTCACTTAAGCATCTGGTCACCTAACTCTATTTGAATTTTAGTGCCTTTATTTGCCACTTAATAGTGTATAGTGGAATTTAGATGCATGGCCTTAACTGAGATTTTTCTCTTTGCACAACGGAATGGTTTAGTCCTTTACCTGACAAATGTGAGAATGACGCACCCTCGGAGAAACATTAAATTCAATGAGACTCATTTTATCTGATGAAATTCTATTAGAAGTCAGAAGTATTTTCATAATTCTGTTGTTCTGGTGGGAAAAATATCATGTGAGCCTTGTTTTTGATATGCATTACTGCCAACTTTTATTCCTAAAGCGAAACCATGCTTAACTTTTTAGTATTTAGTTATCATTTAATAAAGAGATCAACTGGCTGGTCCATGCAACAAAGCTTCTCTTTGAGATGTATTTTCAGATTTTTTATATCTCTTATTTAAACTGTGACCTAAAGAAAAAATAAAGAACATTGTTGATAGAACATTATCCTGTATATGTAACTCTGAAATGAGACTCTACAGAATTTGATATTCTTCGCCTGTTCTATGTAAGTAATGTGTATGACAATGAACAAATATTCTAAAGTACATTTGAAAGTGTTCTGAAGTAGCGAGAACTTTCCAGTATAGTGTATTTCACCAAAATATGGAAAAGTTTGATTTTAATCATAGGATAATAACATGTACTGAAAATGTGGCTCGGGGTAGAATATTACCCAGCATGTGAAAGGTCCTGGGTTCAATCCAAGCATTGAGAAAAACAAGCAAACAAATGAAAAACAGGAGAAAGAAAAAATATCTACAAAATATTCTCTACATGCTATATATAATATGCTTGTAAGTTTTCATACCTGAAAATTTAAATAAGTTTTTAGAAGTTTCACAAAAAGCAAAACTATTTTTTCCTTTACATTAATGGATCAAATAAAATCAGGTTTTTTTCAGAAATTTGTGTTTATAAAACTCTTTTAAAAACAAGTGTTTTCTTACACAGCTCCATGCAGGACCATGTTTCCATTTGTCTCCTACTTATAACAGATTGAATAGGATGAACATCTGACCGGTATTACATCATTCAGGACTATTTTCCTCAGTATTTAAAAATAGGGTGCTAATTCTGGTAGCGGCCCTCTGACTTTTGCTGGAAGGTTCTGAATGAGCTGGTTTATCATTAGGTATCTCGTATCTTGCTATTTTAATTGTTTCTGTTTGATTTTCTTTTTAAGGATCAGACTTTTCAGGATAATTTATTTTAATTGCTCTAGTATAAAATTTGCCATGATTAGAAATTGCGCATCGAATCCACTAGTCCTGGACAGGTACTGTAAATTAGAATCACTTGCTGTCCTGTCAAACATATCAGTATCACTACCCAAATTTACTTTCTGAGGGACACATTTAAATATCAACAAATTTTAGTATCTTTTCAGGTAACTTCTATTGGAGATTCAGTAATCTAACCACTGATTCAGTGACCGTGTGCAACGTGTACGGAGCATGCGTGCTCCTTTTCGTGTTCCTAAGCATTTTGTGGGCTTTTCCAGAGAAATAAAAGAGATCACTTCCTACGCATAGAATAAAAGCAAAGAATAGACTAAAAGGTAAATATCACAACCTACCAAGGATCGCCCATTTAAAAAGGAGGGAAAAAAAGAGAGAAAATATCCCAGAAGATACGTGTAGGACAGGGACTGACTTTATGTGGTTAAAATGAAAAAATGAAAAAAAAATCACATCAATTTTCTGCGCTGATGTAACTGATTGGTAAGGAGAACAAAATCAGATTATGAATGTATTGTCTGGCTTCATTTTGAGCAAAATAGCCCTGTTCCAAACTCTGCATTCCGGAGGCCCACGCTTGGCCAACACATACAGCAAGGGCTTTAGGAACACTCACCCGTATCTTTCCTTCCGCGGGGGGCAGGGCTCTGGCATAGAAGACTAGGCTGCGCAGTCAGAGAGCCCGCGGCACTCACAGGCGGAGGAACCGTGCCTGTTGTAGGCGAACAGATTTGGCCATTACCCTGGGGAAGTTTAATTCTGAGTACTTTTCTTCAGATCAAACAATTCCAACCTTTTTTTTTTCAGCGCTGCGGATTGAACTCAGGACCTTGCGCTTATCAGGCAGGCGCTTATTTGACTGAGCTATACCCCCTGCCTGAAACAATTATTAAACGAATTAATAACTTATGAAATGAACTTTCTGAGCTTTATAAACAAATTAAATTGGCTTCCAATCTCTACACGAGTAGGGAGTCTTCCTCTCCTAGGAGCCTCTCCACTGGCTCTTCCCGGGTAGCATTGAGCTTGTCTCTTACACATTTGCATCAAGAGAATTAAGGTCTATTTTCAAAAAATGAGAGAACACATCTGTCTGTAATCAATCAAGCCTATTTTAGTTTGCCAGTATTGTCCCATTAATAAGGATTTAATAAGAAAGAATTCTGGAAAGAGATTTTAAGATGAAAGCATCAGAGAACCTCTAAGTCGATATCAACGCTGTCACAGTCACCACCATCACATCACTGTCACCGCCATCCTCACACGCATCATCTTTAGGGGAAGATGAGGTAAGAACAGAGAGGGCACATCTGAGTGACCTACAGTGTTGCATTCAGGAATCTCCTGCAGGAAGCAAATCTCCGTCTTCACACTGCCATGTCCACTGTGAAGCCTGCTTTAAGAGGGAGCTTATTTTGTGTTTCAGTAGTTGCACAGTTGGGATTGTTGAGAGGTCAGCGCACTAGGATGCTAAAGCCTTTATAATTCAGAGTGATGATTTTGTTCCAGGTATTGGGTTAAAATCTTAATACACACTGTTTTACGTAATTCTTATTAAAATTATATGTTCTACAGTGCCCATTTTCTAAAAAGAATTAGAAAGCTGAATACTTTTTCCATGGTTCCTTAATCGTGGAAACCAAATTACAATAGCTACTAAACACTGCCAGGTAACTCTAGAATTACAATTCAGGAAAGTAAACTTTAGACTGCCCCTGAAACCAATTTACAGAGAGAGCCTGGGAGAAGAGTAAATGAGAGCGAACTTCTCTGCGGTGGAAATTTTGAGGACATAAGTATATACAACAGAATGTGGTTTAAATGCTGGAGGAAAATTGCTATTTTACTCTTTTACTTGAGAAATGTGTTGTACATAATGCAGCCTAATGCCCAGGTTCTTCCACAAATAATACTAAGCCCAACTGTAAAAAGCAAGTGAAAACGTGTTAATGATGTCTATTAAAATGTACTCCCCTGATGAAATCTAATGTAGAAGGAAAATGAAAGCACCTTAAAAATTATAATTGGGAACAATAAAACAATGTCAGTTAGTCTGAACACAAATCATTTATGATCATTTAACTTATCACAATATGTTGATCAGCAAAATAAATTTTATTTGTTTACTTATTTTGAAAGCTTATCTTATTAAAATTAAGATAAAAAATATTATGTATGCATAGCTTGAATTTAAAGGTTAACAGTTGCCTCTTTGACCTAGAACATTTTAAGTAATAGAATCTCCAAGATAAATTTTAATTCAATTTAAAATGAGATACTTGGAGTGCTTCTAAATCGAGTCATTTTTCATGAGTACATTTCACATGCAACCTTATTACTGTACTGAGAACTATCAGTAAAAATACTAATGAATATGGCATGATCCTTAATCCACAGAGATATATATTATATATAACAATTTATATTAAATTAAATAAGTGTTAATAGTTTTTTAACAGGATGGTGCTAATAAAAGATTGAAGATATTAAAGTTGATACCCTCAGAAAGTGAGCATAGTAGAGGAGGTATTAGAAATATAGTGGAACTTTATCACTTAGATTTATCTTCTCAAATTTATGCCTTCTCATGTAGAAAATGAACTATTGTTGTAGGCTATGGAAATAAATTCTTTCTGTGAAATAATGTTTTACTACCTAACAATAAGTCTGTGTATCAAATTTATGTTGACATACATAAATGTAAACTTTAAAGAGCCAAGACTGTGGTATTCTATGACCTTAATATAATGTAAGAATACTTCCAAATTAAATAAAATATGAAGTTTGATAGGGAGAAATACAATGTCCTCATTATCTCCTTACTGTTACTTGTTCATGAGATCCAGACACATCACACACCTGTTCTACTCAAACCAGATCTCCATGTGTTGAACAGGTGAATATTGCCGCTGGTCCTTGCTGATTCTATCGGGAATGGAATAAGGAGGACATGAGCCTTCTAGAGGTTAAAGCAAAGGTGAAGGCATAAATTTGATTAGTTGCTGGCGAGCACTGGGCCTGAAATATCATAAGGACTTTGGAGCATTTATGGTTATTTTATTGCAACATATTTTGGTCAAGGTAAACCAGTAGGAACATTAGTATAAGTTTGTAATTACAAGCTGAGAAGTTTACCTGACTCAGAAAGATAAGTGAGATGAGGCGCACAGAGATTAGTTGTCTGAAAATTTGTCAGTCACCGTGACCCGTTACCACCCTCTCAGATGCAGGCAGTCAGGGCAGGCCTCTGTTATTTGCAGTGACTTCACACTATTTTAGAAATTGTTATTTAAAACTAACACCAAAAACTAGTCAACAGCAAAAAATTAAACTTGAAACATGACAATGGATTTGAATAACTTTTATAAGTTTCAGATAATAAATTTGGTCAGAAACATTTAAAGTATTTCTCAGCTATCAGAGGGCGGAATAATTTTATATGAATAAACATCATATATGTATGTAAAGATAGGTAAAAATATAGACAAAGCCAGCAAAATCCTGACTGGAAAGGTTGGATACGAGCTCTACTGAGAGGAACAGTTACTGTTTAAGTGTATGATCAATCTTTTATGTCTGTATTTGTTTATCTGAATATCCAAATTGAAGATATCAATACATAATACCACAACCATGCTTAATTTCCTATCACGTTGTCTGAGATTCTGTATTACTTGTGCTGTTTTTGTACTATTTTCTAAATGGATGTGTGCTTTTTAAGATGTTTTCATTCTTTTATCTTTAAAATAAAAAAGTTGGATAAGTAAACTATTATATTTTATAATGTAAAGATTGGTAAATGTAGTAATATCCATGAAGTTACTATTCTAGAAAGTTGAAAATTAAAAATCATTATTACAAACAGAAATATACAGATAAAATAGATGAAAGAAACATGAAATAATACAGAAATAACAATAAAGAGAACGCAGCATCAGATATGACTTCCAGTATTACCAGCGTAGTAACAGCACAGCATGCAGACTTTCTAAAAGCATATGTGCAATTTTCCACAATTGCCCATATTTTTGCTTATAAAGCAAATTTCAACAAAATACAAAGAGTTGATGTTATTTAGTGCAAGTACTTTGCTATTAGTGGGAAATAAATTATCAATCAAAATTCAAAAAGGAAATCATGAGCAGCTTAACCAAACAATAGGACAAAATGAAGAGAAATTTACTAAAATTAGATGTTATTTTTGTCAGACAATGAAACTATGGTAAATATAGCTTATATAAAAAGTTGCTTAGCAGGAAAGTCACAATGTCAACATGGCCTTGAAAAATATAGACAAATTTGAAAATATTCAAAGACATAATGTTGAATTTTTTTCAAAATGCTGAAGTAAGGAAAGAGAAAATTTAAATTAAAAACAATAATAAAAAGAAGAAATCCGTAAAATAAAGAACTATACAATAAAGAATAATAAACAAGTCCATCTTTTTTTTTAGGAAATAGTACTGAATGCACTCAACCAATAATTTTCAAATCTGATCTTGAAATAATATAAAAAAGAGGACCACTATAGACACTAGGAAAATTTATGATTAGTTTTTGAATAATGAGTTTGAAAGTGTGCATGAAAGCAGCATATGCCTTGAAAAATACAACATAAAATGAATATTGGATAAATGGAATTTTAAAAAAATTAATATCTGTTAATGAAACTAAATTTGTTACTAAAACCTTTCTTATAATGAGAAATTGAAATGACATGGTTAGCACATTCCACTATATTTTTAATAACACAAATTTGTACATATTCTTACAAAAGATAAAATGAGGTGAATATTTCTCAATTCACTTACTGTCTCAATTTTAATCTTAGTGTCAAAATCCAATGCAGATCCACAATTCTCATGTAGATGTTAAACCCTGAACAAAATATTTATGAATCCAATTCAGTAATATAGCATAGCAATAACTCCTCATGAGGATTGGAATGCATCACAGAAATAAATGTTTAACATTTACTTATCAGTGGATATAATTCACATTTACAAGTTAGAAACTTACCTCCATAACAGTACTGCTGTTAAGAAAACACTCATTTTAAGAAACATCTTTCAAGTGATTTTAAAAGTATCAAAAAATGATAGAAGGAAAGTTTGGAGAAGGACATTCTTTAGTTAATCTTTCAATGTATTGCCTTAGATATAACCGGGCCTAGGTTGTTGTGTTCTGGAGGAAGGCTAATGAAAGCTTTGTAAGCCCTGGTGCCGACACTAAATGTTTTGCTGTGTTACGCATAAAGGAATGGTGACATGATGGCTATCTAGTCAAGTCTCAGGCCTATGGTAATTGAGTTGTATTGTTCTTGCTAAAGCGGTTAATATCCACCCAGTAGTCCAGGTGCCTCTTTTGTTTTATCTCAATAAAAGGTTACAGAAAAGGTGATTCAGGGCTGCAGACAAGAGAACTGTAAGCCCCCTGATCCCAGAACATTGTCTCTCTTATATTTCTTTTTCTTTTAACTTTTTATTCATCCGCGGGTACCTCGTTTTTGGGACCTGTTCACCCTGGACAGAAACGGATAATAGACCAACAGGAAAGGAAAAAAGAAGTCTCACTAAGATTCTAATTGGCCCAGGCTGGGCTCCAACCAGCAACTTCCGGCCTCCGAGGTCTCAGCCTCCCTGGCAGCTGCGACTGCCATGTGTGCTGTCACATCTGGCTGTTTCCCATTTAAATGCTATTTAAATATCATCCACTGGTGTATAACTGGGTATCAATTAGAGAATGTAATTGTAGATTATAGTTGTGTGTATCCTTTGTTCTCATGAATGTTATTTTACTTTTCATTGAGCTTTAAAACTCAATATCTTTGTGAATTATATTTACATATATACACACATATATATACTATTTATTTATTAATACATGCATATGACTGAAAATGGGGAAAGAATATTTCCATTATGTGAAAATATAAAATAATACTGTCTTTGTGAAATGTGCTTTGAACACTTAATTATACATCTCTTATCATAGGGTCTTCTTGAATCGTAATATTTTGATGGCTGATTCATGATACAAAGTGCTTGCAGAGGTTTGTTAATATTTTTCGAAAAATAGTTCCCCATGGAGTGTGTACTTTCACACAGTTGTCATAATCTAATAGACTAGTTTTGGTGCTCCTTCATGACTCTGATTTTGGATTTCATTTTTCTATTCTTTTTGAAAGCTCCTGTCAAGGAGCTGTGCACGTCATGGGTATTAGGAGCAGTAATGTTGCGTCGGTGTCCATTCTCTGCACCGTTTTTTTGGAGGTCGAAGGGGGATGTACTTTGATAAACTGTAGGTCTCCTCTGGGGCTAGGCATATTTCCCCCAATGTAAAAAGAATTATAAGACACTGGGTCTGCCCACAATACCTCATGGCCCCCAGACAGAGGGAATACATGGAGAAATATCACATTTATTTACGGTATTGCTCTTTATTCCTGTGATGCACAGGAATAAAGGGATTTGTGGAAACTAAGGCCAGTGTTCTTGGCTGTGTCTCCATTCTTAGAATTTTTCATATGACTTGGTTTGTTAGTGCTATTGTCCTCATTAAGATCTGGCTTTTAAGGAACATGTTACTGTGAAGTTATAAGATTTATAGAATAGGGAGTTAATTGTTATCAATAAGACTTAGTGTTTACAGATAATTTAAATTGTGCAAGTGAATGGTGTAGGGGCAGTTAGAGGGGTCCAGGCAGGGAAACTAGGGCATGACCTGGGTCACTGAAAACTGTCACTTTACCACATGATTATTCCTCTTGTGAAAGTATGACATGCACTTCTATAACCCCTACCCCTGACCTTCTCTTCAGCTCAGAAACAAAGATAAAAACCCTGATTGGACTAGATTACATCGATCAGTGAAACAATTATTTTTTTTGAAATCAGCTTTTCTGTTTGAGACCCTAGGCTCCTGCTATGGAAAACTCAGTCACATTCCCATACTTTATTGCACCGTATCTCTTCCCTCCGTGTGGGACATGAGAATCCTTTGCTTCCCTCTCATTTCTGACTCCCTCATTCACCACAAGACCCTCTTACCCCATTTTCTGCCAGGCTTTTGGCTTTGAACCAACCTCGCCCATTTCTTCATTCTTTACTGTAGTGGGGGTACTGACCCGGAGAATGGGTGGGCAGCTATGAAGGGTGGACCTCTATCCCCTCAGAGACTTAGGCAATGGTGGGATTAATCCGAAGGAACCAGGGAGGTATGCTCTTTTTCAAATATGACACGCCATAACACCAAGCTAAATTTACTAGCAGACATATGGCTGTTCATCAGAGATCAATGTGACATGTGTTGATTTGCATTTTGTTAATCAACTGGCAAAGTGAGCTCAGAATTTAATTTTCCACATATATTCAAGGATAGGATTTTCATCTTTGGTTTTTGGTAAGTGTAGATTGTGGTTCTTGTTGCTTTAACAAAACACCCAAGATGAACAACTTTTATGACAAACATGCATTTGGGCTCATAGTTTTGGGGACTCTGGTCCACTATCAAGGGCCCTTTTGCTCTGAGGCTCTATGGAGTACAGCAGATGGCAGTGAGCAGAAGTTCATACCGAACAACCACACAGCTCATGAGCCAGGCAGCATGGAGAGAGGCCGAGACGGGGTCCCACCATCCCCTGTGAGAGCAAGCTCCTCTGCGACCTCAGGTCTTTCTCCTAGGCTTATTGTTATAGGCAGCTGAGCTAGATAGAAGTGTTACAGGCAATCAGACAGTGCGAGGCCCTCGAAGGAGCCAACAGGAAAGACAAGACACCTGTGGGCCAGACCTCAAGACAAAAGAGCAAAGCAAATGCACTCAAATACCTCCCTAGGTGTAAACGTCAGAGATTGATGTTCTAAATATGTAACAACCACCTTGAGAAAGCCAAGAAGAGTCCCTAGCCCCATCCACTACAGGAAAAGCCCCTGCTCTGTGTTCATGCCCCCTTGCTGCATGGCTCGCTTTGCCATTTGATCCCAGTTTACTCAATTTGACCTGAACAATTATACTTGTAGTCTTATTGGCTGACCATAGTTTTGTCCATTTCCCCTACTTTGGACCCACCTCACTTCGTGGTTTTGTTCTATAAAAGTCCCTAAAACAGACAGAAACTTTCTTTCCCTCAATAAATATATTCTGCTCTTAACCTCTATTGTTCCTAAAATTCATTCTTTGATTTTAGAGAACATGAACTCACCCCAGATATCACTGGTTGGGAGTTTTATTTTCCCATATCATTATATAATAAAATTCCCACCACCTTCCAACAACACTCTCCAAGGGAACATATCTGTGAGACGTGGACCTTCGGGACACTCAACATCCAGGCTGTAGCAGCCAGGTAGAAAGGACTTCTTTCTCAGGACTTATTCATGCTTCCAGTTGCTCCTCAAAGTTGCCCTAATTGATTCATTTTTTAATGCATTGACTATCTGCCACACATCCTACTAAGCATGACACAATTATCTTGTGTTGGACCTTTGGTCCCTTGGCTTTATTCCTCCCCTCTCTGCACTCTGTACCATCTGTTTTGAGTATCAAAAACAAATACATAAACAAGGCCACACATCAAAAACAAACTCTTCATGTTTCTTTGAAATGCTTTTGTAATAGAGTCTGCTGGAATGGTTGGTCAGACAAATGGAAGGTAGAGGGGATGGAAACACGTATTGTTCTGCTCCCAGTGATACCCTGTGTCTATGAGAGCAGAAGTGAGGAGTGGGGGTCACCCTGCAGGTCTGAGCACCAGTAGGAAGGGGCCCCTGTGCACTGGAGTTGTTCTCCCAGCACAGGCAGGCATGCACCTCTCCAGCAGACTAAGTGGTGTGTGGACGTCAGGTTTCCAGCCAGCCAGCAACAACTTCCTGATATGTGACAGCCCCCGTTTCAACTTTGCCCCTCAGCTCTTCCAAAACATTTGTAATCAGCTGATATAAGATAGTGCCCTTGATGAGAACTATCGAGAGCCGTTTCTCTTATTAAACTGGGAGAGATCAAAAACAGAGGTCCAGAAAGAAATTCATTCCAATCAAGTAATTTTACACCTGGGATTCAGACACCAGACTAAATTAGAAAAGAATCACTCTAAATATTATCGTCATTGTTATCACTGGGCACCGTCTTTGTCATCTTATCTATAGAAAATAGCTCAAAATGGCCCTTTAAGTTCATATAATTTTAGTATATTTGGACTATTTTTATAATGAATGTTAGAATTTCATTTCATTCAGATGTTCTATCCCTCAATAAAGGTTCCTTTTTATAGACTATGTAGCTACATAAAGTACCTTCATAAAATTCTGCGAGTGAAGTTTTTGTACAGTTGTAAAAGATGAATAATTTTAACTTGAACATTTTCCTTAAATTTTCTTCACTAAAATGGAAAGGAAAGCATATTTATTTACATAAATCTGTAGTTATGTATATGCTTGTATAAGGAAACAGAAATTATCTGTAGTTAAAAATTAATATATACATACATTAATTCTTTCCTTCCATAAATATCAAGGGAAGTAGAATTATCCCTTTATGTACTTCTAAAAAATGCTTAAAGTTTGGAAAATCGTTCCAAAAGGTAACTGGTTTAAATTGAATAGTTTTTTTCAGATTATTTGTAAATAAAAAATATAGACACAGTACAGACAAGTATATAGATTTAGGTGTTCATTTCTTTATAAAGTAGTTTATGTGAACCGAACTTTAAGATTGTCATTAACCCAGGAATAAAAAATAATCAAAAAGTAGAATGCTAAAGGAAACACAGATGAAAATATTATTGCTCATAAAAAGCATGATTAAATAACAAAGTCAATACACTTATCATGGTACAGTACAAGCAAGATGATTCTATTTTGCAGCCTAGACAGCATTTCAAAAATATGTAACAGAGGTCACATGAATCATTTGCTTTTGTGCTATAAATTCAGATAAATGCTAATACCTAGCACAGTTTTATTGAATATATTCCTTGTAAATTTTACAGCTCATTATTGTGGGGGGGGGGCAGGTGACTAGAAGACATATTTGATACAACAATATGGACAAAGCTGGGCATTAACTAGAATGTTCAGCTACCCACAGAAGAATAACTGAGCCCACTGTTCCAGAAGGCAGGTTATTGTGAATGCTTGTACTTGTTCTAAAACACATCGGACCACAAGGCTAAAAAGCTAATAAAAATGGTAACATGGAATTTCAAGAATGAAAGCACATTTGTTTCTTTTCGTAAATTATTTGAAAGATAATGCTATTATTAATTGGACCCTTTAAAGCCAGGGACATGTTAATACTGAACCACACACACAGTGGTGTCAGTTAAAGAATATGTGGAAACAAGGTTCCTGTAATAATACAAATGTCTCCTAATGTTGTGTTACTGCAAATTAAGAGGTGTGAACATTTGTTACTGCCAACTTAACAAATAGACCAGAAAGTACATTCATAGGCAACTTGCTTAGTTCTCAAACCTAAGACATTTTAGATCACTTCAAGAAAACACAAATTGCTAATGCTATTGTAACCTTGGAGGAAGAAAGTGAAGTTTATGAAGGGTGAAATAAGAGTAACTAAATGATACAGATCAACTACTTTTACTATCTAAATGAAAGGCAAAAGAGGAAACTCAACAGAAAAAAAAATGCCTAGCTCATAAGAGGTTTTAAGGAATTCAAAGCAATAATTTTAAGGTTTATCAAAATAGGTCTGAATATTTACTAAATCAAATTAAATTAAATGAGTTTTTCCACAAATTATTTTCATGTTAACAATGCAAACCTAAGCATTAGAAAATGGTTTTCATGAGTACATAAGCATTTGTAAAATAAATGCTAAATAATATTTTATTCTTAGTTAACCCGATACATTTTGTATATCCATATTTTTTTCATAGAATTCCCTTGAGGGGCTGGGGATATAGCTCAGTGGAATAAGCGCTTGCCTAGCAAGCGCAGGGTCCTGAGTTCAATCCCCAGTACCACAAAAAAAAAAAAAAGAATTCCCTTGATTTACGAATGCACTTTTCTCACCCTTTTGTAAAGAACAGGTGTATTTATTTAAATAACTGTAAGGGACTTTCAATGTACTACTAAAGTATACACAATGTTTATTAGTACATGTTTGCAGTACCTAATGGCTGCGCTTCTCATAGGGAGTTACTGCATGTACATGGTACCTATTCATCCTTCTTCTACTTATACCATCCCTCTCCAGCCCTTTCCACTTGCTCGAGCTCTTGGTCTCCCTCCTATCTGCAAAATCTCAACTTTCATGATTATTTTCAGCTGCTTCCCAGCCCCCCGACCTCTTGGATTCTGTGTTCCTCCATCTCTTATTCCCACCTCCATTTGAAAAAATCCCTCTACTTCCTGTTTATCTTCTACTTTGATATATAAGCTTGTGTGTCTGGCTTTTTTACTCAATGTTATGGTCTCAAGTGGCATTCATTTACCTATGAATGCCTCAAGGGTATCTCTATTTATGGCAAAATAATACTCTGCTGTGTATAAATACCACATTTTCTTATCCGTTCATTGGGTGAGGAGCAGATAGATCATTTGCAATGTTTAGCTATTATAGAAGGTGCTGCCATAAATAGGAGTATGAATGTATCCTGTAATATGATCTTTAACTCTTTCAGGAAGAGACTCAGAAAGGGAATACCTGACTCAAATAGAACTTCTATTTTTAATTTTTGAAATAGCTACATACTAATTTCCAGAATTTTTATTTCAACTGATAGAAAGTCAAGCTATTTACTTTCAGGCCAACTTTTGCTTAGTAATATTAAAGTTTCCACATCCTGGAAATAAGATTGTATCAGATTTATCAAGCTCATTTTATTGCCAACAACTTTTCTATTTTCAGTAAGTACAGTCCCATTATAGAGAATAATACTTTTTGCATACCATGTTATCCCCCATACCAAAGGAATAATATGTCATTAATTTATTTCCTTCATCTAATTTTCCACTAATTCTTATTCTACTCAGGTAGCTATAACAAAATGTTATAAACTAAGTAGTTTATAAACAACATTTGTTTCTGCAACTTTTGGAGGCTGGAAAGTGAAATGTCAAGGGACAGCTCAGTGTCTTGTGAGAACCTGTTTCCTTGTTCTGAGCATGCTCCTTCACACTATGTGTGCTGTGCATCCGCAGGGGTGAAGAGTATGCCAGCTCCCTTAAGCAGCTTTAGTAAGGACAATAACATTGCTCCCAAGGGCTCGGACCTCATGACTGAGTCACAGCCCAGGAGACCTGAACATTAGTCGTCTTGAGTGTTAACATGTTGGGATACAAATTTGGGGAGACACAAATTTTGGGAGACCATACAGGATACCATACTCTATATTTAGTTTCATCTGTAGAAACTTTTTCTCATATGTATCCTCAAAATTCTCTTAATTTTTGTACTCTGTCTTTGTTCATCTAGTAGCAACATAAAATTGTAATTTTTTAAAACTTAAGAATAAAGTAAAAGTAATCAATGAATTACAGTATAAAAGAGAAAATACTAATATTTAGGGTATTTTCCGATTTAAAATTAGAGTTTAGAATTTATATATGCCTTCTTACTGTATAATTTCTTTTTTAAAAATTAAAAATCTGACAAAACAACAATGAAGACAAAATCTAAACAACACAAAAACAACAAAAATGATACACGAATTGAAGACAAGATAATAGAAATTTACAATGGTTGCTAAAGTACATACTGTTATCTTCGGGGAAGTTGCTCAGTTCATTACACATAAGGATGTAAGATTGATCAAACAATCAAAGACAGTAACAAGCAAAAAAATATTTTAAAAAATGGAAATGATGCAGAGCTTCACCATACAAAATGGTAGGAGTTCAACAATGGATATTCTACTACATATAGTTTTCAGATCAGTCATTCTAATTACCAAGTTCAAGCATGTAAAATTGGTCAAGAAAAAATAAAATTGAAAGCATTGACTGTTCCTCTCAATAAACTATACAAACAGTAATACATCTATTCCACCTATGCTTATATAGATGTAAATTTTGTTTTTATTAAAAAAAAATAACAAAAGCAAATACATAAACAAAACAGCATAAAGAGCAACAAAAATGATACAGAGCTTCAAAACAAGGTCATATTAACAATGATTGTTATAATATACAATGTCATCTTTAAAATGGTTACACATACAACCAGATATAGGCATGCAAGATTGATCAAACGGTTACACATTAACAGTTCCTTTCAATAAACCAACAGGTATTAGTAATACACTTATTGTAGCTATCCTGTATACATATGATTTTTCCCTCTTCCTTCTTTCTCTTTCCTCTCCCCTGCTTCATCTCAGTTGCCCCTTCCTATTTGAGCAGTTTTTTGCCTTTCACATTATCTATTGTACCTTTCAGATTTACGGTACAATTCTATTCTCCTTGGTTTTACTGAGATCACAAGTCTGTTTTTACAAGATAGCTTTCTGGGGGAATGAAGTTATTCTTTTATGGACAGAGAGCTTGTCTGGGAGGGTGAAAATCCTGGAGACAGACTGAAGTTGTTCAATGATGTGAATGAGCTTCATACCACTGAAAAAAGTCAAAGAGGTAGATTTTACGTGATGTGCTCTTTATTATTATTTTTAAAAGAAACAAGAAAAATAGTCTCCTTTCACTAAAACAGAGTCTAGAGGTTTTTGAGCTGTTATATTTCATACATCATATCACCTTTGTGAAACAGATAGAAAAATACTACTTTGGCTATTTCCCACTCTTTGTGAAAAAGAGTTATTAGAAAGATCAATTATCAGCACAAATAGCCATTCATGTTGTGGCTAAGGATCCACATGTATGGAGTTTTTAGAACAGCCAAAGTCAGGGTGCGTAGTCACACTGGAAGCTCCTGCTTGCAGTAAGGTTTACTGCAAGCAGTAGCACTGACTTTAATACAAACAGATAAAATTATTTATTTCCACTAAAAGTAGAGTGATGTTGTTTGATTATATTTGTACACTGTATCCTGAAATCTAATAAAGGATGTGTCCAGAATAAAATCTGCATACTCAATTCACTGATTTATTCATTCATACAGAACTAAGCAAGAACAAACCATATGCCGTGGCTTTTGAGGGGCTGGGAAAATTAAGATAAAAATGAAACTGTCACAAAACTCACTAATTCCTAAATGATTAATCTCACTTCAATAGAGCTTTCTTTATGGAATACTACTGTAAATATCTTTTATGTACTGTTTCATGGAGACTAAATTAGAAAAGTTATATTTTCTCATAGATTTGCTATAGTAATTAAATAAGATAATGCATAGAAATTTTTCCCAAGTGTTTGGCATAAGTTTTCAACAGATATTAGCTCTTGTTTTAATTATTATCAATATTATTTCATAAAAGATGAAATGCCTTTTTTGATTCTGGAAAGAACAAAAATAAATATAAATATTTCTACTGATCTATAACATGGGAGATATATTAGAGGACTAAATATCTATTTCAGTTCTGTGACTAACTTTTATAATAATTTACATAACTTTTGCAGCAGTCTCATTTACTAAATAGGAAAATTTATAAATATTTAGTATACTTTCCCCTAACACTAAATGTTTTATGACTACCTTAATCAGTTTGACTGCCACCTCAATATACAATCACCTAGGTAGCTTAAGCAGAAGTTTAAGTTCTCACAGTGATTAATACTCGATATTTGAGATCAGGTCGTCCATATGGTCAGGTTCTCCTGGGGCCTCTTGCCCTCTCGCTTCCTTGGTTACAAAGAGGCACTATCCCTGGTCCTCTCCTCACAAAGAGCAAAGAAGGACAAGCTCTGTGTTATGTCTTTTCATAAGAACAGCAGTCCTATCGGCTCACACGTAACCCTCATGTCCTCATCTAACCTACCTCCCGCCTGCCCTTGTGTACCATCAGTTAATGTTATGGCTTCTGTCCTGGAACATACACAGTGTAAATGTATTTTGAAGGGACTCTTTGTCCAGGAACAAACTAGGACTAAAATCCAGCCCACTCATATTGTTGCTATCTTTGTCTAGTGATTCATCTCTTTTGCGCGACTGGAGAAATTCTACGCCTAGTGCTTCCTCCTTCCTGCTCTTCTTTACCCAGAACAGCAATTGACAGGTTAGGAGAAACTCTAGAGAAAACCGAAATGGAAAAGTTTCTTTCCTGCTTTCGGGAAGTTTGTGTGGGTGTATGCAAAGGAGTCGTCCAGGAACTCTCTAATTACCGTCAATAGCAGAAATTTTCAAGAGGAAACACGCAAAATACAGCAAGATAGACATGCTGGGTAGAAATAGCCTTGATGATGTGCAAATTCCTGATCTTGTGTATTTGTGAGGCATATCTTCCTGTCCACCATGTGTGTGTGTGTGTGTGTGTGTGTGTGTGTGTGTGTATTTGTTTGTGTGTCTCAGGAAAAAATTTGCACTGTTGCTTTTGTCCTACTTTTCTTTTACTCATTTGTGTCCCTGGAAGTAGATTTGGAGCTTCATACGTGCTAGGCAGGCACGCAGCCCCTAAGCTACTCCCTCACCCCTTCCATTAATTGTTTTTACATGAACACATTCAAGTTAAACTCTCCTAAACTGACCATCAGAAAAGTACTGAGTCACTGTTGGGGCACCTGTTTTAATTGTTACTTCATGGTTAATTATTCAATTAGCAGCATGATTAATGTATATTAAATATGCCTACCACTATGTTTCTTCCTAGTGTTTCTGTCATAGTTGAAGAAATATATCTCTCTGCTGATTGCATGAGACGCACACAGGACTCGAATCTGGCCAAATAGATTTGACTCCACGATTTATACGAACTCTGATATCCAACCATACATATTAGATCATCCTATTGTGCTCACAATAATTGTGCAAATATTTAAAGATTACCACTCTATGATATTCCACATGTCCTTAGATGGACATAAGCATTAGAATTTAACCACATACGTAAGTAACACAACCAGATCTAGGAAGTTGAAACTGGTCAGGAAAGGCTCTAAAAGAAGTAATAGTTATCCTTCTTACTAGTTGTCACGGAGGAAGGACTCTGGAGTAATCTTTAGAACTTACATGACCAAGAAACTGTAATGCTAATGGCCACTTTTCTACTCCTCCTGTTATGACACTTAGTAAGAACTCAACGGAGAGAAAAACTATACTGGAAGGCATTCTGTCCTGTGTCCTTTGCACTCAGTCCGCACCAAGGGAGAATATGTGCAGTTAGACGAGGACACACGGCCGCCCCCTGCGTTCATCACTTGTCACTTACTCGGTGGTGGAATGGGACGTAAAGAACAGACAACAGCTGCATAATAACAGCTTGCAAAAGAACACAGGAAACCGAACTCACACTAAGTGATTTTAGGACAGAAATTGAAGATAAACTATAAAAATAACTAACCAATGGAATATAAGTAATTAGACAGAAATACAAATCTATTAGAAGCTAAGAGCTTGCTAAATTAAACAAAACAATGAAAGAACTAAAAGATCACACCATGAAAATCTCCCCCGAATAGAGATAAAAATGAAGAAAATAGAAATTATGAGAGAGGCTACATAACAATGATAAATTTACAATGACTAATACTTTCATAAGATTAATAAAACAAAGAAAATTCATTGAATTAATAGGAAAAAACTGGAAGGTAACGTAGAGGATCTATCCGCATTTCAAAGCTGCCCTGATATACAGTAAATTATAACTAGATTCCTCCTTGCAAAATTTCAAAACATCACCAATTAAGAAAAGGTCATTTTCAGAGACATACACAAAGAACATACACAAAAGAAACCTTTTATATGGTATTACACATCTCAGCCACAACAGAAACAATGAATTTGAAAACAAATCCTCGGTGCCATGAGAGCAGTTACCGCATACTGAAAATACCACATCTAAAGAAAAATTTTAAATATATCAAAGACAACAGAAACTTTAATTCTTTTACACACCCTCAGAAAAGTTCATCTGAAGAAGAATGACAGGAAAGAGACGGGAAGAATATGGCACCCAAGGGACAGCGGGACAGAGTAACAAGTGTGGGAAGAGAAGTTCTGGGCTAATGGTCCCGAACAGGCAGTTCTAATGCAGCCAGATGAAATTCAGAAAGCTGTGTACTTTTCAGAACACAGATGTAATTCTCTCCTTAAAAATAAATTTCGTATAAGGATGTGAGACACTGTTGACTTCATAAAAGTACTGTGCAAGCTAAAATTGTGTAATTGTGGTGATAAATGAATTTTTAAAATTCTCTACTCTTATGCATGTATTGTCCCAGAGATTGCTTTTGTTAATTTGGCAAGATACAAATATAACATGTTTGTTCTTATTCTCCTCGTCTGTATTTCTCAGTTCCATTAATGTGTGAGGGTTAAATAGGAATATGTATAATCGCAGCGGGGGCAGAAGCTGCTGCTTTCGGTCTCTTTGTCCTCAGTTTCAAAGTCCAGATTACTGCACCGCCAAACAGGACAAACGAAGAGCACAGTGCTGAAGTGTGTGCTCCTGGTGTTGGAGCGAAAGCGAAGACAGTAATAAACAACCTGTACCTGCCGACGTCTACCAATTATCACGTTACCCAGCTAGAGCGTCGTCAGTATATTACCCGGCTATGCTATGCCGTGAGAACACAGACCTTATTTTTCTCTATTCAATTTTGAAAACAGTTCAAAATATTATGGTAAAACATCAGAAATTAAGGTAGTGTAAATTTTTCTTCTTACTTAGGATTTTGGTCTTATAAACGGACAGTTACATTAGCTACCCGGTCTGCTGTCTGTGTGAGTGCATATACAGACATTACTTTAAAATGAAAACTTTCCTTTCCTTTCTTCTAATCCTTTCAACCATGTAAGAAACTGTAGTTATAAAATTTCTTTATAACTTTATACATATTTTCATCATTACTTTTTTAAAAATTATATACTTCACACCATCACAAAATTTAACTGTGCATTTTCTTCTCTGGCATAAGTACTCTGGACAGCATTCCTGTTCCCGGTACATATTTCTACTTTCCTGACTAATACTGGTGGTGCTCTACTGCCATCCAGAACCATGACATCCAAGGGAAAGCCTGATTCTCCAAAAAACGCAAAAGATATAATTACAGGGTTGGCATTTGAAGAAAACTAGATATTTTTAAACGTAAGAAGCAAAATTTAGCTTAAATAATTATAAGCCAGGATAGATAACTTCTTTTTTTTTCCTTTGATTCAACTTTTTTGGCCAGAATGTGACATAATTTTGCTTACATGTGAAATGCCATAATTACATTTGTTGAAATTTTTCTCTGTAGACATATTTCTGTGCTGTACTATAAATTTAAATTATTACAAAAATACATTAAAAGTTAGCACATGCTAACTCCAAATTTTTAGGGCTTTTTGAAGATTAAACCATTGCTTTGGCAAAAGTGGGTTTTTTTTAGATAAAAATTGAATGCTTATTTAATCATTATCACATATACTAGGTAGTCTAACAAATCTAATATAGGATATATTTTCTAAAGGAACAGCTAGCATGGAGAATAAAAATACAGTTTTGAGGGTTTTAAATTGCTGGTAAAATGTACTTATGAACTGAATGTTGTGGTTATAGGACAGAGTGGGTTTTCCTCCTTAGATGTGTGGAAATTCTCACCAAGGGGAAAAAAAGTGAACAGAGAAAGATTAATAATTTCTAACTCGGGGAAGAGCTAGACAATTGGGCACGAAAGCACTACAGGCAGAGTGGTAAGTGTGTGGATTTTTTGAGGCATGGTTGTAATTGTAGTTCAGTTGCAAAATGAGATTTAGGTCAAATGAAATGCAAGTGGTAGACTTGGGAAGTTTATGAGAGGCACTCTGTAGGACATGCTCTGGAATTTAAATTATGTGGAATTAGCTGAAGCTGACAATAGTGTACTGAGAGCTGGGACATAATAGCAGCTACAATTACACAGAGAATTAGACTCAGAACATTGCTTGGACTTCGGAGACTACTGGTGCAAACACTCATTCTCTGAGACTAATAACTATAGACTTCTTGAGTAAAACACTCTGACGTTTATTTGTAACCTCTCTTCTTGCAGAATCCATCAGAGAATCACAACAAATTATTGAGCTTGCAAAGTATCCTTCAAAGTTTTTTTATTTGCTTTTCAACCCCTGACTGAGGGACACTTGATTAATTTGTAACAAGGATTTGTAAGTGTTAACAAACCCTGTTTGGGGAAAGAATGAAATTTTATTTAGTGTCCTTGAAAATCTGTGAAGAATGTGTGTTCCTTTAGGTGAAATGAAGATTAAACTTTTTTGTTTGTTCTATTTGAGCTACATGTTTGTTTCTTTGAGGCACATGAAATGGAGCAAGAAAAAATATAATGTGTGAGACCCTGGGATATTCTTCCTCTGGTCTACATGGTCTGTTGTGGTCTAATTTGATGGGAGAATCACTGTACAAATATTTCTTTTAAATCCTACTATGAAAAAATATATGGTATAACTAGTAAAACCTGCAAAAACTAAAGTTATATCTACCTCGTATTGGTTAAATGAAAAGTGACTGAATATGTAGTAAATGCTCTCTATACAAGTATGAGTTTCTCTCCAGTTTAATATGCTTGGTTTATTTGATCCTTTATAACAACATTTCAATATGTTCATGTCTCCTTTTTCATATTTCAATATGCAACATTTCAATATGTTTATGTCTCCTTTTTCTTTGTGTTTATGGATAGACTTCCCTTTCTTTTCTAGTTTTTTTCCCCTTCTTTGTCCTCTTGTGTCTTTCTCTTTTCCCTTCACATTTTTTCTCTTCTCAAGTTTTTAAAATTTAAATTTGTTCATTTGCATGTATAGATACTTTTTTTGAGTTGTTTTCAGCGGCTTCAACTCATATTAAAATAAATGGCTTTGTAAAATTACACTCACATTTAGTGGTTGTTATTTTTGGATAAGTGTCATAGAACTTTGATCACATGAGAAACTCTTCAATTTTCAAAAACTGCAATGAAATTGCCTTCAAAATCAACAGTAATTCATAGCCTCTGCCAAAATGTATCAAGAGAATGTCCCTGATCCAAACGCCAGAGCAAAGGATGCTAGTGCATTTTGCTTTTCCTTACTGACCAGTTTGGTATATGAAATATATTGTGATTTGGATTTGTTGAATTTCTAAAGAAATAACTTTTTTCTCATCTTGATTGGGAATTTTAGATTTTTAAACAATTATTTCTCACTTCGTGGGTTTTGCCGAATTATACTTCTTCATTTTATTCTCATTTAAGTAGTTCCCGTGAATTAGAAATCCCAGCACTGACTATTTTTAGGTAGAAATCATTTTTTTCTCACTCTCCCTACAATTAATTTTTCCTAAATAATTTTGAGCAATTTTACATGTTGTAAAGGATACCTCTGAATATACATTAAGTTACACTACAACTGTCAGGTTTAACCTCAAGGTCTCTAGTTACCCTGTCTTCATTTAGGTTGTTAGTGCTCTCGGTATATGAGAAAGTAGTTCATGATGTTTTAATCAATTCTTAACTTATGGATTTTTCACCCATGTGTTTCGACTGTGCTCCTTTTCAGCTCAGTAATCAGAACCACCAGCCTCCAGGAGTAGCAGATTCAGGCTTTGCTCGGTGCTGCCCTAGATTGACTTGAATTCTAAAGAATATTAAATTTGACATTTTATGAACTATCAATACTATATATTATAATTTTCAATCTAAACAACCATGGCTTCTTTAATTTAAGACAGTGTACCCACTAATAGAAGGAATGATAGAAATACGTGGTAAATATTTACATTTTTAAAATTATTAAGTAAATGACACAATGCCATTAATTCTCCTCAAAATATTACCTCGCACTTCCAACACAATTGTTTCATCATTCTTGTAATTCTCTGAAGCAGTTCTGGCAATTCCTTATTATGAGTATCTTTAGAAGGTTTCTTCAAGAACACAGAAAATTCCACTACTGAGTGTGACCCAAACTTTAGGTTCCTTGAAACATAATACAGTCTGACTATACACCTTATTTACTCGATATGATACTCTGTGATACTCTGTGATTTCTGGCTTTTTCTCCAAAATCAAAATGACCATGAAAGGAAAACTTTCAAAATCAATTAAAGACAATGTGGCAACGACGACACCACAACTAGACACACAGTAAATCTGATGCGTAACGGTAAGGGCGGAGGGGAGTCCTCAAGTCGTAAACTCGGAAACATTTGACCAGAAATTTAATGAGAATCTTTGCTATATTAGTATCTGTGATGAGTGGAATAGAGTTCTCCCAAAATATTAAAATACTAATTACTAATATCAGTGGATATGACCTGTGAATATTAATTGTGATTTTCAATTTGCCTGGATTAAGAGCTGTCTAGCAGATCATTAAAGCATGCTTCAGGGTGTGTTTCTGTGAGTCATGAGGGTATGACATTGTGGACCCAGTCTCCTGTCCCCTTCCTGTCTGGCACTCTTCCCCTGTGCTCTGCTTCTAGGTCACCATGAAGTAAGCAGCTTTAGAGCTTTGAAGTGAGCCCCATGAAGTAAGCAGCATGGTTACTTCTCAGGGACTGTAAGTGAACACCTTCCAGTACGATGTTCCTATGTTGGAATCACCCAGTTTTGGATGGAAACTTGTGAAACTTTGAGCCCAGTAAGCCTCTTACTCTGTAAATCATGTGTGCTGCATGTTTTATCCTGAGGTAGGAAAGTAATTAATATGAATTTGCTATGAATAACAGAGTCTTCGCTGTGCTTACACCTAACCATTTGGTTCAGAAGCCTATAGACTTGGTTGTTTGGAGGACTTTGAAGATTTTGATGATGCATAGTAGAGAATCTCTAAATAGAACTTGATAGGCAAGTCTGACCTGGGACTTAGAAGACCAGAAAGCGCATAGGAATGCCAGGAATGGAAACAGTAATAGACAGGGTTATGAAGTTTCACTGGGAGAAGGGGCTCTATTGAAAGCTGGATTAGAGACCATACAGGCTGCAATCTGGCAAAAATGCTGTCTACATTTTGTCCATGTCATAAGACATAGTCTGATGACACATTCAAAGGTGGCAGACTAATTAATCTTTAACAGGACAATTCATGGCAGCCCAGTGTTCACAATTTAGCATGGATACTCCTGGCTCTATTTAGGTAGATCTATATGGAGAATTAGGAGCAAAAATCAGGTCAAAAACACTTGAAACATTTAAGTTTTGGCGCAAAAGCATCAAGTGTGAAGTTGAAGCAAAAGGAATTGCTATTTTTGGAGAAGTTATTGCCATAAAAGATATAGAAAGATGTTTTGAGGCCATCTAGGAATCAGCAAGACTGCACCCTTCCCAGACTCAAGGATACAAAAGAGTAAACATTTTATTTGAGAATCAAGCCCCTGAGTTATTTGTCTAAAATGGTAGCCTAGGGAAATGTTTCACTGGTATTCATTTTCCTATGCTCGGTCATCCACACAGGCACTCAGAGGCCTCTACACCTATGTTCTAAGGAAGATCAGCTACTGTTCCAACTGAAGACAGACCTTAGTGTTTTCCAGGTGGTACTAGTTTGTCAGGTATGCAGAGTATAAAAGCTGCTGTGTGAGGAAAGCTTCCACCCTGATTTGTAAAGAAAGTTAGGGAGCCCTCACAAAAGTGTGTGGCAGGGTTTGAGTCCCACTCAGGAACTGATGAAAGATGGGTGTGAGGAGCTGCAGGAATGAAGCTGAAGGTGTAGTGGAAACGTGAGGAATATAGAATGTCTGGAAGAAAAGTCACAGAATGCAAACAGAGCCAGACCAACAGAGGAATCCTGTGAACTGTAACCAGCAGGGCCACAAGGGTGTGAATGCCTGAGCAAGTGGGAACTCCTAGCTCAACAAAATGTGCCCCAGATGATAGACATGGAACTACCAGATTTACTGTTTGCTTTATTGGTTTACATTCTTTGCTTGATCATATTCTTTTCCATTATGTATTCCTCCCTTTTAGAATTAGATCGTTCACTTGGTGCCATTGTACATTGAAATTATGCAAATTGTTTTTTACTTTTGCAGGGATGACAGAAATTTGAGCACTGTTTAGACTTTGGGAAAAGATTATTTCACCTTTGGTTATATGCAGGGCAGTTACATCATGGCAGGTGAAATTAAGATCTTGTTATTTTCTTGGCAATTAAGGAGGCAAATTTGGATGCCACATTGATAAAGGGTATGTGTGTTCATTAATCACGACTGTCCAATGCACTGTGGGGATTAAGAGTTGCCTAGCAGATTAAGAAAGCACACATTTAAGGATGTCTAGTGAGCATGACCTTAGAGAAGATATGTGCTTCTTAGCCCTCTTCTATCTGACCCTCTTCCTCTGTGCTCTGCTTGTTCGCTGCACAGATTGAGAAGCTTTGCACTACTGAGCAGCTCTGCTGTAAGGTTCCGCCTTGCAGCTAGGACGCCACGGACCGAAACCTCCGAGACCATGAGCCAAAGGAACACTCATCTGTATGCTGCAGATACTGTGTGTTCCGTTCCCCCTATGGGAAAACTGAGCGACTCCTACTCTAGTTAGAAGTAAATCCTTTGCATAAGCAAGTTAGACTGAAGTAATCAAGAAGAGGTATGAGATGACTGTGTCCTGAGATAAAAGGAAATATATAAACACCCACGGGGGGAAAACATATGCACACAAAGGCAGAGGTCAGCATAATACTTCTAAGAGAGAACAAGTGCCAAAGAGATCCCAAAGCTGCAAATAAATAAATGAATAAGAGAGAAATGGAAGAGATCCTCCCTCACTGCTCAGAGACTCTCTTGATGTTATGCTTTTACCCCAAAGTGTAAATTGTAAATTTCTACTGCTTTAGCTATCCAGTTTGCTATAATTTTTACAGTGTCTTTCTCAAACTAAACAGTATAAAACCTTAAAAAAATTCTATATTTCTTCAAAGTAAAAGTTCAAAATTAAGTTCAGTGTTTTAATTTTATTGCAAGTCCTATATGTATTCCTCTAAAATTCTGTGCACATTCTCTAGACCTAGATAGGCTCCCTTTAAAATATAAATATTGATAAAATCCTGAGAAAGCTTATCAGTGTGAGTAAGGGATTGTGACTATTATCTTACTATTTATTAAAATACATTTCACATTTGTCTCCTAAACTCTTTCTGTACACAAAGACTTTAATGACTTTTAAACAGGAAAAAATTATCCATGAGACCCTGCAGCTGAACTGATGAACCATCTATGGAGCTGTAAATATTACCTTAAAGATTCCTTTTTTTTTAAAGATCTCTCTAAAATGGCAGTTTAGCCAAGTTTTACCAAGAGGTAGCTTTCTCTTCTTCTCCACCTTTGTACTTGACTCTAGTCTAAAATGAAAGGAAACCACAGAAATAAGAATTCAAAAAGATGTGCTGATGTCTAAGCACTCTGTCATCTCTAGGCCAAAGGCTTCTCTTTCACCTTCCAGCTTCTTTATATAGAACAGGAAATTGACATCAATCTTACATCCCTGTCCTGTTCCTCAGGCTGAACATGCAGAGGCTTAACCACTTTATAAATGCTAGGGTCTAGCTTAGTTTCTCACGGACCCCACTCTTTGTCTCTTTTATTTTCCTGGCATAATGAGTGAAGCAAAAACAGATTTATTTTTTTATTTCAAAAAGTTACAAAAGGTATTACTTATTTTGATTATTAGAAGTAAATCACCATCTCGAATTATAATGCAGAAATACAGGTTGGCTTTTTATCCCCTGTTATTACTGGTGTTGAATTATTCAGTGGTACCCATTAGCAATATGATAGCATGGCGATTTTATATTTAGATTTCCTCATAGACTGTGTCAGCACCTTGTTTGAACAACTGGCAAGTTGATTATTCACTGACTGAAAAATTATTAAAATTAGAGACTAGGATAAAATGATACAATGTAAACTTACTTTCAAAAATTTGTGAACTATTTCTACCTAGAAATATTAACTTCTGTCACACTTTCACTCACTGAATTTCACTCACCCTCTTTTTTATCATTGTCGTGTTGGAATTATTAAGGTAATTATTCTTACTCATCGCCACCGTCATCAAATACACAATAGTTAGGAATGCCTCTATTATTTTTTTAGATAAACTGTTTCTTAACACGCCATTTTTTCTTATAGTATATGGGTTTTGTAAATTCTAAGGTGCCAATTTTTCATGTTTACCTCTAGATTCTTTTAAACGGAAGTATATATTTTTCTTCATACACCTACACTGTAATTCATAAACTGTCAAGCAAATCTTTTTGCACTTTTTAAAAATCTGTTGCTTTTCTAGTTGTTTTATTGCACAGGTAGCAAATTTAATATTCCAGATATGAAATCATTTCTATCTGACAAGAAATAAGTTCTTTTCTTAAATTTTGCCAGATATTTCCTGTGACTTATTTTATCCTATGTAGACAGGGATATACTTATCTGAAAAGGGAAGTTGTGTAACTTTGAATGTAAATATATTTTAAAATTTATTTTAGTGGTGCTAAATGCAAAATAACATAAATTTTTAAAAAACCTGAATGTAATATGGCCAAATTATATAAACATGTACTATGTTCACTAGATAAATTCTTCTCTGAATGATTGGAGTATTAGAGGTGATTAGCTGGTTAATAAAGAGTTGTGAAAGTATGAATTTTCTGTCCTTTATTATAATCACTAGTGTGTTTATTAAACTTTCCCTAATATACATGTGTTTTTATAAGGCTAAAATGAAATATTTCATAATTATGAAGTTAGTATGTACCCTAGGTCTTGTAAATCCAAAATATCAAAATATTTTTTTCAAAAAAGCACAATGTAATAAGAAGTACCTATTTGTACATCAAGATTATGAGAAACTAAACAATATTTACTCTTTATATTATCACAATGTTTAGTTTCATGCTCTATTTAAAATGTAATGGCATTCTAACATTCAGAGACTTCCTTTATTCAAATGTCTGGAATAATTTAGGCCCCTTCCTGAAGCTTTTGCACATTGAACATGAACCAGTTCTTTAATGGTTCACAAGTTCTTACAGGTCAAAAATCTCACTTGTCTTCCAAATGGTTTTTTGTTCTACTCACACTATCCCAAACTACAGAGATTTTTATGTTTTCTTTTATCAAACAGTTCAGTTTGATTAGGATAATATTGGAAATAATGATGACTTTACATAGTTGTACTAAGAACTCATTAACTGAGACTGAGTCTTAAGAGCCTGTTCATTCTTCATTGTATAAATAAGGAATTTGAAGACATTTTTTGATTAATTGTACCTCAAATATTTTGAGAAGTCTCTTCTGTTTTCATAAAGTGGAATAAATTCACCACTTTTCTAATCATCATTCCAAAAGTGTATTTCAAGGACCTTATTTGAAGTAAAACTAAGGAGCCCCAAGTGCTCATTTAACTGTGCTTTCTTTGCTTTCATTCGGACCTAATTAGAATCCATAGTGGAAACCCTACAATTATGCAATAACCTTTGGAAACACTTCCATTGAATCTTTGTTCATGTGTGTTTTAATGGTCATGCACCTAACAGATATCAGTTTCCAAGCAGAATTTGAGCAAAATATGTGATGTAAAGTTTAGTACACTGAAACTTCAGTATACTCTTTATAACTTGTTATTTTAATTTAAAAACTTTAATACAACAAAGTGTCAAAATGCTGTTTTCTTATTCATCATAATCAGTCCTAAACTATAAACTTAATTTTGTAATCCATAGAGTAGTATTGGTTTAGTAAGAATTTAGGTATTTCTTAGACATTGCATTTTAAGGAAAAAAAATTCCATGTCAAATGATTTTCAGCTTAAATACATGTAAAACATGCATCATTCTGAAATACCTTGTGCTTAACATTCATTAAAAATTCAGTATAGTAGGCTTCAGAATTTATCTAATTTATTTTAAAAGAACTCTAGAGTTAACCATAATTCTTAAGACTTGAACTTGTGCAACCCTGCTTTCTATGCCAATAAAATATAACTATCAGTCAAGTAAGATGCTGTCTAATTATTATCTTTCTATAAAAAAGATATATTCTGAAGTCATGAAGGCTTAATTTCAATAAACCTATACTCTTCAAAGTTGGCTACTATCAATTTAAGGTTTTTATTTGTAGCAGTCAATATTATAGAGCAAACATTCAGTTGATGACTACTAAATTATAATTAAGTATTCTATTTATCTATCATAAAATTATTTTAGATGCATAATTATAAAATATTTCTGTGGTTTGAAAGCATATTAAATAGTAATTTAAAAAAATAGTAATTCAGAGGCTAAAAACAGTAGCCTAGGTATTGGTTTTTCAAGCAAACATAATTCACAGACTTAAAACATTTTGGATCATCTATTAACTTATATGTACTCAGGTATACATTTGCTTTTGAACTTACTACTACATTAATCAGAAATCATGTAACTTAATTTTTAAGTGTTTTCAATGATTAAAACTGAAAGCAAAGTAAAAATTTGGTGAAAGCACCAAATTCATACCATTCACTGTTATTGTGGCATTTAAAAGTTCTAAAAATTAGACTCTTGAGAATATATTAAAATATCAGGAAGTGTTCTTATTCTTACCACACGTTATTATTTATTGTACATTAAAATGATTTAATATTAGTATAGCTATTAAAATTTATAATGTGAAACAGAAAAAATTTTTCAAATTAAAAGAGAATCAAGAAAATTACAACAAAGCCTAATTCTGGTTGGGTACTGAGTCAAGAAAAAAATAAGAAATAAATTAAATGCCTGGAACTAATTTAAAAGTGAACCCTATATTCCTCTATGCCATTACAGCAATGTTCAATGTCTAAAATTGAAATCGATTACTGTATTTTTATGAGAAGAATGCTTTTGTTCTCAGAAGTTACATTTTGAAGGCTTTTAGTGTAAAGCATTATACGGCCTGTGACTGACTTGTAAATGTAAATGTATGGACAGTTTGTGTGTCTTTCAGCCAAGAGCACTTGGTCCGCAGACGAAAGTTACAATGTGAGCACATATTTTTGGTTGTTACAACAGAGGCACCAAGCTATACAGCAGGTCAGTGACAGCGTGACACAGCCTACAAGCTACAGAGCAACCTTGGACAACAAAGAATTATCCAATACAAATCAGTGATGTTGGGTTGAAAAACTCTAATGTAAACACACAGCCACATACATAGACACATGTATGGACATGGTGATAATTCTTAAGAATAAATTGTTAATTCTTAAATCATTAAAATGACAATAGTTTATGTGCTATATTGGGAGTTCATGATCTCATATTTTATATTCAAAAATATATTTAGAAAAACAACCTCAGATTATTTTCATCAAGTAGAGACAATCATTAATCACGGAGATTACAGTTTTAAATAAGACAGGCTTGGATGCCGTCAGTGGGAAAATTGTATTTCAACAAGCATGTGAAGAACAGAACGTGCTGCGTGTGCAAACGTGGAAAGAGAGCTCCCTCACACAGGAAGCAGGCAGGCTGTGAGGGGTTCAAAGACCCTCAGCCACAGACTTGAGACATCTGGAGAGCAGCAAGGAGGCTGATGCAGTAAAAAGGCCGTAAGCACAGGAATCGGGTGCACTTGTGCAGCACAGTGTCAAAATTTTTGCTTAATGCACAGTCTTTCACTAGGCTTCTGCATATTTTGGTGTGTGTTATACACAGTTCAAGCGCTCAGTACTCCCATCTGGCTAATGATGACCACGTTTTCCAGCACTGGTATAGATTTCTTTGAGCTTTGTTCTTAGGAAAATTAAAAACTTCTGAGGATTTGAGGGCAGACGTGGCACTGACATCTGCTTCTAAATACCACTTGGGCTGCACTTTAGGAATACACAGGAAGCCAAAAGCAGAAATAGAAAGTCCAGGCAGGTGATCGCTGAGCCAGCTGAAGCAATGAATGATGGTAACAGTGAGGATGTAAAAGTGCTCAGTCTTTGGTATTTTCTTAAAAGCACCTGCCTGATGGACTGCATAGGGCTATGAAAGGGAGAAGTAAGGCACAAATGATGCATTTAATTTCAGCTTGAGAATCAGTTTTAATGACAGGCTATTCATAAAATAAGAAAGATTGTGGGACATTGAAGTTTTAGAGACTCTAGAGCTCACTTTAAAGTTTAACAATTAGAAGGATATGCCAATTTACCTGGGTATCTGAGTAATTATAACAGAAGGTGCCAGCTGAGAGTCTGAACCTTGGATGTTCAGCACACAGATTTTGAGGACTTTAGACCACATGATTTCACCCAGGGAATGGACAAGAAGGGTCATCTGCACCCTGTGACACTGAACCCTGTGACACATTGGGGCATGTGTGTTTCTAAATTACAATCAGGGAAAGCTAAAGTGACATGCAAGGACAAAAGAGGAAAGTAAATGTGTCTCATGCTGAAAGCCAAGTACAATAAGTGTGGATGGGGGGGACACTCAGGCCACACACAGCAGGCAGTGACCATGGCTGCCTCTACCATGAGCTCCCCAGCTGCATTCTGCACTGCATGTCCCAGCAACACCTTCCTTTGCCCCCCTATGCTACCTGCAGGATGAAAGCCAGGGATCCTGCCCAGAGCCCTGCAGCACCTCCAGCTCTCTCCCCTACTCTGTTGCCGCTCTCAAGCCCTGGCCAAGTTGCTGTGTCTGCTTGCCATGGTCTTCAGAAGCTGCTTCCCACTGGCTCCGTGCAGGCCACCACCCAGGAACAGCTGTGTGCTGGAACCTGGAGACTTGGAGGAACAAAACCTGCCTCAGCGTGGGCCCAGGGTAGAGGCGACACTGCTGTTCTGATCTGTCCCTGACTGGAACCTGCCCGGAAGGCCCCAGCTAGCGGAGGGAAACTCAGAGTCTGGACTCCCAGTTCCAAATGAGAGAACATCTTTTTCACATTTGGGGGTCTGTTGGGGGTAAGACGGACAGAGCCTGGATCACGAGCCCCACCCTTTTCCTACCCCAGAGTCTGTACAGTCCTAGGCAAACTCATAGTTTGCTAACAAAGGTTGAAAAGAAGAAAATAAAAGCATTTCAAGCTGAAGGAGGTAATGCATCTGGAAATGCTTCTAACAAGCAGATTTACATAGATTATAATGATAGTGAAGCAAGCACTTCTGTGCTCTGCATTAATGATTTCCATGCCCTTATTCCTGTAATAAAGCATATGGACACTTAGCTATTGAGCACTGTGAAGGCACATCTTGCATCATTCCATGTGTTGTGCTTACAGGTAAATCCAGAGCAATTCGATTATTTCTGTCTTTTAGATGTGCAGTTGGATGTCACGGGTCAGAAAGGGCTCCGACCACAGTACCTAGAGCATGCTAACTATCCTCATATCGGATGTGTAATCCTGAGTTACTTATCATCATGGAACGTTATGAACTAAGTATGAAATATTAATCTTGATAAAGTAGAGTCCATTGGCTTCACATATTTATTTGATTTTCATATTATACAACAAACATATTTACATCATTTTCAAAATACAGAAATATGCAATAATTAATCTCTGTGCTCTGTCATATAGAGAAGAAATTGAGACCAAGGGTATAAATACTTCATATACTTATCTATGTGTCGTTACAGCTGTACATATCCACACACTTATGTACGTCCATCCTCTAGCTGGCCAGCCTTCTCTGTTTGTCCGTTCTTCTAGGGAGTGTGATAGACCACGTCTTACCTTTTAGCTATTGCAATAAAATCTTGAAATGAAAATATTGTAAATAAGATAATTTTCAAAACGATCAAGCTGTTAAGATGATATTTAGAAATAAAGGTAGACAGCATCTTTATTAGACATTTTCAAATGGTTTAATATAGCCACGACTTCTGTGTCCTGATGAAACAGAACAAAAGATATATATAGTTAGATAGATGAAAATTGGAATTTTAAAATTGTACTTTTAAGAACTGCAGCTTATGAACACAAAAGGAACACAAGCCTGTTTCCCTTCCAAGAAATATCTAAAAAAAATTTCCAAGTCTTAAAGACAATAAGCCTGTGAGTTGGTATCTAGACCTGTGCTTTTCTCCTGTAAAGTCTTCCCACAGATACCCTCAAGGAAGCAGCAGTTATTAGGTAGAAGCATATTTCAATCTCAAACACATGAAATTGACTTGCATTCTGACATAGTCTGCCAGATAGATAACCTGCCATATAGTAGAAATACACATTTTAGATCAACCCCAAGGTCCCATAAATGTATACAGGTCTGAATCATAATTTGCCTTAATTCTCTGAATTCCTGGGCTCCACTCTGAAGGGCATATTTAAAAAAATTTCTGCCTAATAAATCATTCCGATGCCTCTTTTTGTCCAGTTGGGAAGGTTCTATTTCTGAGACAGGAGTCAGTGAGCATAGAACATAATGTTATTCATGGGTAGGCTTGGCTGCTCTAGACCCCAGACCCTCTCTGGTGACACTGAGAAAAGTAAACACTGTGCAACTAACTGGATTTCTAATGTTGTGCATGTACCAATAACCGTTCATACCTTTTCAATTTCCCTCTGTCTGTCTGTCTTTCTGTATTTTTCTCTGTATTAGTACAGCAGTAAAGTAAGGGAATAAATCAAGAAATAAGTAAATGTTGCTGATATATCTAGCTTCCTCCTTTTGGTTGGGTTCTTGTCCTGGGAGCGGCCAGGACTGAGGCCACAGGCTGACAGGACAGATTGAGCAGTGAGGAGCAACCAAGTGTGCTTTATCAGAAAGAACAGAAAAAAGTCCTCACTAGACTGCAGGGGTCAGGGGTGGGGCAAGAGGACACCGAGGAAGCTCCTGAGTCTAAAACCATCTACAGCTCTTTGGTGCGGGGGGGGGGGGGGGGGGGGGGGGGGGGGGGGGGGGACGGACAGAAGGGCACAGACCTGGGGCCATGACAGGTTTGACCCAGTCGGCTGTTGTTGCTTCCAGGTTTCCCATGACCAGCAGATTCCACGGATTCTTTGTCTTTTGCAGCTCCAACTTCCCTAGAGCCTTACCTCAGCTTGCCATCAGTTTCCTCGGTTTATTTAATTTGTTAAGGCCTTTACCCTTTGTTACTTTATTTTCTGGGGTCAAATCTATGCAGTCAAATGCATATGATCAGTTAAGAATTTTATTATGAAGGGAATTGTTAAAATTCTTGAACAAGTTCATACTGTGGAAGCAAATACATATCAAATTAACACACTTATGAAAGATTACTAGAGAAACTTTTACTCCCACTTTCCAAAGTCAAATTTATCTGTCATTTCTGAAAACATTTTCTAATTTTACTAGTTGGTCATATTAAAAGTAAAGATAAAATGGGGATATCAAAGGCAATATAATATTTCCCTTATAGTAAGAGTATCAAAATAACTTCATTAATCTGCCTATTTATAAAATATTAAAGATTATGAGTATGCCTAATTGCTTGGACATATAAAAGCCATATATTCGTTCAAATAAGAAAGCAGCAATTAATCAGTCAAATTCAGTAGAAGAAAATAAAACAGTGATTACCAGTGGCTGGAGTGGGCAAAATAGGGTAAAAGCAGAGATCTGGATTAAAGTACAGTGTTTGATTCAGACCAAAGAAATGAGGTCTAGTGGTCTGATGTACAGCATGCTGACCATAGGTACTAATATTGTATTATACGCTGCTTCAAAATCAATCAGAAAGTAGCTTTTACACATCTCCCTTCCAAAATTGATAAGTACTTCAAATGATGGATACATTAATTAGCTTAATTTAATCTCTCTAAATACACTCATATATCAAACTATCACTCTGTGTACCCACAAGTAATATACAACTATTATATGTCAACTAAGATAAATTAATAAATCAGCATTTTCATAAGAAGGCAAAATAGAAATTTAAAGGGAAATTTCACTCAGGTGTGCTGTTTGCATTGTTCTTATTTTGCATGTCACAGACAATGCTGTACATCAGAGCCGTACCTTCAGGACTGAGCTGAGTGAGCAAAGACTAAGTATCCATTTTAAACGAAGTCTCACTCCATCCCAACCTAGGTTCCCACACAGCAGTTGGCACTGGATGACAAAGATCTGCATTAGATCCTGATTCCTACACGTTACTCACTGTTGCAATTACTTTCAAAGATGAGAACAGCTTTCTTATTTTCTAAACCAAAAGAAGTTGAGACACAAGATGAGGTGCAAAACTAGCAGAAATAATAGACCCTTGTTCACAAAGTATAACACTGGAAATCAAATGCAGTGCTTCTTTGTGATATATAACAGGGAGGTAGTAAAGAAAGGGACAGAAAAGAATCGATGTACAGTTATTAGAAAGGGTTTTCTGAGAAGATCACATTTATGAGAAATCTGAAATAATAAGAAGTTTAAGATACGTGAAGATTTTTGGGAATAACTTTTCAATTAGGCTTTAGAATGTGTGACAGCACAGTCAGAAAAGTTTGACAGTTTTCACGGCTCCTGACTCACACTAGCTCTAGAAGTAGGAATTATGATCCCCGAAGTGTAAGTGAGACAAAGATGCAGCTTCCCAATAGGATAGATTTTATTATATATTTACTTCCATGGAATTTGAACCATAGAATGGTTGACTTTTTTTGTAATTGGAAGATAAATGCTCACATCTCTACTTTATACCACTGGTTTCAGAGAGAGGATGTTAGAACTGTTACACTGAAAATTATAAGATCTTGTATAAACTAAAATGTAAACATCATAAATATCTCATGAATATTTTAGTATAGCTGAACTACTTCTATCAATATATAAAGTAATAAAAAATACATGAGTAGACGAGTGCCGGCGGTGGCGATCTTATGACTCGCCGGCCACCGCATGCCCATCTGCGGGGAAGGCCAGTTACATCCTCAAGCAGCCAAGCATTAAATAGCCGCACACACAGGGGTGGTGCTGACACTCTGCAGTAAGTAGGCGAGTTTGGGGCTGCTCTCAAAGATTAGCCCTCACTGGACTAGGCGAACATTTTTAATTTTCTCAAAAATGCATTATCTCTAATCAACATTTGTAAAATAAAATATATAAGTGGTCTTTTCCAGTACAATTACTATTCTCCTGGTCACACTGAACATATGTACAACGATTTCAATATATGTGCACAACACGGAAAATTGACTAGAGAACTGCAACAAAATTGCAAAAAGTGGGAATAAAGCACATAGGAAAATAAATAGTATCTGCTGAGTAAGAGGCTCTCAGGCACTGGGCTGCAGTAAGGAATTCCTTGAATTTCTTCACGGCCCGCACGAGATTCTACCTGTGTTGTACACCATGGCTCCGGCACGTTGCTTTCTCTGTTGACGAAACACACAGCAGCATGTTAAGAGAGGTTTTTTTTGTTTGTTTCTTTGTTTGTTTTCTGAAGTTTTTTATTTAAGGTAAAAGTCACCTGATACAGAGCTTCAGTTTTCACTTTAAATAAACACAACAGCCCAGTGGAAAAAAGTACAGACCCAGAAACCTCAATAAAATAAATGGAAACATATAGAATTGACAAGTGCTATAATGTGAAAAGATACAAGCATGAGAACTTATTCCCCGGCATGATATGACAGCTGTGGTATTTCTTTTCTATTTTTTTATTCTAAAGCAAATAAAAACTAAAAAAATATTAAAAATGATACAGAATTCCACAACAATATGATAGGAAATGAACAATGCTTTTTACATTGCATATTGCTATCTTCAAAGTAGTACTTCTGATTACCAGACATAGGCATGCAAAATTGAACCAAAAAATTAAGCACTTCAATTAACAACAACGTTTGATTGATGATAATAAACTTAATGCCGATGTGATGTAATGGACCTTTACTGTAACCTTTTCTTGATTCTTGGTATCAACTATAATTACTGTTTTCTGGGTGTTATTATGCCTTCTTTGAATTTTTATTATGTGTAAATAAGCATAAATTTGTGCATAGATATGTGTTTGTGTAAATATAAAACATAAACAATTTGCTGAAAAAATAGTACATGACTTTTGTAGAATAATGCAGTGGCAGATGGTAAGCTTTAGGTAACTTGTGGGCATTGAATTCAACCTACTGTATGTTAAAAGGCCTTGGACATGGATTACAGCATGCAGTTATAACCTGATTAGTTGACTACAGAAATGTATATATTGGATGATAAAAATAATTCTATGTAACAAGTATATTAGGTAAGGAACATAAATTATAGCACGCAGTTATACCTCACAAAGTCATATATAGAGATGTATGTATTGGATAAAAATGATTTCATCAGTAACAGATAGTTTCAATCACAACATTTATCTTTAACAATAATAATAACAAACTGATATTAAGCACTGAGGTAACTTTCTTTTTGTGAATTATCAGACATTCTGGAGTGAAATGAATAATGTGTATATCAAATTTCAGTTTGACAAGTCTGGAGAGAGTGGAAAAATTCCCCATGACAAAAACTCAATCTCAAAAATACTTTGACAAGATGGGTAGATAAACTGAATCTAATAAGAAGCAAGTTAAGTATCAATCCCCAGTCTGTTTTCTTCCATTCCTACTCTCTTAGCCGACCCTTCTATTCTGTGATGACGTTAACTAATCACATCTGCTAAACACTTAATCTAATCTTCCCAGTTGCCCTTCCCTTGCCTTCCATCTACCTCCAAATGCTGCAGGGCCTCCTTCAAACCCACCCTTACTCTTCATCCTACCTTAACCCAAACCCTCGGGAACACTTTAACCTCCCTTCAATGGCTACATTTAGTTTCCCTGAATTCGTTGTCTCCTCGTGTTCAGTTTAAAAGCACCTTTAATCCATCATAGAAAATATAAATCTAAGTATGTCAGCTTCCTGCTAAAAGTATTTTCACCTCCTACATCATCCTCTCCTTTCTTAGTCTCAAAATAAATTCAGCTTCCTGCCCCTTCTAGGACGGCCTCAGGCAGAAAGAGATGCCACAGATAAGACCACACTCCTCAGAGAAGGCCTCACGTGTAAGGCATAAAATTCTCCATATTGGTTTTGCTTTAAATTTATTTTATTAGTATATATTTGCAGTACATGATGATTCTATTCCTGTGCGAGGCTGAAATATGTACATACCACATGTAACAATTGTTTGATCCCCTTCTTTGCCCCTCCTTTCTTCTCTGTCCGTCTTTTTGTCCTCTTCCCACTGAGAAAAGATCTACCTCCATACTTTCTTTTATCTACCTTTTAGTTTGCTCTTTATTTATATTTAGGATTTCTCATATAAAAGAAAATAGGTGGCATCTGAGATTGCGTGTCTGATTTATTTCACTTAACATTATGGTCTCAACGCACATTGATTTTCCTACAAATGACTCGAGTTTGTCCTTCTTTATACCAGAGTAGTGTTTCATTGTGTGTAAACACCACATTTTCTCTATTTTTTCATCTATTGATAGATATATAGGCTGTTTCCAAGATTTAGGTATTAAAACTTACCCTGCTAAGCACATGGATATTCATGCATCACTATAATATGATGCTTTTAATTCCTAGTGGGACAATGGGTCTGGGTCATTCCATCCTTAGAGTTCTTCATGTGTTAAAGGAGGTGTTGTAGGATTTACATTACACTTCATTTCTCCCTCTGATTAATCTGGCTGACTCGCTCTCTTTGAGGAGGGGTAGATCTCAGAGGTCCTTCCTATAATGTCTCTCACAGGAAACTGTGCTTCAATATCTGTTTCCAGGAAGTATAACCTGTGACAAGATACTACATAAGTGGCATAACCAAGGTGCTATTTCAAAAGTTCTTCACACTGCTCTTCCCTCTGGCTGACTGCTATTAATTCTGCAAGCAAAGGGAACTATAAGTGAATAAAAAAGTATTAATCTAAAGTTATCACTATGCTAAACAAGACACACATCCTGGACAAAAGGCAGTTTTGTGAAGTTATATTGTCCTCCGTATTGCAAAAGATTATTATATAGACAAAGTACAGCAATGAACTGAAAAAAGTAATAATAATAATTATGTTAAATGAGGAACTTCAGCTTCAGAAGTTATCAATAGAATTTTACAGATTGTTGTTTAGGTGACTAACAAAAGAGAGTGTAATAAAGTATTACAGTAAGACAACATGGCATGCAGCTTTCACAGGTAGAGAGACACTACAACTGGTAAAACTGAGAGGCTCAGGTGAATACCAAGGAACTAATAAGAGACGGGTGAGAAGGGTGAGCCTTCATTCATGCTCTTGTACCTGAGAAGGAGCAAAAGTGGCAACTCTGAGTCCAGGATCTCAGGAGGAAACACTGTGTCTAGCCAGTTGGGGCTGACATCTCTTTAGGGCTGAAAGTGCCAGGTCTGGGATACTGGAGAAAAGCCAAAAAGAATTCAAGTGCTTGTAACTTCTGCTGCTACCACGAGGAGAATCATAGCTTGGTAACAAAGAAAAGAAGAAAAACAACGTGAGAATAAATTAGAGTCTGAAACAACTGTCTGCCCTCTTCAGTGTGAGCTCTCTATGAACAGAGTTTATCTCAACTGGCAGCACAGAGTTCTGGCACCCAAAACCAAATTTAGGACAGTGACTTTGAAGCTGGGAGAAAGGTTTAATTACTGGCTGCTGCAAAAAAATATGGCAAGAAGCTGCTTCTTGCTGACCAAGAAAAGATTGAGTCAAAAATATTTATCTCATATCCAATTCTCATGTGTAAACATTGTATTTTCTCCCTACTGTAAGAAACTGAAAGAGTAAATAAGATCCAAAAGGTACAATAGACATTGTGAAAGGGAAAGAAACAGCTTAAAAGGAAAGTACAACTGGGATGAGGGGATGGGAAAAAGGAGAAAGAAGGAAGAAATACACACACACACACACACACACACACACACACACAAGATAGCTAAGATAATTGTACTACTAATTTCTATTAGTTCATTAAAAGGAATAGTTAGCACTTATATTGTTTGATCAATTTTGCATGCCTATATCTGGTAATCAGCGCAACTACTTTGAAGATAACAATATGCAATATAATAACCATTGCTCATTTCCTATCATTTTGTTTTGAAATTCTGTATCATTTTTATTTGCTGTTTTCTCTTTAAAACAAAAATGTCAAAACTTAAAAAAAAAAAAATAAAGCAACAACCGAAAAAGTATTTATTTCTCTTGCCTTCCGTTTCTGCCTGAATGAAGTCAACCTAGATTCTATTCCATATTTTCAACAATGGCTCTTAGGGAAGAACAGTCTGTTTTCTGGCAGGTGAATATAGAAGGAAGAAGAGGGCAACATGGGCTATGCTATTAATAGTAATTCATAATAAGTTTGCCTTGTGGATAAAGTCTGAATTGCTGCTGGAAGTGGTGGTTACATTTCTCTATATTACATGTTTGTAATAATCCCAGCACTCTGAGAGGCTGAGGCAGGAGAATCATAAATTCGAGCTTGCCCCGGAAAACTTACAGACTTATAGCTCTTTCTAAAAATAATTTCAGAGGAGGCTGGAGATGTGATTCAATGAGATGATCTTGGGTGCAACTTCCTGACTTGATTACTTTTCTCAATTGCTGAGACAAATCCTCAGCATCCAAAATTAAGGAAGGAAAGGTTTATTTAGCACACTGTTTGTGGAGGTTTTAGTCCATAATGAGCTGTCTCCAAGTCAAGGTGGCATGGCACAGGGGCATTAGCTGAAGGTGGTAGGAGACAGCAAAAACTACAAGAGGAAAGGGTGGGGGCAAGCCTATTTTCCTCCCTTATATTGTATGCTGGCTACATCCTCTTAGGTGGGTGTAGCACTCACAGCTTCTCTTTGCCCTCCTTTTGCCCAGGCTCATGATGTTTACAAAGTGAGGGCTCTGGATCCCTATTGAGTCAACCTTATTCAAAATTCTAAACTTCTCAAGTTGACACACTGAACAACATTCTAGAGCAGAGAAGCCATGTTTTCTACATCCTAGGATATAGAAATTGTGAGTTACTTAGTTAAGCAAAATGTAGGACAGTTATCTCTTGTTGGACAGGCAATATCCTATAACTCAATAAATTAGTTCATTCAGTAGAACAATTATCAAAATATCTACATGAAAATCTCCACATGACCTCATTATATTCAAGCCATATCCACAATCTTAGCTTTAAGAGCTAATATATTGAGTTTGACTCTTCTCTGCCTCACCATCATACCAATCGGCTTAGAACTCAGGTGGAAAGAAAAGGGATAAGGATGTGAGGTGCTTCCCTTCTTGACAGACTTATTAAGAGTTGGATGTTTCAGAAGATGAAAAAGCCATAAATACACAGGACCTTTTTCTTTGAAATGTTCCCATGAGCTCTCCTGAGTCAGGGTTAAATTTTCAGATTTGCAGAATGTGCGTTTTCCCCCTATTCTTTATAGAGTTTCTATATTTCAAACTAGGATAAAGCACATTGCAACCCAGTACATCCATAGAAGGAAGGTACATTTTGGAGATTATATACATTCCCCAGGAGGTAAAAATCTGGAACATCTGATTGTTACTCACAACTCCTGGCAAATTTCTACCTTCCCAAAAAGTGTCAGATTAAATAAACTAGGCAAAAAGAAACATAAACATATATTGAAATTGCTTTTCTCCTCTAGTAAAAAACTATATTCAAAGTTACAATAAACACTGAAAATGTCCCACAGTGTTTTATAAAATGAAGCACCCCACATTTCAAAGTATGCTGTTTTAATGGAATATTAAAACACAGCAGCTCACAAAATATTTTATGAAAGGCAAATAGATATTAATTAGGTTCATTTTAATGAGTTATTGGCTCTATCATTTTGAGTTTGACTATTTCCTTTTCACTAGTGTCATTGAGTTCAGTGTGATTTAATTTCTATGCCTCTCTCAATTCTCAGTCCTGGTAAATGTGAGGATTTTTAAATGTAGTACATGAATCATTGATTACACTACTCTTATTACCAAAGAGAAAGTGCAATTATGAGTGATCTGAGATCAGTGATCTCAGAGCAATTGAAAATATTGCATAATTAACTTCACCTCTGAACCACATGAACGTTACCTCTCTCATTTTCATAAAATGGGTGAGGCAGAACAAAGAAAAACTTCACATGATCCACTTAAAATGTCAAAATAATATTCATTTTCATGTTATTGGATTTAGAAAATGGTGCGATTCTTTTCCATCTATTTTTATGCCTGAAACAATTATTTCCACTTCAATGACAGATACGAGTACAAATAGTAAAATGAACACCTCTTTTAATGTAGCATTTTTGTTATCATAAGTAAAATTCTTATAGTCCTCATTCAAATCAACTGTGTCTATGAAACAAGGCTTAGTCATGCAATAAATGAAGGTTTCAAATAGCATTAGGTTGGTAGTTTGTTACATGTTAAACACCAATAGTTTCTTTCAATATATCTATTGGCATAATAGTTATGCAATAATAAAATACAATAAAATTTTATGCTGCTTCATTTATAGAAATAGCTCCCACAGTGCAGCAGTTTTCCAAATGACCAGTATGAAATTAATAAAAAGAATAACTGTGAAACCAAAATATAAGGAATGTGAAGGTCTGGCAATTCATGCAGTAAGGTACAGTAAATCTGATTCCTCTGGCCACTTACAGTACTAGTACACTAAATGCAGCTTTGAAAGGATGCATTTTCACTGACTTGGATACAGTTGTTATGTGTATGGCACCACTGTTAATGTGAAAAAAATCAAAGATAAAGAACTCAAATAGATTGAAATTGTTCTCCCAGGTGGGCCAAGTAGAAGCTACCTTTTTACCCAAGCTTATAACTCTGCAGTGAATCCTGACATGAATTCCTATGGGGCTGGAAGACATAGATAGCCACAATTTTTAAAAAGCTTGCTTGTAAGATAAGTCCCAATGAGCAAAACAAATGCATAATAGATTGAAAGTAAAGTCATTCTAAAAAGGCACAGATAGTAAATGCCTAAATGATTAATTGGTAAAAAGATCAACAGAAAAGAAGAGACTAAAGATTGGTAAGATAGTTGAAGATAAACTTAACTATTTTCCTTGTGTCTGGATTTTCAGAATGCTATGCTATAGGTGTAACTTCCAAATGGCACAGTAATATAGAGAGAATCTTATAATGTATTGTCTTCTAACAGTTTTTACTGGTGTACTGTACCCCAATTAACTATATTTACTTCTGTGTTGCTACACTGTAGCCCCAGATCTGTCATGAGGGAATAGCCTATATGTAGACCAAGTTATTGGTAAATACTCTATTTTTAACTTTCTCTAGGGGAAAGCAAGCTTTTATCAAGCTTGAAATTTCCAGTTATTAAAAAGAAGATGCAACTTTAAAAATACCATGATATGATACTATATTTTCTTAATTTCAGAAGCATCTAAATTCTCCCAGTTGGATATGATGATTCTCCTGTTGGAGGTGTTTATCCGGTGATACAGGTTCTGAGTAGTGATTTGGCTGAACAGAAGACTAAAACAACAGCTACAGCAAAAACACCTCATGCTCCCTAGAGTCCTCTTGGATAGAAGAGAAAAACAATTTGCTGAAATGATCACGAAATGGTTCACCAGTAAATGGAAAAACACTTTCCCGGATGAATGGGGATTTTAAACACCAAAGATTTACATCGAGATTTCCTTCTTTATTTGCACTGCAGAAAGGAAAAAAAAAATCCAAGAAGATCACAGTTTTGTATAAAGAGCCTCACAGTTCTATAATTTTCTACAGCCTGAACTTTTATTTTGACACAAGGGCCATGTTCACCTGTATATAGTCATGCAGTTACTTTCCCAGTATTCTACTGAGAAGTTGAAATTAGGAGTAATATCTTGCCAGATGCCACAATATACTAAGTCTCACAAAAAGCTCAAGTGTCACTTTGAAGAACATCTATTAGTGTATTTGAAATAATACTATTTGAATATTTTAACTTGTAACCATAATTTTAATGTATTATAATTGATAACTATTAAATATCGAAAATTTTCATGGTAAACTAAAGATACCTCAGCTTTTGACACTCAGCAAAAAAGAACGACTCATGATGGTTAGCGATAACATTAGCCTGGCACTAAAATATGCCCTGAGTAATTCTTCATGTTGGGTTTTTGCTTCAGAAATTCATTACATGAGAGTTTGGAAAGAAATAATCTTTGAACACTATTTAAAACCACAAGTGAAACATTGCAGAGTTTAATCCGAAGGAACCTGAGAGAGATCACGGCATTTTGATGTACTGCACTTAATGTAGCATGTCACTCAAAAGGGGGCAGACGGAGGCTGAGGGAAGCTGTGAAATCAGTTGTTTCCCAATTTCTTGCCAACTGGAAATATGTGCTAAATAATAAAGTTAGCAAATATAGTGCTGCCTAATTTTAACTTCAACACTCAGTTTGCACTATGTCAATTGTTCAAGATGAAGGTGCTTTAAGTCTTACTTTTCAACAGAAATACTCTAGCAAAGATTTGTCAGGAAAACAAAAAAATAGAGGGTAATGTAGCAGAAGATGCCCTCGGCCAGCTGGCACACTATAGTTTGTTAGTTGCCCAGGTAATAGTTCCAATTCCAGTTCTTATTACTTTCCTTTCTTAGAAACAACTGATCACTGTGTTGTATAGCTGATCACTACAATGCATATCGTAAGAACCAATCCCTAACTGAGAAGCCATTCTCCCTCTGTATTTCCTGCTTGATTATCCCATGTAAGATCCGTACCACTGCAGGTCAGAGCCTGACATTTCCTTCCTACTCAGTACCTGTCCAATGTTAAAAAATATGCCTCCAAATCCTGGTGTCATTTCCTTGTTTCTGTTTGCTGTAGCAATGTGAGTAATAAACCACGGCTTTGGCAAGTCATTGATTTTTTGTTTTTATTGTTGTATGAATAGAATTAAGTACCTTCCATAATATAGTGTTCAAATAGCTCGTTTCTGCAGACCTAAAACAAGAATTCTGAGGTAAGAAATTCAACTTATTTCATTTTGATTTCCATAATTGAACCTCTTCTTTGGAAATTACCTCATAATTTTATGCTTATTTGCTGAAGTGTGAAAAACTTCTTAACTAATCGTAACTTCTATTGCTGGGTGGGAGCTAATAACTATAAGTCAACCTAGGTAAAACAATGAAACAAAGCAGCTTTAATGTTGAACTCAAGAATCTCTTGAATACATTGGCATCTCCACACGTCAAAAAAACATGTAAATTTTTTTAAAAATCCTTAAAGAATAATTGTGATGACATTTTTGGCAAAAATTCCAAACTACCAGATTCTGTGAAGCAAACAGACTTAACCACAAATTCCAAAATATACAGAGAAGACACTAATTGCAGTAACAACTCTTTAAACAATCATGTGGAAACATATCAGTGGATAAGCTGTCAAAGAAGTTCCATTTAAGAATTTCACAAAAATAAAACAAAAAGGAAAGTTCTCCTAAGGAAGTAGTATATCTAGATTGTGTCCAGTTATTTTCCATGTGCTGGTTGCTACTGAAAGAAAATACAAGCATGTTTATCTAGGGACCAGGTTAAACTTAGTCATACTTTACTTATGGCGGGTAGTAGAAACTTTAAGTAGAAATTTAAAGAACAGAATGGTGACCATTTTGGTTTCAAATGAAGACTCATAGAACTAGACCAAACACCTGAAGTTATGTCAGAGTTTTCACACTGTGTAGGCCTCCACATGCTGGGAGGCATAAATGATGAACTATAGTGTAAATGAGAAAATACAGTAACCAGGTTCTTGACAGCAAGTGATTGACTAGTATGAAGTAGCGGAAATAGATGAAATATTATTCATTGCATTCAATCCTATATACTTAATAGATACAAATTGGAAATATTTTGACAATCATCTAGAGTGGGTATGTAATTAAAATTATGTGATACAATATAAAATATATATTTATATATAAATATATAGATACAAAAATTACTATTATTAAATTTTACCTGTTTCAGATTTCTATTTTACCAAAACTATAAGTACAGTCCTTTGCTTTCAGTTGAGATATCAAGATCACAAAGCTTCACCATCCCTACCTTGAAACAAAACCAAAACAAAGATGGATACATTGGTTATAAACTGTCATTTCTGACCAACCCATCGCACAGCTGAGGATCTAAGAAACGTCATGGATCTAATTCCAGAAAATGACAAAGCTTTGCTAGAAGGAAAGAGTCCCATTACTACTTTCTTTTTATGCCTGAACTGTAGGAGTGAAAGAGTAACCTGAAGAGACAGAGATGTCTACCCTAGCCTACCCTTTAGTAAAACTGGAGATAGCTTGCCATGAGACCCTGGATTCCAGTTAAGGCCCAATGACTGTCTCCACAAAAACAGGCTTTTGACATGAGGATTAAACAGAGGGAAAAATATTCAAAACAACTGTGCTCCTTACATTTCTCTTTGTGTGTGGGGCTCAGAAGGCCAAAGAGGCAGCTGTGTAGAGAGTGGTCTCTTACGTTTTAGACCTGAGGAGAAGCTGGAAAGAAAAGTGAATGCCAAATGACACCTGTTATGGTTTGTGTCCACATATCCCCTCAAATCCTCATGCAGTTATTTGGTGGCTTTAGAGTTTATGACTGATCCATGATCCAATGTTGGGGTTATGGGTGTGAGAGCTATACTTGCCCTAGGGCAGATAGTTTGCTGGGATTATGGAAGTGAGAACTATACCCTAGGGTGGATAGTTTGTATATGAAGGGAGAGAAAGAGGCAGCTGGCTGCCATTCCTGCCTTCTTGCACTTGTTCTTTTGCCATGTACTGCCACCATGAACTGTTGCCTTCTGCCATGTTCCACTGTGCCTCAGAACCAGCTGAGTATGGACTGAAACCTCCACAAACTGTAAGCTGAATAAACCTTTCCTTCTTTCATTTTGGGTGTCGGGTATTTTGTCTCAGCAACAAGAAAAAAGTAACTGAGACAACACCAAAGGCTGGGGACTGCAAGTAACAATAAGTACAGACAACTTACCTGGGCAAAAGGATGCAGCACTTGAATGCATTTGTGAAGACATTTCTTGGAAAGATAAACATTTATGTCAACAAGCTGACGTGGGAAGATGCAGAGATGCACCCTCACCCACAGAAATGGGCATCATGCAGTCAATGCACTGCATCCTGCACAGATCCAGAGGCGATTTCCTCCATCTTCCTCTGTTCTCAGCCATCGGAGCTCTCAGTTCTGACATCAGGGCTTTCACTGGCCCTCATGTTCTAAGTTCTGATGAAAAACAAACATAGAAAGAGATAACAAATTCATAATCAAACTCCCGTCTTCTGAGTAATCTACAATAAATCTAGGACCAACTTCTATACTGTCTTTAAGAGGAAAGATAAAATTTTCTCTTGAGATAAGTAACATTTAGCATGTAATATTAATTTTATGTTACACACAGGTATCCTAAATAAAATTGAGAAGTATAATGTGAAAAAAGCAGAAATCTGTACAAATACCCAAAACATGAATGTGTTTTTGTGTGCATGTATGTGTGTGTTTGTTGGAGATGTGAGTCATTCTGCTCCTTGTGCATCATAGTGCTAAGCATTACTTAAAACATTGTGATATCACACACATATTTAAACATATTCTAGTGATTTTTAAAGCAAAAAAAAGCATTCTGAGTTTCCTCACATCTGTAAAAGTAAAATGTTTAAGTTTTTTAAAAGCTCAATATACAATGAATTATATTTATATTTGAAAATTGGTATCAGGTTTCATCTTCAATTTTTATGATACAGCAACAAGCTCAATATACAATGAATTATATTTATATTTGAAAATTGGTATCAGGTTTCATCTTCAATTTTTATGATACAGCAACAAGCTCAATATACAATGAATTATATTTATATTTGAAAATTGGTATCAGGTTTCATCTTCAGTTTTTATGGTACAGCAAAAATTTAAATATGATATGAGTTGAAAGCTGTTATATGAGCTAGGAAAAAATTATATTGAATAATTTTTATGTTCTAAAGTAAAAGACTTGATCTATATGTGAATATTCATAGTAGCCAATTGATCAAAGCTAAAAACTACAAGTAATATGTAAATAAGTATTAGTGAATGAACAAATACCAATAGAAACAAATCACTACAAAAACCATAGTTGTATTTTATTTATAAGAGCATGATTCTAAGAAAAAGGAACCTGAAACTTAGAAAATCTATGATCTTTATTAAATGATTTTGGGAGGACAAAACTACATAGATAGAAATAAGGTCAGTTTTTACCGAAAATAGGAGCAGGACTAAGAGGGGCAAGAAGTCTTTTACTAAAGGATAGAGGCAAATATAGCAGGGAAGGACAAAGGTATGAGTATTCTATGTCTTGACTTAGGTGCTGGCTACACATTTATCATCACATACAGCTTTGCAACAAAAAAATTGATGGATGGTCCTAAATGGAAACTATGTATCAATAGACATGCAATTAAAGACAAATGTAAACATTAGTAACTTAAAAGCTTAGTTTTTAAAAAATCTTCTTTTAAAAGGGTCTTTAAAATGTCAGGCAGAATACTAATAGAAAAACAAGTATAAGGAGTTTATTCTGCATGAAGTATAATTGGGATAACAGATTAATAGCAAATTATTAGTCCTCAGTACAATAGGTAACTATTCATTTTGATTTAATGAGAAAATCTTTGTGTATTTTGGCTAATATGAAAACCATACTTTTATTACCTCAGAAATATCAAATGTAGGTTAGTCTGTTTAATCAGGACCATTACCTGTAATGGACTGACTACTGGTGGTCAATTTATAACCCCCAGCTAAACTGAGTAAGCGTGGTGCTGGGTGTGGGAGGCCCACCTTAGGACTGTTGCCAGCCACATAAGTGGCAGAACTGGAGAAAAAGATTAAAGGCTGTTGGGAGCTGGTGGAAGCTGTAAGGAGCTGTTGGTTCTGTTGGAGGAGCTTGTCATAATGGCTTTCCTGATGAACTTGGCTGTTTTCATCCTCCAAGGAGCTCGCTTCCTGGCTCTGGAGGGGAAGATGGTGCCCTGCTGGTCTCCTGGAGAAGGTTGCTGCATTTGCTTCCCTGATGAGAACTCAGCCATCTTGATCATCGAAGGAGCTCAGGACCTCACTGTTGCTGAGGATGGCTGTGGAACTTTCTGGGGAGCTCTGGTTCTTCTGAGCATCACTTCCTGGCTCATGTGCAGATCGCTCAACCTGCTATCACACATACTTCATCCTACTGGCACAGACTTTGTAGATTCCACCACTGACCTTTGGGCCTTCCCAGTGTAGATCTGTGATACAGGTCTACAAGAGACATTGTTATGGAATCCAGGCCCTCAGCTAGATTCCTTGGTCTTAGTATGTGGACAGATTTCCTACACTCTCTTGTGTATCATTCTTTGGGTGACTATTATAAATAACCTTATAAAATATGTGTCATATATTATACTGTTCTCCCTTGCAAAAATATCCCCCAAACCAACACACTCCCTACTAATTCTGTTATAGTTGAGAACCAAGAATTATATTCTGCTTTAGTTATGAGAGGTTAGAGAACTTGTAAACCATTTTATATTTTACAGGAGTTATTTATAATGCTTTCTCTAGAAAAATCTTGATGTTCTGTCCATCTTCTGTAGATTTCATTGAATTTTATTTTATTCTTAAAAACACACATATACCATAGCACATACATATTCTCTACTTTTTTCTTCCTCTCTTTCTGAGATATACATATGAGTAATATGAAGAATATTTTAAACTGTAATGTAAAATAAAAACTTACTTTTGGTGGTTGAGATTCTCTACATATATTGCTATTTAATTGTAAAATAATCTTGTGAGCCCAAGTTTAAACTATCATTTGCCAAAATTTGGACAAATTATTTTTATCATGAGATCCATTTCAACAGTTATATAGTCATTCAATAATCCACTGTGTAAATCTAAAATATTTTTATCTTCAAACTGGTTACTCAGATAAACATACATAGGCAGGTAAGATTGATCAAACAATTAAGTGTTAACTGTTTCTTTCAATAAAACAATAGAAATTAGTAGTACAATTATCTTAGCTATCATGTGTGTATGTGTGTGTACACACACACATACATACTTTCCTCTCCTTTCTTTTCTCTTTTCCTTCATCCCAGTTGTTCTATCCTTTAGAGTAGTTTCTTTCCCTTTCACAATATCTAGTGTACCTGTTAGACTACTTACCCTTTCAGTTTCTTACCCTAGGGAGACAGTACAATGTTTACACATGTGAATCTGGCTTATTTCACTATGAGTATGGTCTCAAGTTGCATCCATTTCCCTATAAAAGCTTTGAGTTTACTTGCCTTATCATTGAGTAATATTCTATTCCATAAAAGTACCACATCTTTTTTTACAACAAATACTAATTTCCTATCACTTTGTTTGAAATTCTGTATTGCCTTTAGTGCTTTTATTTTTTGTTTATGTCTATGTTTGTTAATGTGTTTTCATTCTTTTATTTTTAAAATGAAACAAATAAAATCAATCTAAAATAATGATTTTTGTTAGCCTTAATGTTCAGATGTGTTTGAACATTGAATCTTGGTGCTTTCACAAATGCTGCTGCTGTAAACACCCACCCATCTGTTCCACTGAGCATATAATGAAAGTTATATTGCTCAGTAATAAAACATACACAGCATAAAGTGAAATAAGCATTGCTCAGCTCGTGTTTAAGTAGTTACCCCATATGAATTCACAGTGTAATTGAGTCAGAGCGCTGCTTGTCCCACATTTCCTATTTCAGTTGGTCTTCTGAAGGATGTAAAGCAAGTCAGTAGTTTTAACGTGTGTACTCTTGAAGCTTAAGGGTGTCACACAATACTTTGATCATTACTCTCTGCTTGGACGTCACCTTTTGTTTAGTGATTCTGTTAAGCAAGTTGCCGTTGTTGGTACGCAATACTGAGAACTCACAATGCAAAATGGCAGAGGTTGGACTGGGCTCATGGTTTTATGGGATTCAGACTCTGGAGGCTGAGAGGTTCAATATATTAAGTAATTCATGAAAAATATAATAGGATCTTACCAATATCAGGTACAGAGGCACTTGGACATGCAAAATATGGTACACTTTAAAACTTGCCTTTCCTAAGATTTTAAATTCACATACTTTTTCACGCCTCATAATATAATTCCACATTTGTTGAAAAAAAGGTCCTAACTTACTTTTCAAAGTAACCCCACATTTCAAGCACATTCAGATTTAAAGGATGACATTTATACTACAGTTTTTGTGGTTCTCTTGAGTTTAGAACCTTACTGTAATTCTTTTTTTAACTATAATCACCACAACCATGTACAAATCTAGAATGTAAGATTGAGTCCCTGGTTATCCATTCGAAATGTCCTTCCTTTCATACAAGCTCCGACGACTCATAGTGCGCTTGAGAATTATCTATCAGTAAGAAAGTGATGAGAGCCACTGATCATCTGGTATACTTACTTTAGGAATCTGAAACGTGTGATAATTCAAGAATTATGCAATATTTTTATTTTTTAATGGACAATATGATAGAATTTAATATTGAGCAATAAGCCATATTTAATCAAAATCATACAAATCAGAAAATTACAAGGATGATATGCACTTTAAAGTATTATTATTTTAACGAGTTTTTCATTAAAAAACAAAATGTATTTTATGAAAATTATAATTTATTTACTGTAGCAAAGCAAAGAGTTACAATATAGATTTAGAAAATGTCATCTCTTTATGTCCATATATATTGATTAATATAATGAATTTTCCATAAAGGTATCTCCATACTGCCATATGTATTTAAATATATTAATCTATTAGAGATTAAAATTCCTACTGTATTATCACAATTAAAATGTCTTGAGTGGTTAGTTGATTCATTCCTTAGGCAAATATTTATAGTGGGTAGATTATGTGCTAAATAAATCCATATTCTGAAGAAAAATACTGAACCAGAACATTTGTTATCTTTGTTTCAGCAGCTTATGAAACAATAAAGTTCTAATAGTTAAAAGTCTTTTTTAAATTATCAAACATTACATACATGAAAAAATATTTGTACCTGGCTTAATCATTTTGGTTCTTTAAAATATGCTCAAAGTTCATAAAGATAATAACAGTGAGGAATTCATTTTGATGGGGTTTTTTTTGTATGTTGTTTATTTTATCCTGGAATAATATAAAATATACCTATATTTTATATTATGAGGTAATATTTTGCAAATAGATTTATATCCACCTCTTATGCTCTCTTTACTTGTTTTACTGGTAGTTTTCTTGAACTGATTCGCCATAATCAGTAATAAGAAGAACCACATATCATTAATGGTGATAAAGTTGAGTGCCTTTAGAATACTCAGTGACTGATCAGGCCAGAAGAAACACTCTACTCTCAGCAGATAGTTCAGTGGTCTTAGAAGGCCTCACAAACCTATTAATGACATCCTTTCCAAGTTCATGAGCAAATATTTTCTACCTTCACTATACAGCTGTAGAGATATGTTCCAGTGTGGTTAATAAGTCATTACCTGAGTCATAGCAAAATCCATTGTAGTCATGGGAAAACACAGATCACTACCTCTGCCCAAGTGTCCAAGTCACATCACCTAGTCCATCCTTTCTTCCTGTGGCATCTATGAAGACCAATTGTCAGCATGAGACATTACCATTACTACTTATATTTATCGAGGGGAAAGGAAAATCCTTCTCTCAACAAATATGTGAGATTTCTTTGTTTTTCCCAAGCTAAATCAAATGTTTTAGCAGAGGAAAATAATTTGGTAAAGGTTAGTTATATCTGATTTGGAACTCACTGTAAATGTACTCAAAGCTGGATCTCTTGAAAGAAAATAAAGCATCATTTTAATGGGGGCTGTAGATCTATGATAAAGTGTTAATGATTAATATAGACTCTTTCAATTTTAGTAGCAAAACCACACTACATTCTAATTGCTGTAACCTTTGTGGATCATCAGGAGGGTAATAACTCTGTACAAAGGTTAGAATAGATTTTAGGGAGCAGCTATTACACTAAATGTGACCATGGCACAAAAAATATCAACTGAACAAAAAATAAACCACCTAGTTTTGCATTCAACAAATGAAAGCAGGTGAGCAAAGAAAAGTAAAATTTTAGATTTAAATTTATGATCACTCTTAAAGGTATAGCTATTATGGCAAAGTATCAAAACTCTTATGACTACAGATAGAAAAGTCTTATAAAACGATTAATCACTCTAGTACTAGACAGAACACAGTATCTTCCTTACCCTGAACTTGAAATCTACTTATTTGGATTTAATTTTTACAAAGTCAAAGATATGTAATGTATTGATATATTTCATATATCAGTGAAATATTAATAAATGTTTTAGAAACATAACATAGATCTTTCAATAATGTTAGTCCAAAATAATGACTATAAAGACCTCAAGGTATTCAGAGTATGCTGCATGGGGCAGTTAGACAGGAAAGGGACACTCCACTCCAGGTGACTGCAGGAGAGAAGGGTTGAAATAAACTCCATCCCAACACACAGCAGAGGACTTTTAAGCACTGGTAGAGCCCATGGGAAAGTGCAGGGGGTGTGGCAGATGGGAAAGTTTGGTCATCAAATTGGAGCACAGCGTTTGGTAATTGGTGATGACTGCTGAGTCTAGTTTTTGCTTTGCTACAAACATGAGAGGCGGTAGAACTACCCTCAGAGGGGATGGAGGGAGCGCCACAAGGGAGAGAAGGGCGGATGAAGGCAGTCAGGGTCAGAGCAATAGTATGCATATACGGGAATACCACAGTTAATATGTTTTATTTGTTAATAATGACAGAAATAAAAATACTTTTAAAAGAGACTAATTTTCAGCTTTTTTACAGGAACCAATGAAAACTTTAAGGTTATGAAATAAAAACTTTTGAGAAATGTTATTATTTTAAAACTTTATTAATCTAGGGTTTAACATTTTAAATAGATGTTGTATCTATCTATCTATCTAACTACCTATCTTTCTGAGACAGGATCTCACTATGCAGTTCAGGCTGGCCTTGAGCTCACTTTGTAGCCCAGGCTGTTCTCAAACTCGTAATGATCCTCCTGCCTCAGCCTCCTGAGTGTGTGCACTACCACACCTGGCTTAGGGTTTAACTTTGTAAGCATTGTTATATTATATTATATTATATTATATTATATTATATTATATTATTATTATATAGCATTATTATTTTTCATGGTGTGACAGCAGTGATAAGCACTAATATATTTTTAAGTGTAAAATAATGATGAAACAAGTTTGTACAATTGTTAATCATAAATAATTTTAATAACTCATCTGTCCATTTATCATCTACCTATCATCTAATCTTACCATAAAACTAACCCCTGTGCATAATAGAAATGAGCATTTATCTTAGAATTTCAAACCCTGAGTTGTCTTCTTTGCAGTCTTTCATCCCAGAGCTGAATTTTTAAGTTCGTTTACTAATCACAGAGACATTTCTTTCTGAGCAAAATGATGGCGCACGTGCACAAGTTATGCTGATTACCACAGAAAAGTGAGGAGAGGATTGTCTCCGTGGGTCACCCACACTCAACACAGCAGAAACGCGAAAGATGAGCAGCACTGGGACGCCTCAAAGGTGCGACACGACTTTCTAGGTCGCTGACTAACACTACGCTTTGGTGTCTTCAAAAGATGATTTCGTGGGGATAAATTCTTCTCTTGGATTTTAAAGAAGTCTTACTTGTCTGTGGTTAAAGAACAAAAGAAATAGAAACCCAAATTGTGACTGAATTACTTCTTGTAGAAAGTATATATAGGCCACCTCTTTGTTTAATAATGAATTTTAATCATACATAATAAGTGCAAATTGACAGGCAAAAAAAATCATGTTTATAAAAAGTAAAACCCAAATAATTTCAGACTATTGATCTTTTATCATTTGAAATCACCCCTCAACAAGAGGATCAGAAAAATAAGATACAGACTAATCTTCATTTTAGTACTTAAAATTTTATGATTTACTAGCATGTTTTAAGTAAGGGGTAGACTATTAAAGTATCTGTGAAGTTTATTAAGGGCACACATGTTAGAGAAAAATGCCATATACTCTAAAAACCTACTAAACGCCACATAGTACTCTCTCAGAGAGCAGGGCCAGATTTTAAATAGCCCAATGGTGACAGTGCATATGTATCTAAGGACAATGCACATGCAGAAGAAGATAATTAACATAGAGAACTAATTAGTCCCTCAGTATTTAGCAATGAAGTATCACAGCTGTCTTAGATGCCATATGCTAATTAGCATTAATAAACTTCAGAAATAATTGTCTCCATTGTTCTGTGTCATAATACTCTCTCTAATTGTTCTTTGGAGAGCATTGCCTATAAATGGTAGCAAGCATTACATAGCATCGCTTGAAGTTTAATGAGCAATTTTCTGTGACTTGCGGCTTTAGAAAAGGATATATACAGGAAAAAGAAAAGATTAATGCCAATTTTTAAAATCCATAATTAAGTTGTTGGCGGATACCTGTGTCTCTAGCTATTTAAACAGCCAGGCAGGAGCTAGTGCTCCTTTGGCTCCAGGTGATCTTCGGAGCCTTACAATGTAAAGTTTAATAGAAACAACCCGAGCCAGCTTGCGTGCCATAGTTGTCTCAAAGTCCATTTTCGTCTTTCATGGAGAATTATTCTCTGCCACTTTGAGAAATGTTGGGAGGGAGGAAACACAACTTTCAAGGAGATGCTAATTTTCTTAATGTCAGTAAAAGTAATTGAATATTTTTGTTGCATTTATTTTTAACAGATACATAGAAAGTGTACCTATTAATGATGTAATGCATGATGTATGATTAATGATGCAATACATGTATACACAATGCAAGGTTTAAAGTAAATTAAAATCTGTCTTCTTAGCATTTATTATCTCTTTATGGAGAAAACATTCAAAATACTGCAATATTGTCTTACTTTTTGGAATATGAAGAACAGTGTCGTTATGTGTAGTCACATACAGTACCATAACTAGCACAACTTCCTACTCCTACCCAAGAATAATTAAGAACACATACCAGAACGCATTCCTCCTAGTGCGATCTGTAAGCAAATACAGAAAATGGCCATTAATTATCTGGGAAAATGTTAATAATTTCTACCATTTCCACTGATTCTTTCATGACCTAGATCACACAGTAAAATATTATGAGAATGTGGTAAATATTTCAATATTGGAGACTACAGGATGTGACTCTTGACCTTCCAAAGTCTGCAATTAGAGCTGTACCGTGTACACAATCATGTGTGAATAATGAATCATATAAAACAAAGCATTTCATAATTTAGAAGAATGATGTATAACTGAAACATTATTAGTCACCGAGCAAATAACAGCAGATTATATGAAAGGTTAAATACACAAAATTCGCAGTGTGTAATAGTTATGTGGTCTTCCACACACATTTATTTTCTCTTTGAAATTGAAAAGCAATAATTCAAATACAAATCATTTAGAAAATATGAAAATACTGAGAGAATTGTTTGTTACACACCACGGAGAATTATAATGATACTTCTGTGGGTATTTTTGCCATATTCAAAAATGAAGAAAAACTAGTATACTTTCCCATATATATTAGTAAGACCAAAAGTATGCTGTAGACTTCCTTGATAAACTATGAAAACACAAAAAGCTTTACTTTCATTCATTTTTATTCACTCTATCTGCTTATACTTAGCATATTTCCCATCTATATATCTATATATATATAGATAGATAGATATAGATACAGATATGTGAATCAAAGATTTTATTTTATGAGTTTTTCTAGAACCAGTAATAATTATGTCATGAAATATTTTTTACAAACAACTATATTGTCAAATTTAAAGAATAGTATAAAAGAAAACTTGGGTTACTAAAGAGTAGAAAAGGGGTGACTGAAGAGCATAACCTCCTGTATCATGTCTATGCTAGACTGTCAAAGTCCTGTACTAGTTTTGCTTGTCCAATTTTCTATGCCAAAGGTACCTTGCATAGGTCATACTCTTGCTGTTAGCCTTGCCACAGAAAGTGTAGTACTAAATACCATCACTCTGCTTTCACATATGGAGTCATATGTGTTACAATTTTTGTTAATTTTGCCTGCAAATAATTTCATTGTCCACTGTATTTCTTGCCCTTCTTTGATTAGTAATATGATCGTATGAGATTAAATGTAAAATTATAAGCTGCATTCTAATTAGGGATTAGAATGTGGGATTATCAAAACTAGGTTGCAGTGATTTTAAAATGGAATTAATATAGTTATATGAAAAGTTCAACAACCTTGATAAATTTCTTGGTGCATGAGGATCTTGCTTAAATTGTCCTTGTGGAGTTTACCCTTACACTGCAAACACTGTAATGCAAAGGTGTCAGCACGTACAGGTGTCCACTTTAGAGCAGTAAAATGAATCACTGTCATGGAGATAATCAAATATTTAAGAGTCAGTTTTTTTTCTGGTGTGTTGTGCAGGTGCCATAGTACTGAGTTACATCCCTGGCCTGACAGTTAGATGTATTTTAGACACAGGTTTGCTATAATGTGTACATGGTGTGTCTTACAAAGTATTGTCGCAGAAGGAGATACATATACGTAAAGACCCTCCTAGCAAGGAAGTTCATATTATATTATCCATGTAGATAAGCTCTCTCTAGACCTGGTTCAAAGAGGAAGAAGGTAGATAAAGCAAAGTGAGAGGAAGATAGACAAGGCAGAAAGAAAAAAAGGAGGAAGGAAAGAAGAAAGGGAGGGAGAGAAAGTGCCGTTAGTTTTGTTGCTAGTAAAAGTGATACAATTCCTCCGAGAGTCTCACCTTTGTGACACTGTGTTAGATAAGTGCTTTAGGAAACCCAAGTTGCTATTTTTATTTTTCACTTTTTAAGCAAACTACATGCTGTTTTCTGTAATGATTGTACTAATTTACATCAGTAAACTGTGTGCAGGAATTCTGTTTTCTGTATATTATCTCTAAGTATTTGTTATTTTTATCACTTTGTGTTTGCAATATATGATGTTTACATGCACCGTAGGGAGGAGGGACATGCATCTAACGTGTCGTAATTAGTTTTCATCCCTTCCGCTTCCCCTTGCTCCTCCCTCCCTCCATGTCTAGATCCCCTTTCTGTATTTTGATTGTAAATATTTCTACTAGAATGGGGTGACAATTCACTCTATTTTGATTTTTATTTCCTTGACAATCAATCCTGTGAGCATGTTTTATACTTCTTGGCCATTCATGTCTTCTATGGAATATTAAGATATTTTACCTATTTTTAAAACTTATTTTAAAAATAAAAGAAGAAAATATATTAACAAACAGACATCCTTTTACAAAACAGCATAAGAACAATACAAACAATAGAGTTACAAAGTGTTAAGAAATTGACAACGGTTGTTGTATGACATATTAACATCTTCAAAGTGGTTTCTCAGAGAAACAAATAGAGACATGCAATATTAATTAAACCAGTAATCATTAACTGTTCCTTTCAATAAAGCAATAGAAGACAGTAATACAACTGTTCGTTATCCTGTATATACACACATACATGATTTCCCCTTCTTTCCCTTCTCCTTTCCCACACCCCAGTTAGCCCTTACTTTTGAGCATTTTCCTTTCATTCCACAATGTCTATCATACCTCCTAGTTTTTATTCACTCTTCCAGATTCTTAAACTAGTGAGACAATACACTGCTTACACATGCAGGTCTGATTTATTTCACTTATGAGTATGGTCTCTAGTTGTGACCATTCACCTATAAAAGCCTTGGGTTTATCTTCACAGCTGAGTAATGTTCCATTATATAAAAGTACCACAACTTTTCATCCAATCTTCAGTGGATAGGCATTTGTGCTGCTTCCACAATTTGGCAATTACAGCTTGTGCCGCGATGAATATGGGTGCATATATATCGCTGTGATAAGATGTTCCCATATTTTACCTATTTTTAAAAATTGATCACTTTTTTTCTCTGCTGTTGAGGTTTTAGCTTCTTTATATATTCTTGAACTGAACTTTTATCTGGTGTATACTTTGCAAATATTTTCTGCTATGATGTAGATTGTGTCTTCATTGTGTTGATTGCTTCATTGGTTGTACAGAGGGTTTTGACCTTGACACACTTAATCTTTATTTTATCCCTTTTTTGTAGCAGGGGGTTGTTTTCCTGTGCTCTGGGGTCTTGGTCAAAAATCCCAGCCCATTCCAGTGTGAAGTGCTTCACCACTATTTACATATTTAAATCATTCTAGTTGACTTTGTAACTGGTGAAGAGATAGGGATCCAACATATTTCTGGGTAGCCTGTACTGTTCACAGTGAAGTGATGATATTAGGCTTAGTTAAACTTTTTCTCCCACCATATTAAATGTGTCATGTGGAAATTATTTTGTGGCAGAAACTGCAGCATTAAATCATCTTTGCTGTAGTAGAGCTTAGCAGTCACTCTCATAGGGACTGAGAATACTTCTGGTCTCTGAACTTAAAGTTGCAAAGCAGTAGGAATCATATCAATACCTTTTGCCTGGGAAATGTGTTTACTTCCTTTAAAGAATAGACTCTCGTTTTGTTTTGAAACCCTGTATCATTTTTATTGTTTTGTTTTGCTTTGTTTTTGTCTATGCTGTTGTTTTCATTTTTTTATTATCTTTAAAATAAAAAATAGATTGAAAATACCCAATCTGAGGAGGCAATTGATTTTTTTTTTTTTTTAGACAGGGTCTTGCTATGTAGTTCAGGCTCACCTTGAACTCACTTTGTAGCGCACCCAGACTGTGCTCGAAATTGTGAAGATCCTCCTGCCTCTGCCTCCCAAGTGCTGGGATTAAAGGCACACACCACCACTCCCAGCTAAGGAGGTGATTGAAAAGGCTACAAAAACGTTCAGAAAACTCATTGAGAGAAATAGTTACTTCACTGAATTTTGAAGTATTTAGGCTCATATAAAAATATAAATATTTTGAGATTTAGATGTGTCATCAAAAATAATTTTGAACTAAAATGACTTTTTCCCAAGACTTAAACTTTTAAATTCCTTAAAAATTAAACAGTTGAAGGGTTGAATTTTTTTACAAGGACAATATATCTTATTTAATAGATGAGGAAAACAATCCATTGTACTCTACATACAAATCTTGTCTCCAAACTGCATTATTTTCTCTGTGCAAATACACTCTTCTTTCGCTGGTTGACCAAGAGCATATTCAAGCTTATGTATAAATTGTTTTATTTTTAAATAGCATCAAATACAAATGGTTTAATTTATAAATCCTGTGATGTCCCCAGAGGTTTGCAATAAATTACTCAGAAACTAGTGTTATTTCTAAGAAATATAACTTCAACTTTCTGGGATTTCATAAAAAAGAGAACTTTAAGTCTTATTTTAATATTTATAATTATTTTAATGTTCTTATATATGATCTTTTAGAATAATAGAGAAAGACAGTGTTGTGAATTTTTAACATCATTATTCACTTACACTAAGATGCTCCTTCAGTGAAATGTTTACTTTATGATGTGGTATCCATGGCAGCAATTTATTTATCCTCAAAAAAGTGCCAGTTCTCTTGTGACTCTCTAAAGATTCCATTTTCTCTCAACTTTGAAGGCAAGTGTGGATTTTGCCTTAGCTAGTAAAATTTGATTAAAATATGACTGCGCTACTTCCAGCTGGAAACACTAAAGACCAGGTATGTTATTCTACATGCTGATGAATTCTTACTGCTTCTTTTGTGACTGTATCATCTCAAGGGAGGAAACTCACTAGCCTACATATCAGAAGAACAGCAATGAACAGTCTTCAAGTTGTGTAGATATATAGTGTAAGTGAATATGAAAAAATAACTATTTTAAATTATTTAAATGATATCTTCAAATTGTTCAGTTACTATAACCTAGCTCAAGCTTATTATTGCACCTGCTAGTACACTTTTATTTATAGGCTGTATGTGTAAACTTGTTCTCACTTGACAAGTAACTTGCATTTATTTTGCATGGTCATGAAAACTATTGTGTTCTGTTTCTCTTTGTTTGATATACTTATTTATTTCCATAATTTCCCAATTAGCACAGAAGATTTTACAAAAATACTTATCTAAAATAGACTGTGAGTTTAATGTAAAAAAATAGAGATATTTCTTGTGGGATAGTAATACTTTATTGCGCCATTGAGATGATTTTCAAAGAATGTAAACACTTGTCAAAAGTAATGAAATAACACACTTTACATAAAATTATTTTATTGAACACAAAATATATTTCAGGGGATGTGAAAAAATAAAAGCTTTACAAATACACTCTGGATGCCAGGTTGAATAAAATAATATATCTTTAGTTGTCATAAAAGCAGAACACAAATTTCCAATAGTCAAGTCAATAATTAGCTTATGGTGAGTTTTTTGTCCATATTTGAATAATGATGTGGAAACTGCTTAACTGAAGCTCATAATAATTCTTGATCTGTGCAATTTGAAACACTCCCATTTATTATTAATAGTGTAGAGTCACTAGTTTGAGGAGCCCTGCTCAGAGCAGATTTAAAGTATTTTTCTTCAAACATATTTTATTGCAAATATATTTATGATTTCTCTGAATTTGCAAATATTCACACTTGAAAAATCCAGAAATACAACTTTGATGATCATTTTTATTCAACTTAAAAAAACCTCATTTTTACTGATTTGAAACAACAAATCCAAAATGATAACAATAAATATGTAAATTGTCATTCATGTAAAAATTCTTATTTTATCTTGCAAAAATATCTTTATTAAGTCTCATTAACATTTCCTCATACTGTGTCCTCAAATTCCAATAAGCACTTGTCAACTTCCCTGAACTTGCATGAGATTACTATTCTGTGAGTCATGAGGAGCATGTTGTTAGTTCTGGCCAGTGGGTTTTGGAAAATGAGATGTCCCACTCAGACCAAAGTATTTGAAGTGAGTTCTCTAGCTTTATATTTTCTCCATAACTCTAACTGAGGGGGCCAAAGATTGGACTAAATGTCATGCAATAAATATTAATAAATGGGTCATCTAGGTGATCTATAAATCTTATTCCAGTTCTATATGATAAGTACCAATGGAGCTGTGTCTATTTCAAAGTCACAGATAATGGACATTTAGTAATTAAACCTCCAAACATTTACAAAGAGATTTAACAATTTCAGTGGGACATTTTCTACAGCAAAATACTTTTGAGAATTAAATTCAGGAGAGTAAAATAAATTGTGGAGTGCTAACTGGTTGTTACGCAGCCTCTCCAAAAAAAGTGCTAAGAGTAGAAAAATGACAGCTTGGAGAGAAATCAAAGGGACTCTAAACCACATGAGATGAATAGGGAAACTGACAGAGAAGGAGAAGTAAACAGGCTTCACTGCTACAGAAGAAATAGCTCACTGCTGCAGGCCGGAGACAACGTGCTATGGCTGGAGCAGCTGTCTAGCTGACCTGGCGGGTAGGGAGTCAGCGAAAGCAACTTTGTTCCTCACCAGCAGACTGAGACCTGACCGGACCAGGAGAGATTCGTGCAGTCAGAGGCAGCAGAAAGTGTATGAGACTCTTTTCTGAGTGGCTCGCCCCACAGTCATTGGTTTGTGAGTGAACCAAAATGTGCCACACCTGCCCCTTACCCTGTGGCATAGAGCAGCAGCTTGGGGGTGGAACCCACCATTTTATCTTGAAGGGCACCGGGGGCTCAAATTCCAGCAGTAGAACAGCCCTGAGCTAACTCCAGTGCTAACTCTGGGAATGGAACGAGTGAAGGGCTGTCTAGTCATAACAGACATACCACATTTGGACAACAGACTTGGGGGAACTCAGCTGAGAAGTAGGAGCTGGAACTCAGATTGCAATCCAGTCAGTGCCAAAAGCCAGTCTTAACCCTAGCTACAAAGGACTATAATCAGCGCTCTCTCCCTACGGCACAAGCAGGCAAGCACTTTGGGCCTGCCATTGGACTAGGGCGCCACCCACCTCACCCTTGGTTCAGAAGCACAAGCAGGCAAGAAGCCTTGGGTAGTAACTGGACAAAAGCACCCCCACCCCCTTGTTCTGTGACCTGAGTTGCAAGCAAGAAAGCAGCTTTGGGCAGAAGTGCATCACCCCCCTCCCTGTGACCAGCAGGCAGATATCCTAGGCTAGCAGTGGACAAGAACATTCCATATGCCCTAGCACCAACCTGTGTAAATGAGGTCAGTGCTGCAGCTGAGATCAGCCCCCCACTCAGCAATAATCCTACTACACACTTGGTGGAGTTACTTAGTATAGATCCTGGATCTGACTAGGGCACTGACATCAAACTGGGGCACCAAAGGGGTTCCTTTCTTTTCTTTCTTTCTTTCTTTCTTTCTTTCTTTCTTTCTTTCTTTCTTCAAATTTGGGGGGATATAGGCTTCGATTTTTATTGCTTGTTTTCCTCTTACATACCCCACTCTTCTTCAGTCTTTTGGTATTCTCTGTGATTTATAGGTGGATGAACACTGTCTCTAGTCTTTCTGTTTTGTCTCAAAGTTCCTTTTATTTCTCCTTCATGCTTTCTCTCCTGTCCTCTCACCGATCTTCCCAAAGTTTGGGCAATCATCCTCAGCTCATCAACCTTGTTTTTGCCATGCTTCTCTTCAGCTATTGCTCTGCTTTGCCCCTATCCTTCTTAAATTCCCCTTCTCCAAAGAATACATTTATCTTACCAAGGAGAAACCCATTGCACACAGGTTCCTTGTCTATGTTGTAAGTTGTTATGTAACTACAGAACTTGCTGCTATGGTTAGAGATACCAAGTTACCGCTTACCACATATTACCAGTTTCTAAGCTGTGTTTGGTGATAATGATATTACTAATTGTAGCACTTTTGTTGAGATGCAGCACTTGTTGTAATAAGTTCTTTACCTTTGTATGTTAACGCTGTGATAATCTGGGGTCACCATCATTCCCATAGCACAAAGGACTGGGTGCTTAGTCAAATGAATAGCGACATGTCAGCCCTAATACAGTGGGAAAATAGGTGGATCTGGACAGACACCGAAACAAACAGCAGGTACACATAGGAGACATCTTGGAGAAATGGACATTTCATAGGGAAGCTTTGATACCAGTGATAATGCTACCAAGCATAAGAAAAATATAAACACCAGCAGAGAAAAAAAATTAAAGAACAGAAAATTAGAAGATATAGAAGCAAAATGAAACACTAGACTTCCATCCCACCAAGGACAAAGTTAGAGGACAATGAAATAAAAAATCACAAACTACCCACCTCAATTTACTGGAGTGACAGTAGAAGAATTCAAATTATATATATATATATATATATATATATATATATATAGCTGGAGAAGACATCAAAACAGCAATAATCTCACAGGTAATAAGTGAGATGATAACCACAATGAAGGGCTTGCTCAACAAATCTAGAGTAGACACATATAAAAAAAAAAACAGAGGAGCAAAGGAAAATAACAGATGTCGTGAATCCCCAACATAGAAAGAAATAGAATCCATGAGACAGATTCAAATAGATATCCAGGAAATTAAAGTTTTGCAAAATTGAATGGATCAAAATAAAGATAGAATATAAGACCTAGAGCACAAGATCATGGTCCATGATCAGAAAATGAAAGATTCCTTAAAAATCTCAAGGTACCATGACAATACAATCCAGCTACTTAAAAATAATATGAAGAACTAGATAAGACTTCTGGAAGTCAAAGAAAATACAAAAGTCATCACAAATGACACAAAAAAACTTTATCAAAGTAATAGCAGAAAACTTCTCAAGCATGGAAAAGGAATTTGACATACAGTTAAGTGAAGCATACAGAACACCAATTAATCATGACCAAAATCAATCTACACTAAGGCATATAATAATCAAGATTACAGAAATTCAGCAAAAGAACACAAAATTAAGAGATGTTACAGAAGTTGTATCACATTAACATAATTCTGTCAGTTGTAACAGATGTGCAATATACTATAATAATATTTATTTATTTTATTTTTTATTTTAAAGATTAAAAAACTAACAAAACAATGAAGACAAAATCAAGACAACACAAAAAGAACAAAAGCGACACATGACCTCAAAACAAAATGATAGTAATTAACAGTAGTTGCTACATTACAAACTGCACTTCAACCAAGCTCTTCAGTCCACCGCATGTAAGAATGTATGATTGATCAAACAATGAAAGACACTAGCAAGTAATAAAAAAAAATGAAAATGATGCACAGCTTCACCATACAAGATGGTAGGAGTTCAACAATGGTTCTTATACTGCATAATGTTGTTTTAAGATCAGTCATTCTGATTACCAGATTTAAGCATGAAAAATTGGTCAAGAAGAAAGAAAATTTTAAGCATTGACTCTTCCTTTCACTAAGCCACATTCATCAGCAATGTACTTATCCCAGCTATCTTTGTATATACATGTAAATTCTGTTTTTCATTTTAAAGAGTATAATAGCATTTCAAACTTTGAAAGAAAAAACTTCCAACATAGATTTATGTATCCTGCATATCTTTCAGAATTGAGAAATAAAATAATTCCATAAAAAAACTTAAGAAACTCATGATCATGAAACCAGCTCTATAAATACTTCTGAAATATATTCTAAAGGGAGAAAACAAAGCCGACATTTCCAAGAATACCAATAGAATAAAGTCACCAAGCAGGGAAAGGAGTTAAACAGAGGGAAAAAATAGGGAACCATCAAAAGGAAATTATGTGACAAAGACAAGCCAATATGTATCAGTTATAATGATCAATGTAAATGGTCTTAATTCACCAATCAAAATAAATTGGCAGAATAGATCAAGAACAAGATCCAACAATAATGTTGCATTCTAGAAACACATTTAACTCAAAAAGAATTTTATACACTGAAAGTCAAAATGGAAAAAAAATACTCCATACCACAGGAATCCAGAAAAAAAGCATGAAAATCTGCTCCATTTGTAGGCAATGTGAACATGAAGATAAGAAGATCAAAAGAGATAAAAAAGGACACTGAATATTTGTTAAGGGAAGAAACCAACAAGAAGAAGACATAACAATCATAAATATATATGCACCAAATATAGGGGCACTCACCTACTAATGGACATAGAAAATCAAGTAAGCACTAATAAAATTGTAATGGGGAAATCAATACCCCACTATGACCAATACATAGATCAAGTAGACAAAAGGTCAGCAAATAAATATCTGAACTGAAACAAATCTGTAAGCAAATGGACATAGCAGATGTCTACAGAGTGTTCCACCACAAAAATCCATAAAACACATGCTTCTCAGCTGCAAATGGGATATTCACCAAAACAGACCATATAGCAGGTCATACAATGTGATTAAGTAATTGAAGAACAATTGAAATTGTCACCTGCATGTTATTAGACCATAGTGCAGATAAATTAGAAGCCAGTGGCAAAGGAAACCACAAGAAGTCCATAAATATATGGAATTTAAATAACCTCTTACTGAACAACTAATGGGTCACAGATGAAAGTAAAGAGGAAATTAAATGTATCTAAAATTACATAATACTGCAGTTATAACATTTTGGACTATATGGGATGCAATGAAAGAAATCATAGGGGGAAAATAATAGTAATAAAATCTCACATCAGGAAAACAGAATGAGCTCAAATAAATAGATTAATGATGAACTTCAGACTTCTAGAAAAAGAAGAAGAAATCAAGATCGATGTTAATACAATGTAGGAAAATATAATGATCAGCAAAATTTAATACAATTAAGGCTAAGAAAAAAATACAAAGTGTTAATGAATTGAAGAGTCGATTCTTTGAAAGATTAAATAAAACTGATAAACCCTTAGCCAATCTTATAAAAAAAGGAAAGAAAAGATTCAAATGCAGTTAGGAATGAAAAGGGTGAAAGCACAAAGTATCCTGGAGAAATCCAGTAATTCATCAGTACTTACTTTGAGAATCTTTATTCTAATAAGATAGAAAGCACAGAAGAAATGGACAGATTTCTAGGTACACACAAATTACCAAAACTGAATCAAGAAGATATAAAAATTCTAAATAATTCAAAATCTATGAAGTTGAAAAAGTAATTAAAATGTCACTAAGCACAGAAATGCCCAGGTTGCCATGTACTCACTGCTGATACTTACAAGAAATTTAAAGAAGTTATGATGCCACTCCATTATATGTGAAATTCTTTTATGAAATTGAGAGGGATACAATATGCTCAAAGTCTCTCCTGGAAGCAAGTATTACCCTAATATTAAAACAAGAGAAAGACCCCACCAAAAAAGTGAACTACAGGCCAATATTCCTAATGAACATACATGCTAAAATCCTGACAAGATACCTGCAAATAGAATGGAGAAAACCATCAAGAAGGTTATACACCATGACCCAGTAGGTTTCATCTGAGGAATCTACAGATTTTTCACTTATGAAAATTAATAAATGTAATACATCATATTTACAGAACCAAGCACAAAAACCATATGATCATTTCAATAGATACAGGAAAAGCATTTAACAAAGTCAAAGACCCATTCAAGATAAAAACCCTATAAAATTTGAATAGATAGTTCTTATCTCAATCTGATAAAAGCCTTCAGGACAAACTAACAACCAACATTGTACTAACTGGTCAAAAACTGAAATCTTTCTCTCTAAACTGAGGAAAAGACAAGAATGCCCATTATCATTACTCTTACTGAGCCTAGTTCTGGAAATATTAGCTAGAGCAAATAAACGAGAAATAAATAAAAGGCATAAGGATAGAAAAAGAATAAGTTAAATTATCTTTATTTGCAGATGACAGGATACTCTACTACACCAAAAGACTTCTAGATTTAAAAGCCTGATTCGGCACCATAAGTGGATACAAGATCAACACTCAAAAATCAATATGATTCCTAAAAAATAATAAATTCACTGAGAGAGTCATGAAAGAAGCAACATCTTTCAAAAGAGCATCAGAAAAGTGAAGTACTTGAGAATGAATCTAACCAAGGAAATAAAAGACCTCTACATTGAAAACCACATTCCCCTGCAAAAGGAGATTGAAGAGGATGTTACAAAATTGAAAGATATCCTTTCTCCTGGGTAGAAAGAACCAAAATAGTAGAAGTGGACATATTTCTAAAATTATCATATAGCTTTAATTGAATCCCAATCAAAATATCTTTAGCATATCTCACAACAAGAAATAACATTCCTAAAAGTAATTTGAAACCAAGAGAGATCTGAAATAGCAAAAAATTATTCTGGACAACAAAGGCAAATCAAAGGGGCATCACAATCCCTGACTTGAAATCATACTATGGAGCTACTGTGATAAAAATGATATGGTACTAGCAAAAAAAACAGACCTGAGGAGCGGTGGGACAGAAGAGGCAGAAATAATTACAAGTAAACACACTCAGCCATGTTCTCTTAGACAAAGGAGCAAAACATCTCACTGGAAGAAAACCTCTTCAATAAGTTGTGCTAGAAAAACTGGCTTTCCACATGCTGAAAACTAAAACTAGGCCCATGTACATCACTAGACATTAAACTAAAATATAAGTGAATAAAAGATCTAAATATTAAAAGACAAATACTAAATAATATGGAAGAAAGAATATGTAGAACTCTTCTAGGCACTGGTGTAGGCAAAAACTTCATGAGCAAAACCTGACTGCATGGAAACTGCAACAAAGAATCAACAAGTGGGATTTCATCTTATTGCAAACTTTTGCACAGAAAAGTAATTCATTAACAGAGTAAAAAGAAAACCCATAGTGTGGGGGAAATCTTAGTCACTTGTTCTTCAGACAGAGGGCAGATGCCTAGAATATATAAAGAATTGAAAACAATTAGACCCCCCAAATTTACAGACCCAGTACAAAAATGGGAGTTTAAAATTAACAGATACTTCTTAGACGAAGAAGAACAAGTGGCAAATAAATACATGAAAAAATGTTCAACATTTCTGGTAATTTGGTGCAAATTATAACAATGTTGAGATTTCATCTCACTCTAGAAAGAATGGCTATCATCAATAAATCAACTAATAAATGCTGGGAGGGCTGTGGCAAAAAGGAACACTTCACTTTTGTTGGGAGTATAGACAGGTGCAACCACTGTCAGAATCAGTGGGGAAATTCCTCAAAAACTAGGATTTGGATTTTCATTTGACCCAGCTATTCCCCTTCTCAGTGTCTTCCTAAAATAATTTAAAGCATCATATCACAGGGATACATGCAAAACCATGTAATAAGTAAATCTGGGAAACAACCCAAATGCCTATCAAACAAGGAATGGATAAAAAAGATTTTTTTATAAAGTGGAGTACTACTCATCTATAAAGAAGGATAAACTTGAGACATTTATAGGTAAATGGATGCACATTGAGGCCATGCTCTTAAATCAGACACATATGTGTAGCTATCATATTGTCTCTCTGTTGTGAGAAACTGAAAGCATAAATAAGAACTGAACTGTACACTACATATCATACAATAGGAAGTAATTGTTCAAAGGAAAAGGGAATTGAGGTGTGGATTGGAAGGGAAAAGAAATAATGAGAAAAAAAGGATAAAACGGAAAGAAAGCTCTGTAGAAAAAGGAGAGGAAATGGTGTTAAAGGGGAAGAGAGGAGTGGGGAACAAAGAGGAATTAAGATATATCATGTACAGGTACAAATCGCCTATGTTGTAGGTGATCATGATGCATATCTAAACAGTACCAATAAACTTAATTAAAAAACAGTTAAAGAAGACTTAGATAAACACTATAAAAAGGGAGAAAACTGAAAGATTAAACAAAAAATCAAAATACATTTGCACCTATGTGAGGCAGTGGTTCCCGGATATCCTTATTTTGCTGAAGGTCAGACACAAAGTTTTCACCTTCCAGCCCTAAGTGAAGATAAAGAATAAAGCAAAGTGTGCCAGGTGCAGTGGCAGCCACCTGCAGTCCCAGATATTTAAGATGGCGAGCTAGGAGGGTCACATGCTCAGTGCCAGTCTGAGACATTTAGCAGGATACTGTCTCCAAAAATGAAAGACAGGGGCTCATTGATAGAACACTTTCCCAGCATGCATGAGGCCCTGGGTTGAATTTCTAGTGCCCCCTCCCAGTCAAAGTCAAGTTTTAATTACATTCTTCCTTTTTGCAGGAAAACGGAAAATGTTGCTAGAATGTCCTGCTTTTGAGGAGATGCTAGCAATAGAAAGTTGTCTTTGGTTTTATTTTTCTTACTTGACAGAATAAAATATTGATAACACTAAAAAAGAATTAAATTAAGTGTATTTTATATTTAATCTCCATTCATATAGTTCACAAAATGACATAATTAATTTATTTTAATATGAAAGTCATGTGGTAATTGCTATGATTAAAAATGGTTGCACCTCAAATAACATACTTGTAAATAAGTTAGGCTTTCTCAAGATCACATTTCATAAAAGCACCAAAAAAGGAAAGAAAAATTCTTGCTTACTGTTCCATATATTCTGACATTAATTGTTTCTAATATATAGTTGAAAATCTAAATATGCCTCAACTAAAATTCAGAGTATTATAAACACTAGATGTGTTTGGTGGTGAACACCTGTAGACACACACTTGGAAAGTTGAGTAGGAGTATCACAACTGTGCGGTTACCCAGAGTAATCCAGCAAAATTCCATCTCAGAGTAAGAATTAAAAACAATGAAAAAGGGCCAAGATGAAGCTCTGGAGTAGATTGCCTCTAAATTGGAACTATAGGGCTGAAACAGAAAGAGGAAGTGGGAGAGAGGAGGGCGGGAGAGAAAGAAAGAGAGAGAGACTGAGTTTTTTTTCAATGTGTCACACAATTTTATGAATTCTGATGTGTCATTTACAGCTCCAATAATCTGATAGTCTTCTTTTACCTTAGTTGAGTTTTAAAATGTTGTACTTTGGGGCTGGGGATATAGCTCAGTGGAATAAGCGCTTGCCTAGCAAGCGCAGGGTCCTGAGTTCGATCCCCAGTACCGCAAAAAAAATAAAAAATAAAAAAAAATAAAATGTTGTACTTTATTTTTTTAACACAAAATTAATTCAATAAAAAGTCTGTACTTTGTGTCCTGATTTTCTCAACATTAAACTTGCTGCAATTAGACTAGCACAATTTCTGAGATTAGGAACAGTATATGTAAAACTTGCAATTTGACCAAATGTTAAGCCATATGTTCTGCACCTAAGCAACATGTTAAACACCAAGATCAGTGCTAAAAGGTGGATGTGTTCTAAAATTTTGAGAACTAGAAATCTATGGGAAGAGAATCCACCTCCAAATATAACAGTGACTGTGTAAAATCGAAACCTGAATTTTAGCCTGAGAAAAATTGCCTGTGAAGTCGAGAGCTTGTTTGTAAAAGAAAGTGAAATACATTCTACATGTAAAATAGCTGATACAGCAAGCTATTTATGTCTTACTTAAGCACGAAGTTTATACAGGTCACTAATAAGCGATGCTAAGTAAAGCAGAAGAAATAAATTTATCATTAGAATACATATTTTAGAGAGTTTTGTGAAATACAACAGAGTATATGAGTTTTAAACAATTTCCCATTGATGTCATCTAAGAACTCTAGTAGATACATCTCAAAGCATTCATTGTTTTTTTAACATTTTCCTTAATAGTCAAATTTTTGTTCTTATAAACCATGGCTATTCCAAGAATCTTTGATAGATGACTGGTTTTTCTAGTAGGCACAAACATTTTGTTCTATCTTGAGATACTTCATTAATAAAACTAAGATGAACTGAGTAAAATTAAAAATGCTTTGTGAAAAATGCTTCTTGTGAGTTAAGCATGTTATTCTACTGTTAAAATTTAAAATTAGTATCCAAGTTTGAAATTATGTACTTTGAGTGGTGCAATCTTGTTTCACTCAAGAATGCTAGAGTTATATCCACTGACACTCTATTTCATCTTCTATATCAATTTTGTTTTCTACTGTACATTTCCAATACCAGAAGTCAATGTTATTTAGGACTGATGCTAAAAGAATTCCCAATGACTAAAAGTGGGATAACTTGCACAACAAGATAAATACTGATAAGACAAGATTATAACTGTAAAAATAAATGTCTATGAGTTTATATTGACATAAATAATTCACTATTAAATGAACAAGGAACAAGGGGAAAATATTCTCCATATATTATAAAGAAGAAATATGAATGAAACAAGAATAATAGAAAATCATCACTGGAATATTAAAGTCAAAATTGCTGCAGACAATTTTAATGGATTCATATGTAATAAAAATTTCACATTATTAGGTTAAAGTTTTATTAAAATGAACACTTCTGAATGACCTCAAGGTAAAGCATTGTTTAGAAGTATTAATTAATGCGATCTATGAATTCCCTAGTTTTCCTCCTTGCAGGAGATAGTTCACAATATTCTCTGCTTAAACAAATAGAGTACAGATGAAGAAAAATAGAAAGTTGCAGTGGAGGAACCGGATGGGTACCAAACAATGCAAGAATGATTAATATGCCAGAAATAAGTAAAACTGTCATTTTGCATTTCCTGGTAGAATGTTATATGAAAAACACTCATATATGTATTATTTTTCCAAAATGTCAAAAAACAGTAGCTTTACTCTGGGAAACCATTTGACAAGACCTTCACTGAAGTAGATTCTGTAAAAATATTAGGCCAATATTCCTGAAAAGTATAAAGTCAGGAAACAAAAAGAAACATGAAGAACCTAACATCTGCTGGAGGAGACTAAAAAGGAATGAATGAAACTCAAACTTTGCATCTGATACTAGATCTTGGACTGGAAGGACTTTAATGGGAGACCTAATGGAATACAAACAAAGCCAGACCTAGTCAACAATGTTCTACCAGTATTTTTCCTTAACTTCTTATGTATTAAATAAGGTAAGCAGACAGCTGGAAGATGACAGTATGGAAATTTTCTGTACCTTTACAACAGTTCTGTAACTTTAAATTATTTGAAAGTAGTGTAATTTTTGTGTAGAGAACAGGATTTTAGTCATATAAAGTATTTTACTTAATAAATTCAATAGACAGTATTTGTGTATGGATCCTGCTTGTCACCCTAGTTAGTGGTCAATCATTTTAAATAATTATTTCTCACAATAAATATTTTCTTGTTTCTCAGAAGAAGCTTTAAAAACAGGATATTATGGAGTTAATTGTTGACACTTTCTACATGTGAGTAACTATGTGAGTGTAATTAAGATAAATACTTTGAGTAGGAAAATACACCTTATGAACTGAAAAAAAAAAATCAACTGTGACTCCAAACCAAATTTATTGTTTTGAAACATTGTGCTTTATCCTCCTCACAAATATTGCTACATCTACATTTAGTAGTAATATGATTTGTTCTCTTTCTTAAAGAGTGTTTGGGTTTTTGTTCTTCCTCTCATCCTGGTTTTTAAAATATAGCAATACATTCACCACTTCACTGTAAATTGCTGACCCCTGGGCTATGAATCCAGTTCCTGTTACCCAGATTAACTATTTCTCTTTATTATGCTTATCACCCTGACAGGCAACTTGCCAGTCTCACCTTCCAGGGAACTGCTTTCCATTTAGGTCTGTCTACAGCCGTCCTGGGGAATGATCTTGCCCATTTTATGTTTTTATTAATCCAAATTTATTCTCTTGAATACCTAACCTAGTACATGAAAGAAAATGAAAACAAAATTATTGCCCAATAACGTATACACCCATACACGCACGTACATACTGACATGTGCACACCCATATGCATATTACTTATTTTACTTACCAGAAATTATTTAAAAATTAGAACTTTGGTTCATATATCAGCTATGTGCTAGGGATAGGTTAATCAATTGGTTTATTAGGGATTAATCATATTTCTAATGGCTTTTCAATAGAATTATTTTATTCTATAATTTCATATAAAATATGCTTTCAAAATGTGCTTGTAGAGTGAGATGGTGCACACCTGTAAATGCAGCACCTGGGAGGCTGAGGCAGGAGGACCACTGCACATTCAAGGAGTACCCTGGAGTACGTCGCAAGATTGTGTCTAGCAAAAATAATAAAATAAGCTAAAACATCCCTCTGGGGTTAGTGTGACTTTGTGTGTTTAAAAAATGGGTACTTGTGAGCCAAATGTTTTGTCACTTATTTTACAGATATGTTTCTGAATCATACCTACTTGTGCATTTTATAAGGATGTCAGGACCAATCAATTATATTACTTTGATGTAAGGCTGAGAAGTAGGGCTGTGGGGGGGGTGATGTAGTGCGTGTGGGGGGGGTATGAGTGTGTGTGGTAAAGGCAGAGGTGTTAGAAGGGACCATAGTCAAGAAAAGATCATGGGGAGAAATAAGAGAGTCAGTCTGCTTTTATAATATGCTAAATTCGGGCTCTTTGAAAATAAAGATATCAACACAAACTGGCAGAAGTACATAGACAAGAGGAGGACAATAAAGATTGAAATTGGTAAATCAATTTTCATAGTAGCTTCTTTGATATATTATTAATTCAGAGTGCAGACAACCCATTTTAAGAAAAACTGCTATTATAAAGAGAAATTATAATACATATTTTTTATTTTCTATTTTCTCAGACATGTACACTCTGACTCCTTTTACATTTTTCATATTTCAGTGTCAGATTATTGCTCACTTTAACAGCTGGTAACTGTGCACATTGTTTTTCTCATGGTTCCAACAGGCGAGGAGTCCAGACACAGAATGCACCCGGCACTCTGTTCAGAGACTCACAAACTGCAGCCACCATGGGAGCGGGCCTGCAGTCTCTCCTGAAGAAAGTCTCAGCAAAGGAAAGCTCCATCTCTGCACTCAAGTTGCTGTGCGAATTCCTCTTCTCAGACTGAAGACAGCAACATAGCCGCTGACTAATGGTCGTGGACCACTCAGCTCCCCGCAGTCACCTGCAGGTCCATATGACAGTCCCAGCATCATTCCACACAGCAGTTTGCTTGTTTAGGACTAAGAGAATCTTTTGTTCTTCCCTGTGAACATGGGCAACTGCGTTACACAGGGAGCCATTCCTGGTCAATGAAGATAATGGAAGTGGAAGCTGCTAGTTATGTTACTGGTTGCTCCGTGTCCCAGAAAACTTACCTGCTGGTTTCAATCCTTGGTAATTCAGGTTGTGACTATGTGTGGAGAAAAATAGAAAGTTGAATTAAATGTGGTGCGGGTTCCAAATGCAGTATAATGGGTGTGCTTTGTAAGAAGGGATTAGGAAACAGATGTGGAGGCACTGACTAGGGGGTTGTATGAGAGAGATATAGAGATAAAAGGGATTTTTTTAGTCACACACCCAAACCTTCCTGGAATCCATGCTTAGAGATGAAAATATAGTTTGCAGGGCCACAATGCCAAGTAAGATCGAAATGCACTGCCTTCAGGAATGAATGCTCTGATCCTTTCCTCCCTTATCACTTGGAGTCACCCTAAAGTCAGTCATGGAACAGACCACCCCAACCTTCTGTTCTCCCTGGTTCTATCAGTAAAAAGCCACACAAGCTTCAGTGTGTTTGTGATACCCCCGCATGGTAAGGGTTCTTGGAATTTGGGTTGGAGATTGACTGTAAGTAATCTCTTCTCCCTTGCACCATGGCACAGTAATAAACTGAGAGACAGAAACAGAGGAAAGGCTGTCTAAAGAGCCAAGGAGATGTTCATCTGCATGCCAGTGACAGGAACCACAAAACACAACTCTTCTGACACTTTGATCACAGACTTCTATTGTGTAGGCTGGTAAAAAAAAAAAATCAAATGAAATTGTGTGGCTTAAGGCTTGGGTTGTGTTACTTGGTTATAGCAGTGCAAGCAAATGAATATACACAGGCATGCTGCTTAAAGCAATCCTGTAACTGGAGCCACAAAGCTTTTGGACACTAATTGGTATGGTTTCTAATCAGCCAGTCATATGTGGGGATCGTGCCACACTCTATCTCTGTGGCAGCTCAAGGACCCGTATCAAGGGCAGCTGGAAGTCTGGTCTCAGTCAGTCACCTCTCTTTGTGTCCATTTCCCTTGGGGGTTACTCTACAGCTAAGAGGTGGCACAGTGTGAATCTTCACCAAAGCAGCGACATCTGCAGCCCTTTCCTATGAAAGCCAACTGGGTTCAGTACTTAAAATAAATGCATAAATTCATGAATTAGGGAAGCTGAAAGTTCTCTAGGCTTTAGTGGAATCTTAGGTGCTGATGACTTCTAGAAGCAAATCTTTGATTTAATTTTCAACATCAGACCCAGAAAGCCTAGAAAGTTTCATCATTAGTTTGGCTTACAATGCAAGAATTAAGATGTAAGGAGCAGTATGGAGAAAAAAATATTAATATTCTGACACTGCTGATTATTTCTACAGCCCTCCTGAGGGTTGTCATTATTTATATTCTTAATTAAGGGCTGCTTCTCTGGCAACATTCAAATTCTCATGAGAAATCCAGTGCTATTTTACTACAAAGGCACTGAAGCATTTCAAGTGCATGACACACTATGAAAAGCAGACCTTAGCATCATTCCTGAATGCCTCTTAATAGGGACTCCAAGAGTTTAAAAGGTGCACTGGATTTTCATTGGTTTTCCAAAGCTACTGCTCTGTCCTAGTGTTATACATTAATAAATCCTGAGTCCAGATGATCATTTAAGTTTAGAATCTTTTCTGCCCAAAGGACCCTGGATCTTAATTCACCAAGGATTTCCTAGATTAAGTTATTTTCCTGATTTAAAAAAAAAAATAACCTCTCAGGAGAGAGAATGTTATCTTTAGAGAGGTAATAAGATCTGAATGGTTCTTAAATAACATCCTACAGCACAACAGTGTGCCAAAGGCTATTCTTTTAATTATTTTGTACAGTTATGCATATTCCAGTTACCATAAACACACTGAAAGCAAGGGTGGATGTTATGTTTTCCTGACTTTAAAGTTCTCAGGTACTTGAGGCTCACTTATAGCCATGCTGTAGCACCTGCATATAACACATATATGAACTATTTAAATCAAAGGAACACATTTTAAATTATTATGTGTTTTCTTTCAATCCTTGCTTGTTTGCTATTATTACATTATTAGGAATATGTAAATATGCCAATAGGAGTAGAATTTTCCTCCCTATGCTTGTGTAACACCAATACTTAAGTTTGATGCACAATTTTAAAGCATAGTTTTGGGGCTTTTTTGGTACTGGAAATTGAACTCAGGCAAGGGCTATGCCACTCAGTTATATACTCAGCCTAAAGTATAGTTTTGGGTTTCAAATACAAGCCCAAAACTTTACAGGACAACATATAAGTAATTTTAACTGGATCCAGGTACTTAGGATATAATTTCTCTCATACGTTGTTCTCGAGGAACATTTCCCTGAGACAAGTAATTTGGAAAACAAAAACTTCTGGGTCTTGATGTGTCCTAGGTGGAGCCGCTGACTCAATGCGACTTAGCTTAGAATTTTTCCATAATGGAGGCACTTGTTTATAATGCCAGAAAAAAATGATCTTTAGATAAACACTAAATGCAATATAATAAATACATATTTAAAATATATAATTATATATAATCAAAAACTTTTGAAAAGTAAATATAATCATATAATTATGTATGTAGTTTCACATTTATTTCCCTCATATGATTTGAATATTTTCCACACCCTGACATACACAGAGGCACCGCTCTTCACAATGTGCATTTCAAAAAATTATTATGAAGTTTATGTATAGAGCTAAAATATGAATAGTCACTGCCAGGGTATTTCCTATGCGTCTTGGACCATACTTACACATTAAAATTTAAATTTAAGCTTAAACCTACTTTTAAGCTTACAGGTTACAATTTAATTAAAGTCTAAGGTAAGTACAATTCTTCAGTTCCTGGTCCTTTAAAGATGGTTTTCTAAGTCTTCATCATAAAATTCTCTTTATGTCTATATTTCTTGTAGCAAAATTGGGATTAATTGAACAGCAATGACAAAGAAGATACTAGCTTAATAAACAGTGCTCTGGAAACCCCCTTGCTAATGAATAACCCGCTGTGACTAAGGTTCCATCCACGAAGGACCATCCTGCTCCGTATGCAAAACTGCCTCATTAACTGACAGCCTTGCTTCCTGTCTATTCTTTAATTATAAATTGGCTATCTTTTCTTGGAAAACAACACAAACTGAAATAAGGAAAATCAAGTGTTATTTAAATATGGAACCCTGGAAAGATGTTATTCACTGCATTTAATGCTTTCTATTCTTTGTATTGAAATGTTCCATAATTGCATTTTATCAAGTTTATGCCAATGCAGAAACAGATTAAATGGAAAGATGTGCCCATTACTCAGATTAGCAGGATCTTATTATCTTCTTCAAATATGTTTTGGAAAATTTGTAGCCAGTATTAAAACTTTCCATATTATTATAGTAACAAATGTTTCCTTTTTTATGTTTTGAAGGACATGTTGGTAATCGACATTTTCATAACATTGTTAACAAGAAGGTATCATACTACATATTGCTATCCTGGGAATAGGTCACACTGAAACTTGGAAGTATAATTCCCACTGAATGTGTATGTGAAAGCCCGCAGTTCTGATGGAATTCAGGAACAATAGGCAAAGAAGCATAGAGACAAAGTGAAAATTCTTAAATAAAACTGATTTAAATTTTAAAAAAGTAAATTGAGGTACATTTCTTGTATGATTCCAAATAATAAGAAAATATACATATTTAACTAATAGAGATAATGTATTTAATACTGATTTTCTATACAGGAAAATAGTGATACAAATATTTTTTAAAAATTATTTGTCCTAAAGTTTAATTTCACCATGTCAATTATGCACATGAATATGTGATGTTCACTGGAAATGAGCTACATATAGTTTGGATCAAATTGGAATAGCTTCTGGATATTTGGGGTAAAAATATATACTTATAGTTTTTTGTTTTGTGTTGGATTTTTGAGGCAAGATCTTATTATGCAGTCCAGGGTGCTGTTGAACTCACTGCATAGCCCAGGCTGTCCTCACACTTGCAGAGATCTCCTGCCTCAATCTCCCAAATGTTGGGATTACTGGCATGTGCCACCTCGCCCAGCTACCCTTTTAGTTTTATTGGTTTTGTTTGAACAGAAACCATCTGTTATTCATACATCAGTATATTGCTGAACCTCTGATATTTTTACTATTTATAAAACATCAGTAGTAAAATCAATCACTTCATTCTATTACTTTTCAATAAAATATAGTTTAGAAGATATATACCTACTTATACACACACACATGCAGACATTACATATACATGCACACATTTTACTTTATCTGTACTGAAAAAACCATCATAGGGTGAAAATTTGATAAGTTGAAAATGCATGTAATGCACCTCAGCCATGCAGTACACCATAATAGTCGTAATTTTTTCTCATGATCAGGCCTCACCCCTCAATGACTGGGACCTCTGCTTCTCAGCATGACCAGAAGGTATCATACCACAGGAAAGGTCTGAGGAAAGGTTGCAATGACACGTGGAAGTACAATGCTCATTTCATGAATATAGTATTCCCACCAGCATAAAGTCACAACATCGTAAGTCAAACCTTTACAGGCTGGGGACCATGACTATAGATGGACATACAAGCACATATATCCATGATATATATTCGTGCCACATATGCACATACATTTATATATCTTACACATACAACTGTGTGTGTGTGTGTGTGTGTGTGTGTGTGTGTGTAGCTTATTTTCTGTTTTGGTATTTACAGTACAGTAAATTATGTTTATGAAAAATGAAGATATAGGATAGAACACACTGGTTTGACCAAGGATCTTTTTTCTCTTCATTTGATAGTGATGGCTTGAATAATTGGTACATGTCCTCCTCTACGTACAGAAATAATTCTTCCTGGGTTCATGGAATCTTTGAGATGTACAATGTGTACGATGAGTGGGGAAAGGCAGTAGGAAGGAGACAAGCTTCAGTTGGACATGCAAGTAGATGAGCTGAGATAAACTGCACTTCAAAGCATGTTTATGAAAAACTGGTGAGAAATGGAATGAATGCTGAGCATGCAAGTGATGTTCCATAGCATCCAAAAGGAAGTACCGCAGATTCCTGAGTTGGCCATTTCCATGCTCCCTCAGGCCATGCCACGGACATTAAGCGTTCCCCTGTGGCAATGAGAAGGCCCTACCACCCTGAAGATGTCCTGGAGTTCTCTCTTTGCTCTAATCAAGTGTGAACTTTAGATTCATAATCTTCATTAAGGATGATGAAAGCTCTTCCTACAGAAAATGCAAATTTTGAAACTGATTATTGAAATATGAAATGGGGTTAAAACTTGTTACTGCCAATGAAATGCAAATCAGGACAACACTGAGATTTCTCTTCAACTGTAAAAACAAGCAAAGCAGTTCTGTTTAATTTTCTCTTAAAATCATATAATGAGAATTGTCAAGGGTGTAGAGTATTTGAATACTAATATCCTATATATAAAAATTAAAAATAGCTTAATATTATCAGAGGGAAATTTTGTCATCCTAAATTCTTGATGTTTCATGAATCCTACGTTAGAAGCACTACTAATATTCTTGCAGTTCATGGGTTTTTAATTTGAAAGATTTGAATTTATCTCTTTTATCTCCACTTATAATACAGGAATGGGTTTTTTCACTTATTGCCAAAAATATAAAAATTTAAAGAGCACCAAATACAATTGAATAATAGAGCTGAAATACAATTGTTTAGAATCAAAAGGGGAAAAAATAGAATGTATTCTTTTTTTTTTTTTTAGAATGTATTCTTATTGGTCACACCGAACAGGCCTAGTAAATGCTGGGCCTTAATCCCTTCCACACTAAGCATATTTAGTAAAGTGAATTCTAGTAATAACTAAAGGTAGTGAAAACAAGAATAGATGAGTTTGACCATAGAATTAACAAACAAGACTTCATTTTTTGACATTTTAAAGTCCAAATGTTGCCTTATAAAGTGTGTCCCTGTGGTTGACAAAATGAGGCAGCTTCCACTTTTACCAAAACAAAGTGACTAAGGGTGATCATGTTCCAGTTTACACATAGGATCCACTAAATCCAATTTAAAGAGGAGAATTTAAGTTATTTTAGAAAAATATAAAAAAACAAACAACACAGAATATATATAAATGTGATAATAATTAGATATCTTGGATGATTTATTTCTTGTAAATAATAATGCTTATCTTCTGTGCTTGAAATTGCAACATTTTGTAGGTTTCCCATAGATGAGGAGTTGGAGATATTAGTAGGGAGATTGAAGATATAAGTATTAATACATAAGCTTGAAGAATTGTTACTTTGGCATATGACTAGAAATCAAAAGAACCTCCTGTTCAAGACAAGGTACATGGCAAACCAACTAGCCGTAGAGTAGAATTTGATTGTCTGTCCTGCCATAGTGCTTCAGTAGGAGCAATTTATTAAATTATTCCTTATTAAAACTAAAGTTCCTCAAAGTGTTTGGGAATTACAATTAGGAAGGTTTTGTTTTGTTTTGTTTTTGGTACCGGGGATCAAACTCAGGACCTTTTGCTTGCCAGGCAGGTGCTTGAGATGCTGAGCTGTACTCTGGGCCTGGGGGATACACTTAATTTGTCTCACACACACACACACACACACTCTAAATATCTATTTAAAAATATAATGCCATATACACATGCCCAATATATACATGTTTTCTGAATGAGTTTTTTGAAATGATAGATGTTTTTGCTCCCAGATTGAAGTTTTAAATTAAATAGCATTCTGCTTTGATTCCAGACTGCTAATTTAATCCTCAAGATAACTGCCATATTATGTAGTGATTGTTGTAACCTGACTGTAACTGATTTGCTTACTTTCCAGTTATAGGAACTTAGATAAATACAGAGAGCTATTTTTAGGCACAACTGAGTTCAGGGTACCACTGTCTTGACATAGCAGCTAGGAAGATTTTTGTTTTAATTTTGCAAATGATTTTCAGAGAAAAATTTTTTTGGCTTTGTGCAAATTATTGACATGATTTGGACAATTTACAGCTAACCATGTTACTGTACTACTGTCTTTTAGTATTTTTCTTAGACAGAAAATACTATGAAGACATTTTGCGGATGGTAAGCTCCAACAATGAGAGCCACTGGGCTCTGCACCCAAATTTTCGATATGTCATGACATGAAACATCCTCAGAGCCAGGGACACACAGCTCCAGGTAACTGCAAAAGAGCATACTGTTTTCAAGCTAGTTATTAATACATAGGAGTGATGAAGTGTGTTTAAAATTGCACTCGAAGGAGTATTGTCATTAATCTCCCTCAAAACCCTCCTGATTGTTCAAACACACTAATCCCATCAATCTTGCTGCTTTCTGAAGCAGTTCTGAAAGTCTTCATTCTCCAGTGTCCTTAAGCACTGTCTTGGCTGCCACAGTGTTGTGAATGATTCCAAATATTTACTCTCATGGTAACTGTGACTTCAGGAAGACACAAAAGGTGCATGGTGCCAGAGCCAGTGAATAAGGTTGATGAAGACAAACTGTGTATTTTAAAGAGCTTGACTTTCTGATGGGTGCCACTGAGCCGTGTGAAGATGTTCACGAGACATGACTTCCAGAACTGCTTCAGAAAGAACAGTGGGATACGTGTGTTCAAAGAGAGGAAGACTATTTATTTTTAAAAGGGTAAATAACAATGAGTCTTTTAATATGATAAATATTTTCTATTTCAACATTCACCCTGCAGTTTGATCCCTCATCTAGTTTTAGTCTTTCAGACTCCTTACATTTCAGCTGAAATATATTCTTTTTCTTTGAAACATATTCTTAGATTTGTATCCTCAGAAACTGATACTTTTTTTTGCTAATTTAGGTACATAGTGAGCACAGACTGTTCCTTACATTTAGTTGAGAATATAAATTGCAGAGTTCTGCAACTAAGGAGAAACCGTGTCAGTTTCTGAAGCCATCTCTGTTTCTTACCTGGATATTTTGCTCTGACAAATTGGTGGCTCCAGTTCCAATTCATCTAGAGGTACGGCTTGGTTATTTCAGCCCTTCAGGCTAAGTAGCTCAGTGGTTTTTCAAATAAGAATTGAATCAGTGTTGTTATCTGAATTTTGAGAACCACAAATAGACTAAAGCATCAAGCGTCCTTCTTTTAGAATACAGAAAATGAAAGCAACTCCTCACACTCATTCTACTAATAAATAAATGAAAATAGAATAGCACAGAACCAGAAGGTATTAACGAAGATAATTTCCATCAAGAAACCCAGTGTCATTTGTAGTAAACAAAACCTTGAAAGCTGTCTATAATTTTCTTTGATAACTTTTGGGATGATAGCTGTGATATATGGGACATTTGAGGCAGGAATTATTTATTTTGTCTAAGTAACAACATCAATCATGGAAAACTAATGTCATCCATTCATACTTGACTGGGAATGCCCATATTTTACCCTGGACCATAAAAATATTATTTTGCTGCCAACTGAATTCTAAGCTGCAATATTTTCAAATGTTGAAAGTCTAATCACATTGCACGATGACTTTCATTAGTATTGACTAGAAATTGCTTACGTGCCTAAAAACTATTTTTAACACAGATTATTTTCTCTCTCAACTATGGAATTCTATATTTTAAGTGCATTCTAATATATATTTTCAAAAATTTTCCTCACTCACTATATTGTGCTACTTCTTACCCGAGGCTTCATTTATTTTATTCATTTTGTAAAAGAAACATAATGAACCACTCTCTTCACTTTGTGTGTCTTCCTTATTGAAATAAAAAGTAAAAACAAAAAGAGTACAAGTAAATATCCATCACTTGTACACTTATTTATTTTACATATACGTTAGCTTATATGTTTTGCAAATACTTGCTGCATTTTCTGGTTATTATATGTAAAGAATTGCACAGGACTAGCTGGGTGTGGAGTGCACACATGTAATCTCAGGAACCCGAGAAGCTGAGGCAGAAGAATTTTAAGTTCAAACCCAGCTTGAGCAAAGTAACAATCTGGGAAGGCCATTTTCAGAAAATGAAAATAAAAATTAAGGCCTAGGGATGTAGCTTAGTGCAAAAGGCCTCAGCTCGGTCCTTGATAAGGAAAGGGAAGTGCAAATGTTTGCAGACCATTGATAGTGTCTCCTATGTTTCTCAACTTAAAAAAAAAAAAACTATATTCAATCTCTGATTTATATACTTACATCCTAAATTTTAAGTATTAAACTCAATTCCCAATTTATTTTAAAGTCAAACTCTATTTGGAATAATCTTTTTTTTTTTTAATTTTAAAAATAAAAGAACAAAAACACTAACAAACATACACACAGTAGCACAAGAACAGTACAAAAACCAAACTACAGATAAGGTGGCAGGGGATCAACAATGGTTGTTGTATTACACGTTGGTAGCTTCAAAGTGTATACTCAGGACAATACAAATAGACATACAAGGTTGATCAAACAACTAATCACCCATTGTTTCCCACATCAATATGACATGAGACAACAGTTCAACCGTGTCAGCCATCCCGCACATGCATGCACACCTACTCAGCTATTGTCCTCTTCCTCCTCACCTTCCTTTCATCCCGATGGCTCTCTACCCTTGAGCAGTCTCCCTTCATACTTCCAATCTATATTCTCACCTCCAGGTTCCTACACTAATGATACTATGCGCTGTTTACACATGCACATCTGGTTTACCTCACTTACGAGTATGGTCTCTAATTGTGACCATTTGCCTATAAAAGCCCCTAGATTGTCTTTCTTTACAGCTGAATAATATTCCGTTGTGTAGGGGCTGGGGATATAGCTCAGTGGAATAAGTGCTTGCCTGGCAAGCACAAGGTCCTCAGCTCGATCCCTAGTACTGAAAAAAAAAAAAAAATTCCATTGTGTAAAAGTGCCACAATTTTTAATCCAGACCTCTGTGGATGGACATTTGGGTTGTTTCCATGATTTAGCTATTACAAATGGTGCTGCTATAAACATGGGTGCACATATATCACAGTGACATGCTGTTTTCAGATCTTCTGGGAAAATAATTTTTTTGGGATAATCTTTATTTCTATACTCCAATTTGTAATATACCTACCAATATATATCAGTAAGCATGTCATACCAATTTTGTGTGGTGAGAACACTTAAAATCTACTGTTTTAGATTTTTTAAAGACTACAGTACTGCACAATGTTATCATATTCCTCTGAGACCTGAAAATTTGCAGCCCTATCCAATGTCTCTCCAACTCTTACATCCCTAGCTCTGGTGTAATCATTATATGCTCTGTTTTGCAGTTCAGCTTTGTTACAAATTAAATGAGTGAGTTAACGTGGCTTTTGTCTTTCTGTATTGACACACTTTAGGTAACATAATACCTCCCAGCGTTACCATGCAGTTGCAAATGGCTGGATTTCTTTCTAAAGGTTCTATAGCTGGCAAGAATTTTTCTCCATTTCTGTCATATATTTTTTCATTCTGTTGGTTGCTACCTTTTCTGTGCAGAAGCTTTTTAATTTGACATAAAGCCAATTGAAACTTCTTGCTCATATTTCTTGTGAATTGGGGTTCTGCTCAGAAAGCCTTTCCCTAGGCTGTCTAGCAGGTTAAGTGTTTCTGTTTTAGTACTGAGATCTCTGAAGCATTTTGATTTTAGTTTAGTATGTAATGAGGTATGTGTGTAGCTACAATCTTCTTATGTGGACATCACCTTTCCCAGCCCATTTTCTTAAGAGGGTATCTTTCCTCCAGTGTATATTTTCGGCTCTTTGTCAGAGATCATGTAGCTGAATGTGTCTGGGGTTGTTTCTGCATCCTCTGTTCTGCTGCGTTGGTTCACGTCTGTTTTATTTTAGTATCATTCTGCTTTTGCCTTTGTAATATATCTTTATTATACATATATAAATATAAATAATATGTAATATGTACTGTATCTTTGTAATATATCTTAAAATCTAAGATTGTGCTGCTTCCTGCCTTGCATTTTTTGGCAGGGGTACTAGGAATCAAACCCAGAATCTCACACTTGTCATGCCTTACTCTTCTTACCCAAGATTGTCTTTATTTTCTGGCCTCTTCTGGTTCCATATTTATTTTACGACTGTTTTCTCTAGCTCATTGAGGAATGCTGTCAGTATCTTTACTAGGATTGTGTCAAATCTGTATGTCAGTTTTGGAAATATGTCCATTCTGTCAATGTTGGTTCTGTCTATGCAGGAATATTGGAAAAATTTCCAGTTTCTGATGTTTTCTTTGCTCTCCTTTTATAGAGCACGGTAATATTTCATTGTACTGATCTTTCACTTCGTATACTATATCAAGCTATGTGTTTAATTTTTGAGGCATGTCTAAAATGTCATGGTTTTCATACTTTTTTCTTGGGGTGGTCATTATTGGTGAAAAGGAGTGCTATTGATTTTTGTTTCCTGCTACCAGGCTGAACTTGGTTAATATTAATTCTTGAGGTCTTCTTTCTTGAGGTCTTCTTTGTAGAAGACCATGTGATATGTAAATAACGATAATTTGATTTATTTTCTTCCAGTATGTATGCTTTTTTTTCTTTCTCTTGCTCCCAATTAATCTAGTTAATGTTTTGAGAACGACATTGAACAGGAGAAATCCTAGTGAACATTCTTTCTTTTTTTATTTTACAGGGATAGATTTCAGGTTTTTCCACTTAATATGACATTGACCATTGTTTTGTCATAAATAGATTTTACTAGATTTGGATAAGGACCTTGTATACAGATATTCTATTTTGTTCAGATTGTTTTCTTTGTCATGAGTGGATGCTATACTTTGTCAAAAGTTTTTCTGCATCCATTGATACCATTTTTATTCTCTCTACTGTTTACATGGGAACTTACAATTATTACTTTGTGTATTTTGAACTGTCCCTGCATTTCTGGAATGAAACCTAGTTGGTAGTGATGTATTATCTTTTTGATGACTTTTTGCATTCTATGTGCTAGTATCTTGTTTAAGATTTTTCTGTCTGCATTCACTACAGACATTGGCCTGTAGTGTCCTTCTTTGGTTGAGTCCTTGCCTGCTTTTGGAATCAGTAATGTCTTGGCTCAGTTCTGTAATTCATATAGTTTTAGAAATCTCTCCATATCTTCAAGATTCCCCAATTTGTTAGAGTACAATTTTGCGTAACAGTATTTACCAATGATTTTCTAATCTTTTTGTATCCTTTATGATTTCTCTTTTTTCATTTCAGTTGCATTGATATAGGTCTCTTATTTTTTCTTTTGGTACATTTAGTTAAAGGCTTGCCTATTTTTTTCAAGGAAACTGATCTTTGACTTACTAATTATGTGTATTGATTTTTGGTTTAAAATTTATTGATTTCTGCTCAGCTATGTGTAAGTTTTTTCCTTATACTAGCTTTGGTTTCAATTGTTCTTATTTTTCTAGGATTTTGAGGTATACTCTTTGTTTGTTTATTTGAGCTTGATCTATTTTACTCATGTAACCATTTATATCAATAAATTTTCATTTTAAGACTACTTTTATTATGTCATGTAGGTTCTGGCATATATCATTTGACTGTAGCAATTCTTTAATTTCTACCTTGAATTGTTCTGTGACTTACTGAATGTTCAGGAGGCTATTTAACATTGAATTTTTAAAAATTGGTGGTATATTTGTGATTTATTTCTAGCTCTTGTATGCCATACCCTGATATTATACATGAAATTATCTCCATTCTTTTGTATTTTATCAAGGATACTTTACAGATCAGTATATGGCCTGTTTGAAGAAAGTTCCATGTGGTGCTAGGAAGAATATGTATTCTTCTATCTATTAAATCTATTTTCTTTGAAGGGCTTGTTCAGCTCTGATAATTCTTTGTTAATATTTTGCTTAGTTGATCTATTTCTCAAAGTGGGGTACTATGGTCATCCACTCTGATGGTGTAGGTGTTTGTTTGATATTTCATGTCCAGCAGTGTTCGTTTTATGAAGATAGGTGCAGAGATATTCAGTCTATATGTATTTGTAATTCTTATCTCTTCCTGGTGAACTGTTCACTTAACTAATATATAGTGATCTTTCTTGTACTTTCTAATCAGTATTAGTTTGAAGTTTACTTTGTTTGAGAAAATTACACCACAGTCAGAGAATTAATATTTATAACACAAAGAACTAAAGATTAGACCACCTAAAGAAGCCAATAAAAAATGTGCACTAAAATAAATAGACATATAACAGAAGAAGTAAAAGTGGCCAATAAATACATGAAAACAATGTTAACAACTTTAGACATTAGAAAGATGTAAATTAGAACAGCACTGTGATTCCGTATTATTTTGGCATGGCCATCTTCAAGAAACCAAGCAATAACAAATGCAAGTAAGGAAAAATGAACACCTTTATATTGTTGGTGGGAATGGAAATTATTCAAGCACTGTGGAAAACAATATGATGACTTCTCACAAAGTTAAATTGGAATTTCCTTTTGATCCAGATATTCTTCTCCTAGTTACCTTCCCAAAAGAATGAAAGATATCATATTACCATGATGCACACATGCCCATGTTTATATTTCACAATTCATAATCACTAAATCTTGCCAGTATTGTAAATGTCCATCAACAGATGAACAGATAAGGAACTTGTGGGATTTATGCACAATAGAGTAGAATCCTAGTATTAGAAGGATAAACTTGAGTCATTTCTAGGAAGTTGACAGTACATTTAATCCATAATGCTGAGTGAAACGAATCAGGCACACAAGTTTAAATATTATATTGCTTCATTTATATAAAAATACAAAGTATAAATGGGGATCAAAGTACAAGATAAGCAATAGTAAACAGTGAGCTAGATCTTCACAAAACGGGGAAGGAGGAAGGAGATAGGAGGAGTAAAAAGAATTAAGATGTGGCATGTCTGTATGAATATATTGAGTACCACAAGCACGTACTGGTAAAATAATCAAAGCTGAGTAATATTTGAATGCGCATATGTACTACGTTTCCTTCATTCCTTAATCTACTGGTAGTCACTTAGTTTAATTCTGCGTCTTAACTAAAGTGAATAGTGCTCCAATAAAAATGGGAGTGCAGATATCTGTGCAACACTGACTTCATTTCCTTTGTATACATACCCTGTATTGAGATTGCTAGGTCACATGGTATTTCTATTTTTAGAAAACTCCATAGTGTTTTTCGTAATGACTGTATCAGTCTATACCCCACCAAGAATGTATACCGTTTTCTCCAAATTGTGCCAACAATTGACATTCATCGGCTGGGGATATAGCTCAGCTGCATAAGCGCTTGCCCTGCAAGTCTGAGGGCATGAGTTTGATTCCCAGTACAAAAACAACAACAACAGCAAAAAATGGCATTCACTGAAAACTTACATCATTTGTCTTTTACAAAACAGCCACTCTAAATTGTTGCAGTGTGTACATCTTTAATTGCTAATGTGCATTCTCTAGTTATGTTGAAGGTTCTTACATCATGTTTCGGTCATTTGTCTTCTTTTGAGAAATATCTATTCAAATAATCTTCCCATTTTTCAATTGTGCCATTCATTTCTTTACTCTGTCACTATTTGCATTTCTAATATATTATGGATATTAACATCATATCAAATGTATGATTAGTAAATATTTCTCTCATCTCAACACCCTGTTGACTGGCTATGCAGAAGCATGTTAGTCTGATAAAATAGCATTTATCTAATTTATTTTTATAAGCTATAGTTTTCAATTCAAATTAAAAAAAAATTACCAAAACCAATGCAAGAAGCATTTCCCATCTCCTTTTTCACTAGCAGCTTTCATTGCCAGCATTTAACTCCTTAATCCATTTTGAGTTTCTTTCTTTCATATAGTGGGAGATATTGTAATTTTGTTCTTCCACAGGTAGCTATCTAGTAGTCCCAGGACCATTTATTGAAAATGCCATAATTTCCCCACTGTTCGTTCTTGGTAACTTTGTTTCAAATCAACTGGCAGTATTTATATAAATTTAAATCTATATTATCTTCATCTGTTCATCAGTATATCTGTTTTCATTCCATTACTATGCCACTTTGACTACTAAAATTTTGCAGTATATTTCAAAATCAAGTAATGTAATATCTCTAGCTATATTCTATTTGTTCAAGATTATTTTGACTATTTAGGAACTTTTGTGGTTCCATGTGAATTTTATGATGCTTTCTCTATCCATGAAGAAGGTCATTAGGAATTTATAGAGAATATGTTAAAGTTACAGATTGTATAAAGTAGTTTGGGAATTTTAACATTATTAATTCTTCCAAACCATGAATGTGGGATATGTTCCCATTGATTTGTGCCTACTTCAATTTATTCCACTCATGTTTTATAGTTTTAAGTGTACAAATTTTTGTCTACTTGTATAAATCCATTCCTATTTTATTTTAGTAGCTATTGTAAATAGGATTTTTCCTTGGCCTTGGATTATTCCTGATCAGAATTTGTATTACATCTTGAATATTGGGTATTGGATATGTTGTTGGTCTTGCTTGTTCCTTAGTTACAAGCTGTCAACTTCTGAAATTTCTGATTTTGAAGCTTTATTTCTAAGTAGTTTTCTTCTCGCCGAAACTCTATTCTACATCTTTAACCTTGTTCAAATTCTTTAAATTTTGTATCATCAGTGCAACTTAATTAAATAACTAGCACTGTTTAGCTTCTGCTCTCAGCTGTATAATCCAGAATGGATATTCTTGAAATAAATCATAAATAATTGAAAAAAACTGACTTTATTTCTTTTTTTTCCTCTCAGGATTCCCTCATTCATTGCATTGAATCTTATATTTAGATTGTATCATTTCATGTAATTTCCTAATATTTGTAAATGTATAAGTTAAGAAGTAAATTTTGTCTTTTATAACAACTTTGCTAGGAAAACAAAATTCCACGAATCAATGTCACAGTGGGCCAATCCCTGTAGTGAGACATATATTGAAGAAAATCAATTGAAAAAAAAAGTCTAAGCTTAATATTGAGATAATAAGAAAGTGAAAGTATCTTTAAAGTGAAAGAGAAGTGTTAAAATATGCACAAGCAACATTTAGTATATTGACCTCATTAATAAAATCTACTTTACACTTAAGATTTTCATTGATTACAAAGTAGACAATGATAATTACCTATATTGCTCCTTGTTTGACAAGAACAATTTAATTTAATAAGTTCCTAAACATTTAGTAAAACACAATTAGCCCATCTGAATTCTTTTTTTCTGTAAAATCAATCCTAAATTAAACTATTTAAGATGATTATCATATAAACATTTTCCAGAGTTCTTTTCATTATATGTCTACTACCTGTGCTATTTGTTTACAGATTTCCCTTCACAAAGCCATTTAATTTAATAGAATCCCATTGATGAACTCAGAAGCAAATGAACTGCCCCATTAGTTTTTGGCAAGACCCAGGATTGTGGATTAAATAAAGAAAATTAAGGATGGTAAATATGAAGTTATCTAACTTTCTTTGTTTACAGTGTACAAACCAATCTTGGTTTACAGTCCATTATTGCTCTCTTACATTGAGTCATTTTGTTGGCTAAGTAATGGCAGACAAGGCGGTATACATGCTGATAGAGGGGGTATGTTTCTGTGTAAGCAATACAGTTTGTTCAAACTGAAAACTGATACATCAAAATTAGTGTTGTATCCTTCCAAATAAGTTATTTGTGGATCAAATCTCAAGTGAGATCTCTAGTTTAGAGTGTTAGTCAAGTTTGTGTCTAATGTACACCCACCGATGTAAAGTCAAGAAGGGAAACTTCCCACTTATAGCCTCATTAGACTATGCTGCATAAAACATCTTTGGAGTCATTACCAAGAATAAGAAACTACATGAGAATTCCCACTATTAAATTACAATGATTGAAGTTCCTTTAAATTGATATCTTACTAATTAACTATACTATAATGTTTTATATTTATTTTATTGAGCTTAAGATAACCATCATATTCAAAGACTCTTAACTGTAGGCTGCATACATCTTGTGATTAGGTTGGAGAATAATTTTCTACCTCCATGATAAATAATACCAAATTCTTAATAACTTATTAATCATTAATAACAAATTATTAATAATAATTTATAAATGTGTTTTAAATTTAATCTTTACAAGGTAATCATCTTTATCTTAATCTTTATCTTAAAAATAGTACACTAGGTTTATAATGTTAATTTGTTGAAGACCTGGTAGTAAATGGGAAAAACATCCTCCAAATATAAATACAGAATTCAGAGTTAATAATACGTCTTTTGATAAATGTTTTGTTAACAAGAATCCCTTTACCATACAAACTATCCATCTGTTGCTCTATCCATGTTCCACAGGTGCAGTGCTTTGTATCTTTTCACCAACAGAACATGAATGATATTTCTGAGTCAGTTGTCCTCTGTTTACAGCCACTCGAGCCGTTCATGAAATAGCTTAGGTTTTACTTTTTATTTGTTTTTGTTTTATGTTGCTCCACTTTGTACTGCTGATTTTTGATTTTTGTCTAAATGAGTCTTGGCTAGGCTGCGGTCGTCTGTCCTGGTTTCAATGAGCTACTCCACTGTACCGCTCTGCCTTCCAACTACTGCCTGGTATTCCCACGAGTAGACAAAAGGGTTCCGTATGTATACGCTTTTATTTATTTTTCAGACCAAGGCCTGTGTGTTAGATTGTTTATCGATATGTTACAGAAGAAGCTAAAAATGGGAAATTATTTTCTGGTTTTTTTTTATTATCTTTTTGAGAGGGAGAGAGAGAGATTGTTTAGAGTCACTATTCCTCAGGAGATTAACTGCATGATTTCACAATATATATATCTCTGCATTGCCAATAAGCCAAGTACTCACCACCATAATTGGGATTGAGTGTCACATTGATTTTCTTGGGTTTTCATAAGAGTTCTGGATTAAAATAGAAGAAATTTACTCACTGTTTTATATATCTGAAATGAAGGAGTTGGCAGGGACGCGGTCCCTCTGACACCTGTAGGAGGGAACATTCCTCACCTCCTCCTTTCTTCTGATCATTTGCCGGCAAAGCTTGGTGTTCCTTGACTCAAACAATTAGTACTCTGTTATTTGCCTCAGTTGTCCCGTGATGGTCTCATCTTGTTTGTCTGTGTCTTTGTCTTTCCCTACAAGACTAGCAGTTGAACTGGACTAACGGCCCTAATTATGTCTGACCTCATCTTCATCATATCTGGAGCAGTATATTCCCAAATAAGGACACATTCTGAGGTTCTAGTGGGCAGGACCTCAATAAGGCCTGGGAAGACACAATTCAACCTAGAACACTTCTTGAATGATTACTAGTTTGATAAATGATGTTGTGGTACCTAAATGTCCTTCTACAATATTTGGTATATTAATATATGAAGATGCAAAACTACTGAATTACTAGAAAGAAGATCTAGCCTGTACATCATGTCAATGAGAGCAGGCCTTTCAAAATATGACATTACCATGCAGAGACTATAGATGTTGCCAAGTTACAAAGTAATCATGGAGAACCACTGAATTGAAGACCCCTGACCACAGCCCCTGCTCCAGCCTTTTTCCTTACTAAACCCTGTCATAATAACTATAGAAGTACAGGTAGTACTAGCTACAGACATAAATTTCCTTTTAATTAGCCTAAAGAATGAAACTGCATTTCAGCTATGGTACTGATGTGCACCATGGAGGCCAAGTGGTAATGCATGGGGCAGCTGTGCAATCATCCTGTCTCCCATTAACAACCGTCCCAGAGTCCAGATTAGTGGCCAGTGATGGAATGGGGCTGAGACATGGGATCATGTCAGTACTGAAGCAATAAGACTCAAAACAAAATCTCAGCACTAAAATGATGCTTGTAGCAACATGCTAAGGTACTCAGTAAGCTGATATGGAAATTTGATAGTTTTGTGCTTAACACATGAATGCCTTGCTCCCTCATGCTAGCAAGCCACAGAAGTGACTGCCCCCACCCTCCAGACTCTGTACTCTCCTCATGCCTCTGCCCCTTGCACACAGTACACGCTGGAAGCTGCTGAGGATAACTGCGTTGTGCTCTTCGGGACTATCTGTCATCCCAGAGCCCTTTACAACTGCAGTTTTCTATTGGTTTCCTTTTCAGCTGTGCACTGCATCACTGAGTAGGAGGCTCACCCTTTCATCGGAGTCTTCAGCAACTGGGGCCCCCAAAGTAAAGATGTGCTATTTGCTGTTTCCTGATTCTCCGGTGCTCCTCAGCTGAGATGTTAGTGACAGCATTATCAGCTTGACTGTCCATGAAATAAGAGGTTAGCCAAGTGCAGCAGCTCATACAGGACTTCCCGTGCTGCTTCAGGTGCAGCAGTTGCCAGCTCTGCCTTTCCCTCCTTGCTTGCTAATAAGTCAGGAGCAATTATACCATGTACAGGGGAAGATTTACTGTGAAACTAATGAAGTTTAAGCTTCAGGGCCTTCCAATTGCATGGCCCCTTCCAGGAACTTGTATCTCATTTAGTTTTAGTGCTGTTATACACATTTTAAAAAAATTGTGGCCCAGACTGTATGAGCTTCAGGCCTCACAAAACCTGGATGTGCCTTTGAACAAATTCTATGGACAACCAATTAATTATCTCACATTTTGACTGGCAGACTTTAGTTTTCCAGAAATGATAATATTGCTCCAGAATATTACCACGTAAGTGTTAAAATGCGGACAACACATTCTGTCTTGGCATAATTGCAGAGAGACTGCTCTGTTTACCCCTCAACTACTTTTCCTTTCATTTTTAGGTGCGGCTGACAGTTCATCTTTTGCTAGAAAAAGAAAGGTGCACAATGCAGAAGACCGGGAGCTGGTGGCAGTGTGAAAAGGATGGTTATTTCCAGGACATGAGAAGAAGAAGTGAAGACTCAGCACATGCGATGGGAGCATTTCAGGTCGAATGAAAATGTATCAGCCACAAGCAACTTCATCAAAGCCCTTGAAGAGGGTGCATGGTGCTAACAAGCTATTAGTCTCAGAACCACATAGACACACAGTGTTCAATACCACACGGACCAGTACTGGTAAGAGTGAGTTAGTTAGTCTGAGAACCAAATTAGGGATCCATTATTTAGGTTCATTAACCTTTTCTACCTCCTCTTTGTCTTCTTCTTTTCCTCTTTTTGTCTATGATGCTTCACTGTTTCTTTTCAGATCTCATTTTAGTAACACTTTGTTTCCCTAGGGTGCTATTTTTTATTAAGATACATATGAGTAATAAAAATAGTAATTATCAAATGTTGGAATTTAAAATTTGTAACATTTAGAGACAAATACATTTAATAGGACATTACAATGGACATTTTAGAGAGCCTAACACAACGACACTACTGTCTTCCATGGTACTTGCTTTGGACAGCTTCTTAGTGTTACTTAATCCACCATTCCATGTTCTATAGTCCATCTATGATTCTTTTTGTTGTTTTCTTTTATATCCTTGATATGGTTTGTATGTAGATGCCCCCCTCAAAACCTCATGCAGTCCTCGGTGGCTGGATCTAGCAGGTGTGATGCTTGGATTAAATGTGCGACACTGGGATTCAGGGTGTGAGGCTGGGATTAAGAGTGCCACAATCTGGGTGTAAGTGACACCACCTGAAGGGCTTCATTGCCTTGCTGCCATCAGACTACCAAGAACTGTTTCCCCTTTGCAAGGCCCTCTACCATGCCACTTTTCCTTGCAGCAAATTATGAACTGAAACCTCCACAAACTGTGAGCTAAGCATACCTCTCCTCCCTTAAATTGTGAATATTGTCTCAGCAACAAGTGAGAAAAGTAAAGAAAACAATCCTACCTATCTTGCCTCAGTTTTAGCTTGATCCCTCCTGTCTACTTCAGTCTTATTTAAACTATTGTTGGTTTTAACTTTTCACCTCCTTCAACAGTTTTTTGCTAATTCCAACTTCCTGCTGAGTATACTGTGATATAGTCTTCATTTCAGCCAACTGCCCCTCAAATCCACTTCTGTAACCTCCTTACCCTGTTCTGTTCCTTTTATCTAACTTTCTAATCTACTGGGATGCAAAGATATTACTTGTTTATTCAAATGTGCAAAATAAAAGCAAAAATTAGAACTAATTAAGTGTATGTCCTATTTTTCTTTGCAACTTTAATGCTTCATGTATTTTACAAGATAAATAATTCCCACAAATCATTTCTTCCAGGGAATAGCCATTTCATGAAAGAGCCAGAATAGAAACTGCTTATTCCAGTAGAGACCAATATTCACAGTGCTGCTTTCTTCAGCTTCCAAGAAATACACAAATATTTTTTTGTAATTCAACAAATGTATCAGTTATTATGTGAATTAAATTGCCTACCTAGAATCAAAATTACTACCCTTGAAGAGTTAGAAATCTTATTCCCAGTTCTTTTCAGATACCATTATTTAAATATAGCCCTTAATTTTCATCACTATATTAAACATATTTTTGAGTTTTAATTATATTGATTTAAATTTGCTTGAATATTCTAATGCTTGTATTTAGATTTGAGTAAGAAATTTTTAAACAACATATTTTTATTTTGCAATGGAACACTTCTAACATGTATTCATAAGTTGTGTTGCTATAAATGTGTATACATGTTTGTGCATGGGTACATGTGTATTCATACATCATTGTGTTAGAAGGCCAATAGCTGAATCAAATGAAACTTCTACTTTTTGTTTTTTGAAGAAACTCCATACTCATTTCCATAGTGTTTTATGTCAGTTTTCAGTCGTACCAAGGTTTCTTTGTCCACCAAATCCTCACCAACATTTGTTATTTGTTGATTTCGTTTTGGTTTGTTTGTTTTTCAATTTTATAGTATATTTTAGATACACACAGTGGTAACACTCATCACTGGGAACTTGTACCTGTACCTGAGATATCTTGATTCTTTTCTCCCCACTGCCTGCCCTCTCTTCAGTCCCTCTTCCCCTCTTTATTTATAAAATGTTTCCATTTTTCTTCTATTCTCTTTTTTCTTTTTCCTTCATTTCTTTGGTTGATTTCTTGATGGTAGCCATTGGTTCTAGATTGAGATGGAATCTCAGTGTTGTTTTACTTTGCTTTTATCAAACGGTCAGCAATGTTTAATATTTTTCATGTATTTATTATCCATTTATATTTCTCCAACTGATGAGTCTATTTATTTCAGATATACAATTTTGGATTGGATTTTTAAATTTTAGGGGTCTAATTCTTTGAGTTTTTTCAAAATATATTCTATATATTAGTCCTTTCTCTGAGGAGCAACTGCCAATTTTTTTCCTGTTCTATAGATCTATTCACTCTGTTATGGCTTACTTTGCTGTGCAGCAGGTTTTTAATTTGATGTGATTCCATTTGTTTATTATTGGTATTTGTTCTTGGGCAACCGGTTTTTGTTTAGAAAGTTTAGCATATACCTATGTCTTTAAGGTTTTTACCTACTTTGTGCTTCAATTCTAATGTTTAAATCTTTGATTCTGTGTGTGTGTGTGTGTGTGTGTGTGTGTGTGTGTGTGTGGAGAGGGGTTTCCCTTTTCAGCATGTGGGTAGCCAGCATGATTTGTTGAAGAGGCTATCTTTCAACCAATGCAGGGATTTGGCTGATTTGTCAGAGATAACATAAATGGGACTTCCTGGAATTGTTTCAGTATCTTCTATTCTATTCCACTGATCCACAAGTCTGTTGTTTTGCCAATACCAGGTTGTTTTGTCACTGTAGCTTTGGCATATAACTTGAAGTCTAGGCCTGTGATTCTTCCTGCCTTGCTGGCCAGAATTTTTTTCTTTTTGCAATTCTAAGTCACTCCTCTTTCCATGTGAATTCTAGGATTGTCTTCTTCAGCTCTTCAAGGAACGCTATTGACATTTTTATTTGGATTATATTGAATCAACCTACCAATTGTGGCACTGTGGCTATGTTAATGATCCTGGTTCTGCCTACTCAAGAATAGGGTATCATTTCATTTCCTTTTTTTATTTTTATAAGTAAAAGAATGAAAATGTATTAACATACAGACATTTACAAAGTAGCACAATAATAGTACAAAAAATACTGAATTACAGACAAGGGTGACAAGGAATTAACAATAGTTGTATCACATATTGATAATTTCAAAGTGCATAATTAGGAAAACAAAATTGACATGCAAGACAGATCAAATAATTAACATTAACTGTTCTTTTCAATAAAGCGATAGAAGTCAGTATTACAACTATGTTAGTTATCCTGCATATACATATATACACATTTATCCCTTTCTTCCTTTTCTCTTTTCCATCATCCCAGTTACTCTTTATTTTTGAGCTGTTTCCTTCCATTCTGCAATGTCTGTCATACCTCCTAATTTTTATTCACACTTTCAGGTTCTTACACTGATGATACAATACATTGCTTGCACATGCACGTCTGATTTATTTCACTTATGACTATGGTCTGTAGTTGTGACCATTTACCTACAAAACCTCAACTTTATCTTTTTTTATAGCTGAGTAATATTCCATTGTATAAAAATGCCACAGTTTTTTTATCCAATCCTCAGTGGATGGACATTTGGGTTGCTTCCATGATTTCCATTACTAATTATGCTGCTATAAACATGAGGGCATATATATCACGGTGATAGGATGTTTTCAGATCTGCTGGGAAAATACCCAGAAGGGGAAAAGCTGGGTTGAATGGGACCTCTAGACATAGTTTGCTGAGGAATCGCCAAACTGATCTGCACATTGGTTTCACCAGTATGCATTACCACCAGCAGTGGAGAAGAGTTCCTATTTCTCCACAGCCTCACCAGAATTTGTTATTGGTTGATTACTTAATGGTAGCCATTCTTACTAGGATGAGATGAAATCTCAACATTGTTTTAATTTACATTTCTCAAATGACTAATGATGTTGAATGTTTTGTCATGTATTTATTTGCCATTTGAATTTGTTTATCTGAGAAGTGTGTGTTCATCACAGATGCCAATTTTGGGATTAGGTCTTTGAATTTGGGGGGCTGATGTTTTATAATTCTTTATATGTTCTACATAAAAGACCTTTGTCCAAGGGACAGTGAGCTAAGATGATTTTTTCCCAATTTGTGAGTTTTCTTTTTACTTTGCTGTAGATTTCTTTAGATATACAAATACTTTTCAGTAAAATTAAATACCAGTTGTTGATTCATTGAAATATTTCCCTTGCAGTTTGGTTTTGGTTCATGAACTCTCTGCCTACCCTTATGTCTTGAAGAATTTTACCTACTTTCTCTTCCAATAGATTTCGTGTTTCTGTCTTAATATTGAGATCTGTGATCCATTTTGACTTGAGTTTGGTGCATGGTGATAGAGTTGGGTCTATTTTCAGTCTTTGGCAAGTGGCAACCCAATTTTTCCAGAACCGTTTATTAAAGAGGCTCTTTCTTCCACTGAGCTTGTTTGGCCCCTTTGTCAAAGATTAGGTGGCTGAGTGTGTTTGTGGTTGTGGCTGCCTCTTCTAGTCTTTTCTATTGATTCTCAGGTCTGTGTTTTAGCCAGTACCAGGTTGATTTTATTATAGTAGCTTTGTAGTATAATTTCAGGTCAGGGTTGTGATTCCACCTGATTTATCTTTGTTGCCCAGGATTGCTTTTGCTATTCTGGGTCTCTTCTGCTTCCAGATGAATTTAAGGAATGTTTTTTTCTAGACCTGTGAGGTATGCTAATGGTATTTTAATGGGAATTGCATTGCACTGTACGACAATTTTGGTAGTATGGCCATTTCCACAGTGTTGGTTCTTCCTATCCATGATCAAGGGGTATTTTTCCATTAACTGAAGTACTCTTTGATCTCTTTTTTCATAGTACTGTACTTTTAATTGAATAGATGTTTTAATTCTTTTTTTAGATTGATTCCTAGATGTTTCAATTTCTTGGATGTTATTGAAAAACATATGGTTTCATTAATTTCTCTCTCAGTCTCTTTGTTGTTTGTATACAGGAATGCTATTCATTTCTGAGTGTTGACTTTGTATTCAGTTACACTGCTGAATTTGTTGATTAATTCAAGAAGTCTTCTGGTGGAGTTTTTGGGGTCTTCCATGTAAAGTATCATGTCATCTGTGAATAGTGATAATTTCACTTTTTCCTTTCCTTTCCTTATTCCTTTTATTTCTCTCTCTTGTCTAATTACTCTGGCTAATGCTTCTAGAACTATGCTGGATAGAAGTGGTGACAGTGGACATCCTTGTCTTGTTCCTGACTTTAAAGTGAAAGCTTTTGGTTTTTTGTCTATCTAGTATGATGTTGACTGTTGGTTTGTCATAGATGGCTTTGAGCAGATTGAGGTAAATGCCATCTATTCCTATTTTCTGTAGGAAATATATATATTTTTTATCCTGACTGTGTGTTGGGCTTTGTCAAAAGCTTTTTCTGCATTTATTGAGATGATCATGTGGTTTTTGTCTTTGGCTCTATTAAAATGGTGCATTACATTAATTGACTTGCATATATTGAACCATCCCTGCATTCTTGGAATGAATCCAACTTCTGAAGCTTGAAACAGATATCAGGGGTCAACTGAGCAATAAAAGCCATATTAATGATAGAAGCATTTTTGGGCACCTCTGGGTCATACGCTGTATATGTCTGATAAACCTCCATGAGGAATTCAAGGAAAGCAGTGTGGCTTTCAGTCAATTCCTAATATACTTCCACTACCTTGTATACATCAGTGGGGTGATGAGCAGCAAAAGAAGCCCCTTCCTTAGAGCACAGTGATGTTCCTTAAAGCATTCAGTGCCTCACCAGTGTTGTAAAGGGTGTCTCATGGTAGGACGAGAGCTACTGCTATCTATTGTCCTGTGCACTATCCCCTGATTTTGTCCTTGTTCCTCAGCTGCCTTTTGAATGTTGTCCCTTTCCTCTGAAGTGAACAAGGTTAATGTAATCTGTTGCCAATCATCCCAAGTAGGGTAGTGAGTCTTAAACTGAAACAAGAGGCAGTGTGATCAAAGCCTGAAGCTGCTCTAAAAATGGGAGATTGTGTGTTCTCCAACTGTATATGTCGCTGTGGTTCAGGGGGCATACACCAGAGTAGATCAATGATTCCCCTGGGAACCACATCCTCACTTTACCTCATTTTCTGGAATTTTACATGAATGTCACATAATTGTCACAAGATTTACCTTTTCCAGAAACTTAACTATCTGCTGGTCAGGCAACTACTGTGGTTTAACATTTAAACTGTTTCTCAATTTCTTCTAATTATTTTTACCTACTTTGATGGTTTTATGATTAGCTATGAGGGGATAGGTGAGGAATGATTTAATCTACAGTTTAAATTGACTTAAGTGGTTTCCTTTCAAAATGGAGTTACAAAAATAAAGATGAGTGTCTCTTGCCCTATCAGGATGTTTTTAATCTGTATATATAACAATTAAATTTATAAGGGCTTATAAAATAAATGAATCTGATGCTGCCAAAATAAAAGGGGATTTCAGGGAAAGGGAAAAAAGGTCTGAAATATGCTTTGTACATGTGCCAATTCCCCACAATGTATGTAATCATTATTTATTGCAAACATGTATTAATAAAAGTCAAAATAAAAATAACATATATTTATAATTGAAATAATTTTCCAAATCACACTTTTAATTTTGAAGATGCACCTTACTAATGCAAATTTATTCAATTACGTATTGCTAGTTTGTGCTAGGACTAAATATTATATTTCTGTATTATGATTAGGTAGTAATTTGATCTCTGTTTTAGTATCACTAGTTATAATGCCTAGCCAGATATTTATAGTTATATTTTCACACTTCCGTTTAAATATTTGGAAAACTGAGTGCATTACAACAAGGAATAGTTTCATTAAAGTTCCAGGTAGACTATAAATATTTGAATTTCACCAGCTGCATAAGAGAAAACATTTTTGCATGTTTTTTACTGTAATGCTAGAGGCCTGAAAAATGCATGGTTTATGGTCACTATGTACTAAAGTTGTTGAATGAAAATAAAAAACAATATAAACAGTGAATGTTGGAAATGGTTTCAGGGAGGATAATTTTAAGTTCATTCTAAAACGATTTGGTCTAAAACTCACTTCAATATAGCAACATTCTTAGACCATGCATCAATATTCTAAATATTTGCAGATATTTACAGACCATGATTCTGTCAATGGTTGTCAGAAGGGGATTCTTTCAAATATTTCAAGAAATAAGGCTACTTCTTGCTCAGTAAGATTAGTTCCATCATTGTTTGTATATTGCCCCTATTCCTAAGCACGTTCAATGGCTTCTGTAAGGCATTATACAACTCATGAGAACAAATGTCCTGACGTATTTCATCACACATATGTCCAAGACTAAAACTCACACAATTATTCAAAATCCACAATATGTACAAGTAGAAAGTACTTAGGTTTTAGCAAATTTGCTGTTGAGAAAATAGCTGGTTGTGACAATTAGAACATATTGTGTTTCACTAAAGATGGAATAAAGGATTTTAAATGTTTTAAACTAAAGAAATGATAAACATTTGAAGAAATATATTGTTTATCCTGATTTGGATTTTCAACTACATATATTTATATGTGTACATAAAATGCATTACATGGTACCTCAAATATATACAATTTTATGTTTCAATACATATAAGGATATGATAAAAGTACAGTCAAATTTGGATTCCCATAAGCAGATTAAAGGCTAGTGGCTATTTGGAGCTACAATATCCCTACAAAAAGTAGAATTAATTGTGGATTCAAGTGAAAATACTTGCATCCAAAAAAATAACAAAACAAAAACACTTGAAGAAAATGAAACTTTTATTTACTGAAAGACCTGTCTGAGTTTTATTTATTAATATGACTCAACCTGAGTAGTTACATGAATTAAACCTGAAGGAAATACCACTTTATTTGAAGTTAAAGTAAATATGATGAGACTGAGTCAGGATGAAACCAGTTAGTTTAAGGTAGACTAACTTTTATGTGTTCAGCCTGTGGAATGAAGTTTGGAAGTAATGTAGCCCTGAAAGGTGAAGCACGCACGACCAGATGAGCTCAGGCCCGCTCAGGGTGGTTTGGACGGAGACTCCACAGGTGTAAGCAGGAATAATGGTGGCTGAACCTACGCCTTCCACTGACGCAAAAGCAAACGTATTTGAACACTCACAATACTCACTATCCTACCTCACAACCACATTACAAATGCTCATCATAGAGACATTGTCTTCTTTTTTTTTGTGTGGAACAGACCAAACAGCACAAAAATTGAGAAACGAGCTCAGAAATGAATGGATGAAATTTTCCTTTCTAGTAACTGGGCTGGTGTCAGACATGCATGTAAATTTGACTCTAGTGTTCTTTCATAATAATATGTTTGTACGGTAATTGTCTGTTCAGCATGGAGTTTTAACTCAGCTTTTAAAGGACTGACATAAAAAACCTTTGGAACTTAGTGAAAATTGAGCAGAAACAGTTTCAGTGTACAGCAGGATCCTAAGCCTAATATTTAGAAAACACACAGAGCAGCACATACACCTTTTAAGTTCACATACACATATGCATATTTTACATTAAAATAAAAATATTTTGTTCAAACACTTTCTTTGGATATTTTCTTTCGGTTTTCCAGATTTTTTTCAGTACTAATACAATTTAGTATCACAAAAGAGGAGCATTCATAATAACAAACTCTGAACTTCATTTCAAATTCACAAGCCAGAAAAATTAAAGGTCTTATTTACTTACTCTGGTGCAGTGAAATAAAAATTTACTCTAAAATTAAAATCTTTATATCTTCCATCAGACTAAAAAAATCTCTTACCTATACAGCCTTTGGCAGGAATCAGCCTTTGTCTACGTGGGGATCAATGCCATATTTATATTTTTATAAGATATTTACTTATACCATAATTCTCAACATGTAAAATTTTATGTATTTAATTATACATTTTATTCTCTAAATTACAACCTACAGGCCTATGATGAATGTGCTCCAGATCCCATTAGAAAAACAAATAATCTCTCCTGTACGAGTTCACGCACTATTTTGAATTCAGTTTTACATAACAATCAATTACATTTGTTTTAGAAACCAGATTACAGAAAAGAATGATACCTAGAGATGGTGAGAAAGCCGTGTATGTTGACTGGGCCAATGGAGTAGCCCAGGAAGAAGAATGGTGTGGTTTCAGCATGATGTAAGTACTCAGAAGCACAGGTAAGAACCAGTCTGCATGACAAAGTGTAACTTCCTGGGGACCATGATGATTAAACTGATTATAGTGTGGCTGAGTCAGTGGAGGTGAATTTACAGAATCATTCTTGCCTTTTCCAACAATGACTCAATGAAGGGAATGATACTGAACCTTAATATTTTTGGAAATGGTGGTACAAAGCCTTAGAGTCAGAGGAAGAGGCTAGAAAAGAGTTACTGAAGGACTATGGAATTAGTTTTTGTAATTGAACATTCTTATTAACTATATTAATTTAAAAATATTTTATTATATTTGAGAGTGCTATGACACACTATAATGACACACCATGACAATTAAATGTGATTTTATTAAAATAGAGTTCATTGGATTAACATTACTAAGAAAATCAGATATATACCAAATAATGTCATTTTCTTAAGAAAATGAGTGTGAGCCACTGAGAGTTACTACTCAGCATTAGCAGTGAAACTTTACATATGTCCCACAGAATACATTTCTCCATATTAAGTAAAAATTAACGTTACCAATATTTGAGCTCTAATTATTTTATTAATACCATGCTACATATGGAATTCTACAGGGAAATTTCTGGGTACAATCAGATATATGTAAACAAAATTAGGCTTCATTAAACCACAACTGAATAAAATCATATTTAGGAATTAAAAATGACTTAGTTTTTTATTCATCAAATATTTATTATGATTCTATCAATGTGAAGAAGAAAGTTTTGGAGGTTGACATAGTGGAATTAATAATGCATAATGTCTTTCTTAATATTCTGGAGAACCTTGTGGAAAAGTAGGTTAATAAGAACTTATTGAAATAACATAAATAATTTTAGGGAAGAAAAGTAAAACATAAATATAAGTACTACTTTGTATCTATCTGTGGTCACAGAAGACTTCCTGAAAGAAGCTATGTCTGAGACAAGTTTTTAGAAATAAAATGCAACTACAGTTCTCTCTTAACCACTTTTCTTATTGGTGAAATGTGTTATCAGACACTGGCAACTTAAGGGAGGAGAAGTTCATTTTGGCTCACTGTTTGTAGAGGTTTCAGGCCATAGTCACTGGCCCCGGCAGGTGGCATGGCAGAGGAGAACTGTTCATAGCATGGTAGACAGGAAGAAAAAGCAAGTCAAGAAAGGAACCTGGACAGGAGATTTAGCCTTCAAGGTAATGGCCGCAGTGACCTGCCTCTTTTGACCCGAACCTACCTCCCAACAAGACAGCTTTGATGCTCCTGTCATCCAAGTGCTTCCAAAAGGTCCTGCCTCTGATTGCATCAGCCTTTGGGGAGCATCTAGATCTTAATCATAATTTCTAACATTAGAAAATTCATTAAAGCAAATGGAACAGACAACATGGGTTTTGTATAGAGCCTGGGAAATATTATGCTGCACTCACAGAATTTCATATTAAAGAGCAAAATGAAGTGGATTCCAAGGTAGACAGAGCTGAGGATCTGGTAACAGAAATAAAATGCTAGGAGGTATTACACAATGTACTGCTGGAGTGGGATTTCAATCTACAGTCACATATCAACATTTTTATATAAAACACAACTGCATACTCAACTCTGCTCTGGTTTGCATAAAAGCAGTCATACGTAACATGTACATGAATATGAGTGCATGTCTTTCAATAAAAATGTAGTTACAAAAATATGTAGTGGGATGAATTTAATCTTAACTTGTAGTTTGTCAGTCCTTCAATGAGTACCCTCAAAGTATTGAAGTAACCATCTAGGGAGAGGTCAGAACGAGGTGCATATATTTTTTTCAATGAAGTGTGTATATTCATGATAACTCAATGCATTACAATATTAAATGAATGCAAGTGTAGTTCACAAAAATATTTAGGAGAAATGATCAATATGAATCAATTTTTAATCAGTACCATGAGTGTAAGATGTGCTAAATCTGTGGAGTAGTAAGGGAAAGCAAGCTAAAGTATAAGAGCACATGCGTGATGAGAAGAAAATAGTAACCTGAGGGCTACATAGCACAGGTTCTATTATACATTTCAATGAGCCTGTTGTGATTTGGTCATCCAAAGTTAAAATCTTAAGGGCAAAAATACCTAAGAAGAATAAAAAGAAACCTGAAAAGAGGCTATAGGGCATTCCTCCAATGCAATCACTATTCAAATTTTTTACATCAAATAGCAAACAAATGTTGCATCAGAAATCCCTTTCCCACACTCTGACCCAAATGTCTCATGAGATAAAGACACTGAGTCCAAAAGTTCACACATTGACCTAAAAGAGGCTATTTGTTTCTCTGTTAAGAATATTAAATAGCATCCACCGTGCAGACATTTCCATTCACAGAATTGTATTGTCCATAACACCCATTGCCAAACACTGGACTTTAATAATCCTCTGACTTCGTCTGTTTTGAGGGGTTTGAGGATGGGAATTTGAAGTAGTGTGGTCAAAAGGCTGCTCAGTACTGACTCTGGGGCTGCCCAGATAGTGCCCAGAAAGATTGCAATTAGTTTTGTCTTTAGAACCTGGCAGGTTTGCTCTGCTGCTTCCTTCTTGCTACCACTGTAAAAAAATGCAGCGTATATGTGAAGGAGAAAAGAATCAATCCAAGTGAGAGCAGGCAGGATCTTGGCTGCACATTTTAGTACCACAGGGAAGCCTGGCCACCTCTGCACAATCCCGTCCTGTGCCAATAAATTCTCTATTTACACAAGTCGATTGAAAAGGCATTTTCAGCAGAAAGAACATCTATCTCTAAGAGTCATGACTAGAAAAGTTTGGAGAACATAACAGTTAAAATAGAATCACAAACAGAAGGGAGAGTAAGAGAGAAACAGAAATGTGCAGTGACAGAGAAGAATCAGAACGGAATGATTTTACAAAATCGGTGGAGGTTTTAAGAATCCTGTTAAAAGATCAGTGGTGTTATCTGCTGCAGAATAATGAGACCTATTGAAAAGTTTTATATGCAGCAGTAGAGAAACCAGTGCCAAAGTCTGCCAACTTAATTTCAGGTACAGAAGCCAGATGGCAGCTTTACTACTATTGCGCATTGGCCCCACCAGTTACGGGGCTTACTTTTATTGGGATGTGATGAGATTACTTAGCATATTAGAGGCATAAAAACAATGGAAAATGACTGATGACATATTTCTGATTGAACTATTCACAGTTTACAAAAGAAAGAAAAAGAAAATGTAAAATGTATATATGAGGATAGCTGGGGTAGTTGTACTGCCAATGTCTATTGGTTTATTGAAAGGAACAGTTAATGCTTTAGTTTTTTTCTGGAGCAGTTTCACATGGTAAAAATCTGAACAGCTAATAAGACAACAATATGCAATACAACAACCATTGCTGAATTCCTACCATCTTGTTTAGCAAAGCTCTGTGTCTTTTCTAATGAAATTTTCATTGCTTTTTATTCTTTTTGATGATCAATCCTGCATTCTTACATTTGGTAATCTAGGAACTTCGTTGAAGATAGCTATATGTAATATAGCAACCATTGTTCAGTCCTAGCATTTTGTTTTGAAGTTCTGTATTGTTTTTATTATGTTGGTGTTGTTTTGTTTTTGTCTTTGCCACTGTTTTCTTAATCTCTTTAAAATAAAAAGGAGTAGAGAGAACAATAAAGAAAGAAAAATATTTTATTGACACCTAAACACACACACATAAACGTGTATACACGATGAACATAACATTCCACTGTAACAAAAATTCACAATTACAATGCTGTGGTAGGTTAATGAGAAAGTCCATTGGTTAGAAGATTAATACACACTAAGAGTCATCTCAGGGACGGGGTTTCACTTCCATCTGCATTTTCAGTGACCTTTGTCAAAGTTAACATCATCTACTGATGTTGTAATAATGCAGCACAAAAATTAATTCCAAGTTATCATTTTCCTGTATCATCTTAAAGAAAAAACAGCTAATGCCATACTCTGAAATAGCAAAAAGAGACAATCCCAGGGACAGAATAAAAGGAAAATATGTCCATAACAAGCTGAAAGAATAATCTGCTTGGATGGAAGGGACGGGTATGGACCTGAAGAAAAACATGATATATATATTTTATGAAAAAGAATGTGACCAAAAGTGGTAAGATATGGGTCCCCTTCCTCCAGGGACTGATTGTGGATGGAGCACGGTTTTCCAAGTGAGCGGGCAGGTGCACTCATGCTGAGAGGGCACGCGCCTCATGCCCAGCTTGCAGGATGGGTGAGAGGCTTGCATGAGATTTTGGCATGAGAATCGTGAGTGTTAGGAGGCCGTGGCGAAAGCACAGTGGCACGATTCTCCAATCCGAGCAAGTGTGGACTCAAATCAAACCCACCTAAAATCAAAATCTTCGCGGTAGCAGCAGAAAAGATTCCTGGATTTTCATAGTAACCAGAAATTAATGAATTGTGTTCACTAAATGTATTAATCTACGTTAATAGATTGACTTAGAGGTCAATCTCTAAGATTGACATTAATAGACTAATAGATGACTTAGAGGTTATCTTCTTGGGAACTTAGTACTTGCGAATAGAACTTAGTACTTGCTGAAATAAACCATTGCTGTGCAAATCCAGGATAAATATTTTAATAGTACAGACTTAAACATTGCTCAATATATAATTATTCAAGAATCTAGAATTTGGAGTTAGCCCCCCATCACCTGTGGCTTAGAATTAACACTGACTGAGAACATTGTTATAATAAGGCAATTCTCTTCTTCTCTAGTATCTTATCTGAAAACAATATTCCTGGTGCAAATGGCCATTAATTTTCTAGATTAGCTCATTATTTATACTCTGTGTTATGAGGGAAGGTATTGTGCACTCCCCAGTATTTCATTATGGAAGGACAAATTCTGATAAGTTTATTTGATTAAAAGTTTGATGACACCAAATCTTTATATTTGGTATAATTCCTTGTCTGTCCAATTTTCTCTGGCATTTCCCACTTTCCCTTGGATGGACTGTCTGAGTTATGCAATGTATTTATTTTAGATCCACAGGTTACTTTCCTGTCCAGCCTCCTCTCCATGAAAATATTTTAGTATTCCTTCCAAATCTTTGTTTATAATGTTTTTGTTATGAATCTACAGCACAGATTTTTGCAGTTTTCCATTAGAATTACACACACACATACAAATGTGGAGATCAAATTTTAATTGATTAAAAATTTAATGGGATCAGTCTTTTAAATTGGTGTACAGTGTTATCCATGAAAATAAATGAGAGTTTGTGGATATTAAATGTAATTTTCTCTTTTTTGACTGATAGTTAAATATATAGATATGTAATCATGTTTCTGGAATTAGAAAATCTCTAACTATGGGATGACCCCACAATTTCTAGGGAAGGTCCCGGAGGTAGACCTTTGCCAGAGCTTTTTCTGTCTCTGGCCTGCTGGGCTTCCAGATCTCTATGCTTTGTTTAAGTCTGACAGCTGTCATTTCATTGCTTTGATAACAAAGCAAACAATGTGTTGCCCAAAATTTGGGGCAAATTAGTGGGGTCATTTCAAGAATTTCTGTTTCCTGTTTATTAATTCTTTTGGATTTTTGTTTGTTTTGAGACAGGTTCTTGCTATGTAGTTCAGGCTCACCTAAACTCATGGCAGTCCTGCCTCAGCCACCCAAGTGCTGAGATTACAGGCATACGCTGCCACACCTGGCTCAATTCTTGATGTGAAATTCCTTACTAAGTCTCTAACACTGGACTTTATCACTTTTTTGTCCCAGATTACCTTTTGTCTTATAATGTGCTTTTTTTGTGAAATCATACACATTTTTTAAGAATATGTCACCTGATTTGGGTTCTATAACAGGCAGAGTTTGAGCCAAGAGTTCAAGAGCAATTGGTGTATTAAGGAAATATTCCTGGTAGGTACTAACTGGGAAACAGGAAACAGGAAAGCAGGACAGGAAAAGCCAAATTACCAGAAAGTCACAGGGAGATCTGGACTATATTTACATAGTTTTATGCCTTGATTTTTGACTCTGTGTTGAGACAAATGAGATAAAAGTTTGCTTTCCAAGTCAAGCAAGCATTATCAATGGGCTTTCTCCAGGGCAAGAAGGGTTATAATTTCCTAGACATAGTTGTTAACTTTATAAAGTAGGGGCTCCTGGTGATGCAAAGTTATTTTCTGAAGGTTAGATGTACCACCTGAAAAGACAAACATACAAAGCAGATAAGAAGACTCAGAGCTGACCCAAGGAGAAAGGACTCACAGGCTGGTGGTATGAAGAACTCCTGGAAACCTCCCCTAGAGAAAAGTCTATTGAATCAATCAAACTTAGTAACCATTCTAAGTCGCAGGAGACTGAACGAAGGACTTAAAGCAAAGAAAGTTAGTGTTCTATAATTACCATAGACCTAAGTGAGAACACTGGGAAGCCTCAGCTTTTGAGTTATTAGATGCCACTCCCAGCAGAGGAAGCTCCACGCTGGGGAAGAGTGATCTCAGCAGGTGCAGCCGTGGGCTGCAGCTTGCCAGTGCACAGAGGCTGCTCCATAAGGATTTTCCAGCTTAGTGGACACAGCCATATCACAGCCCACCTGATACCAACTCCGCCTCCCTACCTACACACTTCTATTTCCCTTTTAGACAGAAAAATAGAAAGAAAGGCAGAGAGATCATTGCATAACATTCTTACTTAAAATGTTGCCATCTATTTTAAAAACACTTAAGATATAATAAAACAAAAGTGTTTCTCAAGGAGCTCTCACATCTTAGCTTACTATGCCCCATCCCCTATAGATATCTAAGATATTCTAAGAGTAAGCGAGGCTGATTTTGAGGCTAAAGAGAATATTTGATTGTTTTTAATCTTGATCTGGTTAAGTGACAAATAATAAACGTGGTGATGTTATCCCAAATGTATTTTATTTTGAATGAATCAAGTGTAATTTTTATATTCACTCCAAAAATGTATCTTTTATAAACAACTTTATGGTTAGCATCTGTGTGTGACACATTTTAGTCAAGATAACATTGCTTATTTATTTTGACAGCTGCTCCTTATGCCTATACAATGCTGTGCTCAAAATCTTTACTGTCTTTCAGATAAGGAATTCATTCCTCCCTGGTATAACTGATAAGGTTTGTTTCATAATTTTTGTGGGGTTTTTTTGGTACTAGGAAGCGAACTCACAACCTCATGCTTGCCAGGCAGGCACTGTGCCACTGAGTTATATCCCTGGCTTGGTAAGCACTTTTTTACAAATGGTAAGACAGATGTCACTGTAAATATTTTAATCACATTTTAAAAATTAAATCTTTCATCTTCTGTCTTCTATTTGTTTATTCTTATAGGGACATGTTCACTTAATTTTATGAATGTATTGATTTATTTACAAATATTACAAATTATGCATGTTAAAGTGTTTAAGTGGTTATTTACATGAAAATCCTTTATAATTTGTTTTCTAAAAAGTACAACCTATTTTCTTAGTAAAAAGAAATCCACTGGCAAACATTCCCAAACACTTTATCAATATATTTTGCTGCCAGTCATGTCAGCAAAAGCAATTCAACATTTATATATTCTCATACAATACTTATTTGTCTATAAAATAACACCCTGTATTTTATTAAATGCATCAGAAGTATTTCAGGGTTGCTCTGAAGCTAGGTCTGAAATCAAGTACAATTTTGAGAATACTGTTTTATAGCATTGTTTTATGCATGACAAACTTATGTGCTACTTTTGGTTCAGGTTTTTCTTTAATTTTCTGTCCAAATAATTTACTTTTTTAAATAAAATATCCCATATATATTTATAAAAATATAAAATATCCAGGAAGATCACAACATGATGACAAAGAAGTAATAGAAATTAAGATAAAAATTAAGTGTATAAATGAGATTCCCACAATTAAAGTTTAATGAATGGTGAGTTGATAAAAGGCTATCTTAAGCCTTCATGTGAGGAGAGCATTCCCCAGGCATGTGTTAAACTTTAGGCCATTGCCACTGTTCCCTAAGACTTCAGTGTTCTCAGCTTCTAAGCCTAAGATTTCCAAACCTGAGTTACAAACATATAAGTGAAGGAATTTTCAAAGCAAATATGTATTGCTCAGATAGAATATGAAACAAAACAAAGAAATTTGCAAACATGGGGGATGAGATTTTTAAGAGTCACTTTGTATTAAACACTTTTTCATTACTCAGACCAAATACCTGGCATGAGCTGTGTAACTATAATTGGTACTGACTGATGGTGAAATGTTTCTTCTCTGTATAACTGAAGTGACTACACACATTATTCGTATGCCTTAGACATGAAAATACATTTTCAGTGCAGGTCAGAGTCAGGATTCATGCTGGGGAGGACTGACATCTCAGCCTCTCTGCATCCCTTACAGGTGCCCAAATCAGGAAGTGGATTTAGATCTCTTTCAGCTAATGATTGTCTTTTTCTGCATATTTGCAATTATTAGTAAAGCTTCAAACTAAGAAATTTAATTCTGATAATTCGGATTTAAGAACATATTCTTTGCTATTAAATAAGGTACCAAGAGGAAAGTTTTCTATCTAAATTGCCTCATATATTTCCTAAATTATTATATCTATTGTTTCAAATTATCAATATAAACTATTGTTTTGCTCTTTTTACTCTTTGCAGTATTAATATAACTCTACAAAATTAATAATTATACAATTATTTCAGAAATACTTGAATTTCAGAAAATTTTATAATTCACATGAAACATTTGAGCGACAAATCATTGTAGTCTCTCACTTTGACACAGGTAATATAGGTTTCACTGTCCGCCTTTAAAAACCACAGTCATTCTATTCTAAGACATTTTGTCACCGCGATTCAAAGAATGAGAATCTCATAACTACGTTCATGAAATCATTCTTGTTTATAGCAATTACATACCAAATTGGTATGAAAAGTATTGTTTAAGTAATATTGAGGACAGATGAAAGTTTACGAGCATGAAATCCTTCTGCTTTTAAAATAAAAAAAAAGAGGCTTCAGAAAATAAAACATTGTGTTAAAATGTGTAGGTGTCAACTGTGTCATGAAGCAGTATTTTAGGGTCAGTTTTATATTGCGTGAAAGATGAATATTATGTCTACAAACAATACAATATAAATATAAACAATATAAATGTAGGTATTATTTCAGACATTCAGATACAGGAAAAAGTACAAATGGCCCTTTCCTTCAAGTCTGCAAAATATTTTCCTGACTAGTTTCAAAATGTTATTAATATGTAATTGTGCTTTGGTGCATAATTCTGCCACCCAAAACTACTACTTATTCTTTACAGTATTTCAGAAAAAGTATATTTTGGAAATAGTCATTTTAAATTTAGAGTTGCTTAATATTTTTGAATTGAAAAATGTAGTATCATTGCAAATTCTGTCAAGGCTTTTTTTACCCCAATATCAGCTTCAGTCGATTGTACATAGAGGTAGAGTGGCTTTTATTCTATATTAAATTAATGATATTGTTACTGCTTATCTGCAATACTGCAATTAATAGTAAATGTACTTCATTTTACTGGAGTCCTTTTGAGTAATGTTAGTAATATGAGATATGACCTTAAATGTTGCATGTGTTTTACCAGTTGCCACTTTGTTCAGATATTTATTTTAACAGTTATAAAAGGGAAACTTCTAAAACATAATATATAGTGCTTTATATATGCACATAAATTTTACTCTTCTTTTCCCTGGAAACAAACATCCATCGCTAAGATCAGTTGTCACTGTGCACTCACTGGTGTTACAGCAAAGATGTGTTTAGTTATTGATCAAAGTAATAAAAAGGGTTGCTATCTTATTTGCTATTGTCCTTTCTCCTACTTGATGTTTATGATGGTTCCACGAGCTGCAGTAATGATGAGTGACAAAACAGTGAAAACCAATTGTACGATCAGTTGGTCTCTGTGAGTTTTAGTTTTCCGAACGTGTTACATAGGGAACCGTATGTAAAAATTATTGAAGGCATTCAATAATATTTTGTTGAGACTTTCTTATATGGGTTCTACTTATCAATATTTATTGTATTAGAAATTAAGATATTTCAAAAATAATATTATTAAAAATAATAATAAACTGTCATGGGTTAACATAAATATTATTTATGACATAGAAAATAGAGAATATAGAAATAACTTCCAAAAATATATATTAAGGTGTGTAAACCCACTGAATGTTGGTTTGATTCTCTCATGTGCAGGATTCTTGCCATATTGTTTCTGCTAAACTTAGTGGTTCATTATGACGACGAAAGCGGTAACTTCCATGGTGCCTTCGCAGGATCTCAGGGATGCTCAGCAGTATCCAGATCTCACTTTAAGAAATATTTCTGGATAAGAACTGAACTTTAATTTGATGTCACAATCACTAGAGAGGCATAGCCATTTTTATTTTGCCTTAATTTGTATTAGTAAATGTTTGCAGACATAGTCATTACTTCCATTATAGCGCCTGGGCACATGTACATAACACCTCCCAACTCTTTCCTTCCTACTTCCCTTCACTACCCTTTCAATATTAATTTTAATGAAATATTTAAAATTGAGACCCTTTGGGTAAAATACTTGCTGAAATAAAGTTAAATAAGGAAAGAGGGCCAGCTTTTATAGATCATGTTTCTGGAACAATGTAAAGCATGAACACTTCAGAGTAGACTGTGATCCTAAAATGAATCTAACCCAAGGAAAGGATTTTGCAATGAGATACTATTTCCAATTGCCCTCTTCTTTATTTTTGGTCACTATGTTTAATTTATGGAGGAGTATAAAATAATCTCACAAATCAAAGGAAATTAAGATCTTAGTATTTCCTTTTCAGTGTTTTAATCTGATCATAACCAGATACACACAGAAGGAAATGATCACTGGGATGATTCTTAGAAAGTGCCAGGATGAGGAAGATATGATTGGCCTCATTTTTCCCCCTTCTTGGTATAAAACTGGAAACAAGGGGGGCTTGTGCTGTCATCCCAGAGCCCCAGTCACTGTCTCACCTACTCTTCTCATCACTGCTGCCAGTAGTTGTGACAGCCGTCCTGCTTTAGGGAGATCATGAAGATTGTTAGGAAGCCGGGCTTTTGGATATTAGGCTTTTCGCTCCAAAGTGAGCAATGGATCATCCCAGAGCCTCTCAAATGCAGAATATTCTGTCTTTCTTTTGCATCTGTGGACCATATTGCCGGGTGGGTTAGACTGATACTTGCAACAGTGGTTTTGGTAACTCGTGCACAGTGTGAGGCAGAATCCTGCAGATGCGCCCACCCAAGTATAAGATAGTGTTCAGTGGCACAGGGACCCTGAATAAGGAGTTGCTTTCGCATCTGTGTGCCATATTGCCGGGTGGGTTAGACTGATACCCTCAGCAAGGATTTCAATAGAATTAAACTTAGTAGATATCTCCAGAATGTCCTACCAAATAACAGACTACACGTGGAGCTTTCTCCAAATTGACCACATACTAACCCATAGAGGATGTGTAACTACATGCATATTATCGGGTCATAGTGAATTGAAACTAGAAATCAATAGAAAAAGACACTCTGAAGCTAAGCGAACAATAATTCCAGTAAAACACATCACAACCAAATTCAAGGGGATGCAATGAAAACAGTCCTAAAAGGTAAGGTTTTAGCGTTGCTTTTCCATATCAGAAATGCAGACTGAGCACAAATAAATAACTTAATAGTAAATCTTTTTAAAGTGATTTGTATTTTGTTGATAAATGTTCTTAATAATTTATTGAACAGAATCTGTGATCTAATTACTGTGATGATACCTTTTATTTTAAAAGTGAAAGAATAAAAACATTAACAAACAGACATCCATTTACAAAGCAGTATAAAGATAGTACAAGCAATACTGATTTACAGACAAGGTGACAGGGAATTATGAATTGATGTTGTATTACATATTGATAACTACCAAGTGGTTACTCAGGAAAGCAAATATAGACTGGCAAGATCGATCAAATAATTAATCATTAACTGTTCCTTTCAATAAAGTGATATAAGTCAGTAGTACAACTATGTTAGCTATCCTGTATACATGATTTTCTCTTTTTTTTTTCTCTTTACCCTTATCCCAATTGCTTTTTACTTTTGAGCAATTTCCTTTTGTTTCACAATGTTTATCATACCTCCTAATTTATATTCACTTTTTCAGGTTCTTGCACTAGTGAGACAATACATTGCTTACACAAGCAGGTCTGATTTATTTCACTTGAGTATGGTCTCTAGTTGTGATCATTTACCTATAAAAGCCTTCAGTTTATCTTTCTTTATAGCTGAATAAAATTCCATTATATAAAAATGTCACAATTTTTTTATCCAGTCCTCAGTGGATGGACATTTGTGTCGCTGCCACAATTTAGCTATTATAAATTGCACTGCTATAAACATGGGTGCCTCTACATTTCTGTGATATGATGTTTTCAGATCTTCTGGGAAAATACCCAGACAGGGATAGCTGGGTTGATGGGATCTCTAGACTGAGTTTGCTGAGGAACCTCCAAACTGATTTCCACAGTAGTCTCCCCCGTCTGCATTCTAACCAACAGTAGAGAAGTGAGTTCCTATTTTTTGACAGCCTCACCCGCATTTATTAATGGTTGATTTCTTAATGATAGCCATTCTCACTGGAGTAAGATGAAATCTCAAAATTATTTAATTTGCATTATTTAATTTGCACTATTTTAATTTACATTTCTTGAATGACTAACAAAGTTGAACATTTTCATCTATTTATTTGTCATTTGTACTTCTGTATCTGGGAAGTGTGTATTCATCTCAGATGCCCATTTTAGGATTGGGTCTTTGAATTTGGGGATGTTGATGTTTTTTAATTTATATTTTCTAGATAGAAGACCTTTGTCTAAGGCACAGCCAGCTAAATTTTTTTCCCAATTTGTGGGTTTTCTTTTTACTCTGCTGGTGATTTCTTTAGGTGGGCAAAATTTTTTTCAGTAAGATGAGGTCCCAGTTGTTGATTCTTGGAAGTATTTCCCTTGTGGTTTGGTTTTTGTTCATGAACACTGTGCATGTCCCTATATCTTCAAGATTTGTACCTACTTTATCTTCCGATAGATTTAGCGTTTCTGTTTTAATATTAACTTCTGTAATCCATTCTGATTTTAGTTTGGTGCATGGTGATAGATGGATCTAGTTTCAGCCTTTGGCAAATGGCCAGCACCATTTATTGAATAGGCTGTCTTTCTTTCAGTGAGCTTGTTTGGCCCCTTTGTCAAAGATTAAGTGGCTGAATGTGTTTGTGGTTCTGGCTGCATCTTCCAATCTGTTCCACTTATCCTCAGGTTTGTTTCTTAGCCGGTATTATGTTGACATTTTACAGTAGTTTGTAGTATAGTTTCAGGTCAGGGATTGTGATTCCACCTGACTTGTCTTTGTTGCCCAGGATTGCTTTTGTTATTCTGGGTCTCATCTTATTCCAGATAAATTATAGGAATGTTTTCTCTAGATCTGTGAGTTATTATAATGGTATTTTAAGCAGAATTGCATTGAGTCTGTATGACAATTTTAGTAGTGTGGACATTTTCAAAATGTTGGTTCTTCCTATCCACGAGCAAGGAGTATTTTTACATTTACTGAAGTCCTCTTGGATCTCTTTTTCAGAGTACGGTAATCTTCACTGAATAGATCTTTTAGTTCTTTTATTAGATTGATTCCCAAATATTTCAGTTTCTTGGATGTTATTGAGAAAGGTATGGTTTCCTTAATTTCTTTCTCACTCTATTTGTTGTTTGTGTACAAGAATGCTATTGATTTTTGAGTGTTGACTTGTATCCAGCTACACTGCTGATTTGTTGATTAATTCAAGGACTCTTCTTGTGGAGTTTTTGGAGTCTTTCATGTAAAGTATCATGTCATCTGAAATAGTGATAATTTCACTTCTTCCTTTCCTATCCTTATTTCTTTTATTTCTCTCCCTTGTCTAATTTCTCTAGCTAATGCTTCCAGAATTATGTTGAGTAGGAGTGGTGACAGTGCACATCCTTGTCTTGTTCCTGACATTAAAGTGAAAACTTTCAGTTTTTGTCCATTTTAGTATGATGATGGCTGTTGGTTTGTCATAGATGACTTTGATCAGTTTAATGTAAAGACCATCTATTCCTATTTTCTGTAGAGTTTTTATCATGAATGCATGTTGGACTTTGTTGAAAGCTTTTGCAGAATCTATTGAGAAGATCATGTGCTTTTTGTCTTTGGCTCTATTGATATGCTATATAACATTTATTGATTTGTGAATACTGAAGCATCCCTGCATTTCTGGAATGAATCCAACTTGGTCATGGTGTATGATTTTCTTGATGATTTGCTGCATTCTATTTGCTAGTATTTTACTGAGTATCTCTGCATCTATATTCATTAGGGAGACTGGTCTGTCGTTCTCTTTCTTAGTTGGGTCCTTCTCTGGTTTTGGTATCAGTATAATACTTGCCCCAAAAAATGAGTTAGGGAGAATTGCTTTCTTTTCATTTTCATAGAAGTGTTTGAGGAGTGTTAGTATTAAATCTCTGAATTTCTTGTAAAATTCTCTTGTGAATCCATCAGTTCCTGGACTTTTCTTGGCTGGTAAGATTTAAATCACATTTTCAATCTCATTAATTGATATTGGGTTGTTCAGGATTTTTATATCTTCTTGATTAAACCTTGGTAATTCATACATATCTAAGAATCTTTCCATTTCTTCTGAGTTTTCTATCCTTTGGGAGTAAATATTTTCAAAATAGGTATTAATGATCTTTTGAATTTCTGTAGCATTTGTAATGATTTCACCCTTTCCATTCCTTATTGCATGAGTTTGCATTTTTTTTCTTTCTATTTTTGATAAAGCTGACTAGGTGTTTGTCAATTTAATTTATTCTTTCAAAGAACCAACTCTTTGCTTCATTTATTTTTGTAGTATTTTCTTCATCTAAATTGCATTAATTTCTGCCCCAGTCTTTATAGTCTCCTTCCTTCTCTGGGCTTTGGGCTTGACTTGTTATTCCTTTTCTAAAAGTTTGAGATACAGAATTAGGCTACTTATTCTCTCTCTGTTTTTCTTATGTGTGATTTCACCACTCTAAATTTCCCTCTGAGGACTGCTTTCATTGCATCCCACAGATGCTGATAAGTTGTGTCTTCATTTTTGTTTGTAGGTATTTTTTAATTTCTTCCTTAATTTCTTCTGTGACCCACTGGTTGTTCAGAATGTTGTTATTTAATTTCCAAGCATTTCTGGAGTTTTTGGAGTTCCTTTTGTCATTAATTTCCAATTTCATTGCATTGTGGTCAGGTAATACGCATGGGATAATTTCAATTATTTTGCATTTAATTAGGTATGCTCTATGGGCTAGAATGTGGTCTATTTTAGAGAATGTTCCATGTGCAGCTGAGATAAATGTGTATTCTAATGTTGTGGGGTGGAACACTCTGTATACATCTTCTAAGTCCATTTGTTCACAGATTTGGTTCATGTCTATTATTTATTTGCTGATTTTTTGTGTAGTTGCCCTATCTCTTTGTGTCAAAGGGGTGTTAAGGTCACCTATTACAATAGTGTTATTAATTATTATGATTAATTTCCATTAATCTAATAGAAACCAGAAATCCTGAATATACAAAATCCTGAATAATCCTTTATCAGTCAATGAAATTGCAAATGTAATATTTTTTTTAAAAAACCCTACCAACTACAGCAATACAACAAGAAACCCAGGTCCCAAAAGACACCATGCATATTCTACAAGAACTTTAGAGATGCTCTAATTCCATTACTCCACTAACTTTAATAAAATTGAAAGGGAATCAGTATTACCAAAGCAATTCCCATAAGAAAGCACTACCCAAATACCAAAACCAGAAAAAGACTCAAGTAAATAAAAGAATCACAGACCAATTCCAGTAATGAACATAAATACAAAAATCCTTAATATTATGTTGGCAAATATAGTGCAGCATATCATCAAAAGATTGTGCACAATGATCAAAGAGGGTTCATTCCAAGGATGCAGGGTGATTCAACATGTGCAAGTCAGTAGTTGTAATATACCACATTAACAGAAACAAGGACAAAAAACATTTAATTATCTCTATAGAGAAAAAAAATTGATAAAATACAACATCCATTCATGATGAAAAATCTAAAGAAAATTGGAATGGAAAATCTGTCTCAATCTGATAAAAGCAATCTATGACAAAACAATAACCAGCATCATATTAAATGGAGAAAACCTGAAAGCTTCTGCTCCAAAATAAGGAACAAGACTACTATACTGTGTCTACTCCTGTTCAATGTAGTTCTCAAAACATTAACCAAAACATTACTATAAACCAGTAACAAATTCATCAGAAATATAGGGAATCCTCACCTTTCTGAATAGTAGCAGGAAAAATTAAATGCTTAGGAATTAAACTAACCTTATTACTGCATAGGGAGAGCCAATATAGTGAAAAAGTCATAATTATCTGAAGCCATAATTTCAAAATACAATGTTTTTTTCTAAACTTTCATGTAGTTAGACAGAGATATGAAGCATTTTCACATATCACTGGATTTAGACAAAGAATTTCCTGCCTTAATAGAATTTCCTTCAAGTGCCCAGCAATACACCATCTTTGAACAGTACTGAGAAGCTTGAAGTAATCATTCATACTCTTTATGTTGTTAGTCTTGGGTCTGCAACTGTTATGCTTAGATATTTGTGTCTCACTACCACTAAGGAAGACTAATATTAATTTAGTACTTCATATTAGGATTTTTTCTTTAAAAAACTCTCTTGAATACATTTAACTACAAATTTTACCTTGTTTACCAAATTTTAGGAAACTAAATGAGCCCAGTTTCTTTGCAGGGCAGGTTTACATACCATTAGTCAAAATAGAAAAGTGCTTTCAAATCCTAAGTCTACGTGAGAGATCTACTGCTAGAACCTGTATTTTCACCAATTACTTTCTGAACTCAATGGCAAAGTTGTTTGCAGTTCTTCTGGATCAATGTTACCTAAAGTCTGTCTAATCCTCAATAGTAGTGTAGGGGAGGTATCTTTATGCCAAATGCATCATGTTTACAATGCAGTCACCAATCAGTTGCAATCATCTGAGTTCGGCATTAGAGTAAGGCTTCCTGGGCTTGATTTGAGTTCACCATACACTATTCATCTAGTTATGGAACTTATATGTCTAAGATCTTTCCACTACAAAATGCAAATCATGGAGATTGAGAGAATATAAATGGCACAGAGTAGAAGAGCAATAGATATTTGACTTGAATCATTTGTCTGCAGTATAGTTTATCATTATGCTAGACCTAAAGTACATTGCAAATTTTTCTAATAAAACAAGAGGCAGAAATATGAAACAGAAATTATATGAACTTTGATAGTATTAGAAGAAAGTTTCAACCCTGAAAGGTGAGGAAAGATGACTACAAATTTCTAAAGATACTCATTTTTCTAACATAGAACATTCCACAGTGAAAATGTCTATAGAGCAATAGTCTGAATAACAGCAACCCAAAGTTGATATTATTTTTCATCTGTATGAAGATCCTATCCCACTTTGTACAATTTTGAAAATAATCTCCTAATGCCATATTTTGAAATGTGTGTGTTGTGGATAAGCATAAGTTTAACAGACATTTATTTGTATTTAATAATGATGGATGTGATCTAACATACTATAAAACCACTTCTACTTTGCAGTCCTCAGTCATCTGGGTCTAGACAGAGATGGCAGTGGGGTGTTGCGGAGCAAAGTCACTCAATTCATGCTGTTGAAGCACAGAGCAAGAGAAGAAGAACCAGGGAAATTGAGTGACACTTTCAGGCCATGCTCCCCAAGTTCTCCCACTTCCAACCTGTCTCTCGGGCTGGGGATATAGCTCAGTGGAATAAGCGCCTGCCTAGCAGGCACAGGGTCCTGAGTTCAATCCCCAGTACTTCCAAAAGAAAAAGAACAAAAACAAACAAACAAACAAACAAACCAGCCTGTCTCTCCATGTTCAGGCCACATCTGGCTAGGAATGCCTCATTAGGTCAGCCCTCTGATAAGCACAGTGGCCCATGACCCAGTTACATTTCAGAGTCCTAACTCTGAACACAGGAGTCTTTGGGGGATGTTTAAGGTCTAAACCAGAGTTTCTTAGGTTGCTTACATGGAGAAGAATATTGAAAATTCATGAAAATATTCACCTTTATTTTATTTTATTTTTTTTTTTTTTTGTGGCACCACATTCTATATACTTATTTTATTTATTTATTTTTTTTTTATTTTAGAAACATAAAAGTACAAAAACATATTGACAAACAGACACCAATTATCATAGAAAATAGTACAATCACAACTAATCTATAGACAAGGTGATATGGTCTCAACAGTAGTTGTTGTTTTATCCATTGATATCTTCGAATTGTAGATGTATGGACCCATATACAGACATGCAAA